>RJWH01000120.1:1029826-1447519 GCA_004363575.1 Solenodon paradoxus | reverse complement strand
TATCAATGTATGCAAGTTTAATTAGAGAATTTCTACAGAATTTCTTTGTCAAAACAAATGTTAAAACACTATGGAATTTAGATTCACTGCAAAACAAATAGTGCACTGGAATTTTTGATTCCAAAGATTTTTTTGTTTCATTTTATTAAGCCAGTTTATTGATTTTTAAAACCTATTTTGATATATACTTTGCTGTAATATTAAGCTAAAACAATCCTAATTCTCCAGAACATTCTAAATATTCTATTTTGAATGTGTGCTGATATTACCTATTATGATTCCAATAATATTGTACCTTTTGTGGACAGGATAAAATGTCAGTTTCATGTTTAGATTTCAAGAGTCCATTCATATTTCTGCATTTTCTGTGTGCCCTGTGACTATCCTGTAGAAAATTAAGGGCTAAACCTCTAAATGTTGAGGGACTACATGGACCATAATTGAAGCATTTCAATTTTTCTACTGAGGCCCCAGATATGTGCTAGCCTGCTCAAAATCTGTATATCTAACCACAGACACAAGACCAAGGCTAGTTGCTAGCTGTTTTGCAAAGTCAATATCTAAATAAATGAGTGTTTTAAGTCATTACATTTTTAAGTTATTGGTTTCACAGAAATAACTACTCTGCATGTTCTAAATCCCTAAAGCAGACATTTTTTTCCCTCTCCTGTGCCAATAGTTACTGCACTCCTTCATATGCCACTTATCACATTACTCTTTCACTTGATATTGTCTTTATTCCTCTGTGGACCATATCTTTGACAGGGACAGGGACTATTTCATGCTCATTTTTGTAATCTTATAACTAGGTTAAATGCCTGACACATAATAGACATAGAGTAAATGCTATTAACTGGTGAATTCTGCCAATGTGCTCAGGTTATTTGAAAAACTGTAAGATTGCTTTTGTTTCTTTAACTCACCCAGATAAGCAGTGGTGACTTGCTTTATGTTTTCTCAGAGCTGCAGAGGTTTGAAACATCCTGAGAGATTCAATGACATTTGCTATTCAAACATTTTTGTTCCAATTAATAGTGGTGCTTCTCAAGGGGAGTGCAGCATAAATGACTGGTCTCAGGGACGGTCTCTCCCTGGTTAAATTGAAGTGGAAAATCAAAACATGCCATGGTTTTAATGAAAAAGAGTCTGTATAACTCTCAGTAGAAGTGGAAAACTGGGAATTATATTGTGAAATAGAGCATGTCAAACACAATGTGGCTGTTGCTCTCAGTTACTATCTGGAATAATTCAACAGCAGAAATCAATGAATTGACCCATTTATCTCTTTAACAAACCTGCAAGGATTCCATTTCCTGACAATGATACTCTTAAAAATAAAAAAAAAAAGTTTTATCTGTTTAAGTTTCTGAGTTGTTAATAATAAAACAAAGTATTTACATGTATTTATCTGGTACAATACTATAGAAACTTACCACATAATCATATCCACACAGATATGTTGTTATAATACATTTGAAAAGCATTTAAAAATATGCAAGAAGTCATTTTTATTTTAATTATGTAAATAATCTGTGGAGGGAGCTCCAGGAAAAATGACCAATTTCATTTATCATTAGAGATAGAAAACTCACAAAGAATTAATGTATTTATTTTCACAATGTAGTTAAGAATCAGAATTAAACCAAATTCTTAATTCAAAATCATTGTCCTTTTGAGCAAAACAAAATTTACTTAATCTTTTCTTTAAGATTATATGAATTTTATATTTTATACTTTTTTTTTTACTTCTACCATTGACTAAGTTATTTACTTGACTCATGGTTTTATTTTAGGGCACTAAAAAGAGTTACGGAAAAGTTATTTCCAATGGAAGCAGCTTTTTGAATAGCAAGGAATTCATTATCCATGATGAGAAACAACTTTAAGGAAAGGATTGTAAAGAACAAACACATCTTGGTTTCTCAAAAGGTCTTGCAAGATGAGATATCTCAGGAAATCTCTGTCACTATATGAGATTTTCCTTATCCATTGTTATATATAGTTGTTAAAAAAAATTTCAACTTCATAGTATAATGTTATTCATGGACTTCATCAATAATCATGGACTGCTTGCTGTCTTCCAGAAGTCAGGCTAAGTCCAGGCTACATGATATTAAACAAAATCAACATGGTGCCTGCCTCATGGAGGTTCCTCTCCAACGGAAGACACCTATTTTAAAGAAATAATTATGCAAGTATGAAATTTGTCATTGAAATCAATATTATGGTGGAAAGAATCAGGTGCTCTGTAGGGAAACAGAGAAGGGATGGATTTAGAGAGAATGGAAGGATAACTATGCCAAGAATCTTGCAGATCGGCCTGAGATATGGATAAGGGCTTGGTTCCCTAATAGACTGCTGGAGGAAAGGTAATAAATATGAATTTTTGAAGATAAATTTGGCGAAGCTGGAAGAAACTAGGTCACATAGAGACTTGAAGACTAAGGTAAGGAGCTCAGTTTCATTCTAAGGTATTCAGAACTATTTTAAGTTGATGTATGACATATTCTGTTTTTTAAAGACTTTCATGGCTACTATGTGGAGAAAATTATTATGATCACTTTGACAAATTGTTTTGTTGACTAGTACTGATGTAGGACCAATGAAGATGAGGTGAAATTGTTTTAGTTAAACTATTAATCATACATGCCATTTAAATATTATTATCATTCAGCTAACAGTTATTTAGCTAAATAATTTAATATACACATTTCTGAGTGGTGGAGTGATATTAGATAATTTGTTGTATATGGGAATTCGAAAACATATATATTTCTAGTATGACTCAGCTTTCTATTTTGAAAATAAAGCACATCTTTTATTTTGAATATTTCCAAAGATTCCTAGGAATATCATTGTGAGTTTTTAGTGGGAATTTAACTTAGGACACATGATGCAATATGGATGAATTTTGAAGACATTATATTAAGTGAAATAAACCAATCACAAAATGTTATGTATTGAGCAATTTTTTTATATTTGGTAACTGGAGTAGTAAATTCACAGAGACGAAAAGTCGAATGGTGGTTGCAAACCTGGAGGGAGGAGAGAATAGGGATTTCGTCTTTTATGAGGACGGAGTTTCAGATGGGTGCAGTTGGATAGTGGTGACAGCTGCATAAAAATGTGAATGTACTGAATACCATTGAACTTTACACTTACACATGATTAAAATGGTAAATTTTATGTTATATGTATTTTAGCACAACAAAAAAAAGTAAAATATTGAACTTGGAAAGAAAATAAATCTCCTTTTCTGAATGATTTAACATGAACTGTCATGCATATTTAGAAATATAATGTATATCGATTTAAGATATAACATTGATGTGTGTATGAACTAAAATATAAAGTAAGAAAGCATGTGTAATTACTGTGGCAGCATTTTACATTTCATTCAGAGATGCTTTGAGAATGCTTTGCATGCTTTGTGCACCAGGTTTTGAGCGTTTTCATGTCCTTGTTAAGATCTGGTATTCCACTTTTCCTCATTTTAAATAACTTTCACCTGACTTTCATTTCCATACCAATAAGTTCATTCTAGCAATAAAATTTTATTGTCAGTCTTTCCAAGTTTTTATTTTCACCTTTTTATGAATACTGTCAGGAGACAAGAGCTATCTTTACCCTTATATACCAACGTGCCACTCAAATTTATTTCCTAAGTTAATCAAAAAGTTTTGGAGGATTTATTTTCGCTTATGAGTATCTAAATGGGTCAATTCAATAACATAGGTGTTCCAAAAATTCAGCACCACAAAGCCTGCGTTAACGCCAGTGCAATGAGTGAACTGAGTGAATGCTGAGCTTTTTGAATGTAATGAGGATTCCCTACCTCCAGCCCCTGTCTTACTCCATATCTTACAAAAAAATTTGATTCAGAAAATGACTTGACTGATATAATACATATGTGTCATCTACCTATATCATCTGCTGATTAGTTTTTAAATATTTGGTTGAACTCTGATGTTACTCTGTAGAATAGAAATAATTTAAAGTCCTAATCATCCTTACAATTAGTGTGTGGCCATGCAACATGTGTGAAAAATTAAGAGAACAATTTGAGAACACTGTTTTGCATCATGCCACCCTTTAACTGGAGCAAATGATGATGATGGAGGTGTCTGGTTTAGGTGGTCAGTAATAACTAAAAGTCCTTGACCTAGCGCAGCATTCTACGCATAGTAGGAGTTTCATAGCAGTCCAGTCCCTTGCATTAAGTGGTTGGTGGCAGCAGTACTCAGTATGAAAGTATTTTCACAGAATTTCTTTTTTTCATTTCTTAACATCTTCTTTCCTGTAAGTCTCAATCTTCTTTTCTAAGCTCATAATAATTATATATATGTATATATATATATATACATATATATCATACTTTAACAATGTTTCTGCTTCAACCAGTGAGAACTGGTTCCATTGCTTACAACACTGTTGACAACAAAAAACCTGATTGGTAAAAGTATAGAGATGTACATTCATTTGGTCACCTAGTTTTTTATCCATGGCACTTGTAAATGGCATTTATCATTCATTTCTTCACTCATTCAGTCAGTGAGTTAGTCACTCAAACATTTGATAAGCATCTCTCATCTCTCACGAGTTTATTTCAGACAAGCAAAGATTAATAACATAAATCATTGCCTCAAGAATATTTAAATCTAGTCAACTGACATGGTATTAATGTGGTGAGCATTAAATAGAAATAGTGAGTATGTAAGAATATAAGACCGGTGCCTTTGCTAGACTTGAGAAATCAAAGAAGGCTTCTGGAGATACGCAGTAGTTTCCACAGTTTCATTCATAGGTCACATTCCATGGACCTGCCAGTACTTGAAGATGCTAAGTTGCTTATTCTGCTCTCTAGCTACTGCATGAAAATATTTGTCATTTTACTCAGGAATCTGCATGTGAAACCACCAGCATTCAAGAATACATGTTGGATGCCTGAAGGGAATGGATCTGGTATACTGCCTGTTTAAAGTCCCGAATGAAAGGTAGAAGAGTTCAATAATTAGAGATCAGAAACAAAGGAATCAAAGGTACAGATCATTCAAGCATCTCTAGTATGATATATTTTGACATAGATGTAAAGTTCCAAAATGTGAGTCAAAAATATCTAGATGTGAATTTTCCAGTAGCTGCATGATTTTCATTTATAGTTTATCACCATACTTTCATTACCTTGGTAAAGAGAGAGGGATACCAAACACATTGGGAGAAAGTAAGGAGAAAATTTAATTAATTGTATTGACAAATGACTTTTAATAAAGGTTAGCTTCCTTAGTTTATTTATTTACTTGCTGAAAATAAGTGACTTTTACTGTTTGTTAGTTTGGAGTTAATGGTCTTTAATTGTTAAGTATGGCATAAGTGCATGCTGTCAATTTACTTTATGTAGGACATGAATGAACATCTGTATGGATAAAAGATTAGTAAACAGTTTTTAATGACATACCTTTTTAGGCCATGTTTAATATTATTGATTTTACATTACATTCTTCAAAATAAGTGAAGCAGCTCTTTACAAAGCATATGGAGAAATGTATTTGTTGATTATATGAATATTGTCTCTGATAAAGCTTGCAAAAATAGCAAATGAAAAAATATTATATTTGGCTAAATATAAAAGAAAGTATTTTAAATTGTATTGGGAATATGTTAACAGATGTTTCTCAATGTTTAATACATTGCTTGTGATGAATCTTACCGTTGGCATAATATTTTCATTTAGCTCTAAGCTACTTTGTTCCTAAGAAAATAAAAACTGTATCCACCTCTCTGATTATGACCTTTTTATTGTTTATTTGAATAAAAGAGAAAGAACTAGAACAATTATGCTTGAAATCACTCTTTATTGAGGTCTTCCATTTTGGTATTTCATGCTACCCTTGTTTTCTTGATTTCCCATGAAATCAGATATTATTTTCTAATTATGGCAACACAATAACAGCTGAGTTATAGCCAGCTTTCCTGTTACTGGGTTTGGTAAACAAGGTATTCATGATTTCAGCAGATGTCTCCAATTTGAGATCCTTTCCTTCTTTCTAAGCAGGTTATGATCAAGATATAGGTACAAGTCCATCAAACCAGGGACATTGTGTGAATCCTAGTCAGCAGTCCTAGGACTTTAGCCATTATTCTCGAAGATCTCATGTACTAATCAAGCATGCTAGTCGTGTGCTCCTTTATAATTGTTTTCATTTTTTCTACCTTGTAGATGATTGCATAAAACTTGCAATATAATTGTGTTGTTACTTACTATTAATTCCTCGTTGGTTTTAAACTATTACTATTAAGTTGAATCTATAAGTCTACTTGTTCATGAAGATTTGTTATTACTCTTCTTGTTTTAAGACAAAAATATATATTTCTTCATATTTCCTGTGAATTTTTTGAACTCATTCTTATTATTCACTGTCCATAAACAAAAATATGTAATTCCATTCCACTCATATAAAGTATGTATACCACTAGAATAAAAATCTAAAAACAGGCAAATCAAGCGAATTTGTGGTTTATGAATGCATCTATAATTAGCAAAAATGTGTAACTGCTGGCAACAGTGGTAGGGTATTCCATGTACAAAAGTATAGAAGACATGAGAATTCATTTGATTCTGGAATAATTAATCTCACAGGCGGGCTGACAGGTGTTGAATTTTTCTCTATAGATTTCCAGTTCAAAAATATTTTTATGGTTTTAAAAATATATAGATTACATTTAGTTGGTTGCTGTTTTATTTTATTATTTTTAAAAGGAAATTTGTAGAAAGGAATCAAGACAAGTAGACAGGCAGGCAGGAAGAGAGGGAAGTAAGAAAACTATTTTATTAATTTGTTCACATTTGTTGTTGCAAATGTAACAACTGCAATCCTCCCACTCCCAACTCCCATCTTGATCTGGGACCTAGGGATTTATGTGGAATATGCCTGGGTGTACTAGACTGCTAGGCCATCACAGCATGCTGTTTTATTTTCTGGTCTTTTCTTTCCCTCCCTATCTCTCATTCCCCTTTTCCCCCTTCCCCCTTCCCTCTCTTCCACCTTTTCCCCTCCCTCCCCCTCCTGTTTCCCCATTTCTTCTAGAAGAAAAAAACAGGAGCTGTCTCAAACCAATTCTACTGTTAATTCCCTGATCTGAGTCACACAATTTCTTGTCTACAGTACTGCACATGTATGACAAATGGTCTCCTTGCTTGAGCCCTCCCCTTGTATAGTCTTATTTTGAAAACGGTCTTCAAATATTTAAGAGAATTTCACTTCTTTGTTCAAAAATTTGCAATTAATTCCTATTTCAATTAGAGCAGCAAATGCATTTCATAATGATCATGAGACTACTTATTACTTCTCTGCACTATTCTTTTATTAATCTACTGATCAGAGACTCAGGAGAACACTTCAGGGCATTTGTTCTAGATATCCATTCTTCTCTTAACACTGTTTCCAAGGACATGCTTAGCTAAGTCTTTCATTTCTTTCATATCTTTTTTGAGATCACATATTCTGAAAGGAATCTAACCATTAACTTAAAGTTGTAATTGTTCTCCAACTATACCACCATTCTATTGATTCCTCCTCATATGCAGGACTTTGCTCATTTTCAGTAATTCTTGTCAATTTTAACGTGCTGCATGATTTATTTATATGTTATGTTGACTATTAATCACATGTCTCCCTCTACTGGAACATAAGCTTCCTGAGACAGAGAGTTTTTATTTGGTGCAGCAATGACCCCAAATAGGATCCCAATGATCCTAGAATATGTGGCACTCAGAAAACACTTTTGTAGTGAATGCATAAATAAATAACCAAGAGAGGAGGACATGTCCAATTATAATTTCTGTTCACTTTGAGAAATTTCTCATGGAAGGCAAATTCGGTGATATTATATAAATACTTTCTTTCTGTGGTATGTCTGTGCTGTCTTATTTCTTTAAATAGATAAATTTGACAAAAGTTAATATGCACACAATGAAGCAAATTTACTGAGCACTGGCAGGCAACATCCTAGAGATCTGAGGTCCAGGAATTCTGAACTTGTATAAGAAAAGTTCCTTCTCTAGAGAAGGCATCAGTTGCTATATATATAAACAGCAACAGAGAGTATGTCTTGACTTCTCAATTAATTCTGATTATAATTAAAAAGAACACTGACTCCTATAACCTTAGCCCAGAAAACACACATGCACACACCACCTCTGATTATAGTGTCTGAATCAAATCATGTGGCACACCTAATTTCATGAGGGTAGAAAATGCAGTCCTATTATGTTCCAGAAGAGACACAAAAATGTTTGGAATCAGGAGTTCGATTTCTGGATGGTCACTTGATATGACGCACTTTCAGTTTATTCCCCACAGACACTGAAAAAAAAATCACCTGTTTTCCTGAGACAAAAACCAAGAAATGACTGACACTTCAACTGGAGACAGAACAGCTGACAACTAATGACGGGTGAGGGCACCTGGAGCAGTTTTCATCTAAACCAAGAATTTGGATTTGGGACTGAGCTTAGGAGTCTCTGGACATGTGGTGGAGGGGAGGCTAGGGATTTCAGGACCAGCTGCAGAGGCAGCAAGAGGCAGGCCCAGTAGGACTGAGACATGGAGCCATGGAGGGCCGGCTTGGGAGAGGGTGAAAGAAGAGCCAGCAAACCAGGGGCTGAGCTGGAACCTGCACAGTGAAATTGGGCTGGGCGCAGCCATAACGAGAAATCAGCTAAAGAACTCAAATTCCTCCCACAACCATTTCACACAAGAGCCTGAGGTTTATTGAGTAGAAATCCCGCCCACCCAGAAATTCCACCCATCAGATGCACCATACCCAGGATTACAGTGAGAAGGCAATTCCAAACCTCAACACTACCCACCAGCACCACCTTGTGGGTAGAGATGAAACTGTAGCCTGATTGACAATCTTGGGCAAGTCAAACCTACTCAATGCCAGGGAAACAAAACCCTTAGAAATATGAACAGAATGCTGAATACAGCAAAGGCACAGAGAAATATATGTGAAATGATTGGTCCAATCAAAAATTCAGGGGAAAATCTGAATACAGCAGATGTATGTAAATTACCTGAAGTGGAATTTAGGGTAACAATGATTAAGATACTCATGGGAATCCAGAAACCAGTAGAGGCAGCAAACGAGAATGTCAGGAAACAAAGGGGGAAATTAAAACAAGATATCAAACAGGTAAGAGGCACGATGGCTAAATTAAAGAACTCAATAGAGGGACTCAACAATAGGATGGATCAACAATCTGGATGATAGGAGAGAGGAACTCAATCAAGAAAACCAGAAGAGATAAAAATATTAAAAGAATCAAAACATCATTTGAGACCTCTGGGATAACATCAAAAGGAACAGCGTTCACATCATAGGGGTCCCAGAGGAAGAGGGAGAAAAGCATGCAGAAACCATATTTGAAGAGATAATTGATGAGAACTTCCCCAGTCTGAAGAATGAAGCAAGACTCCAGGTCCAGAAAGCTTAAAGAGTTCCTAATAAAAAAAAAAAAAATGTAAACAAAAATGCACCTAGACACATCATCATCAAAATGTCAAAAATTCAAGGTAAAGAAAGACTATTAAAAGCAGCCAGAGAAAAACATCACTTACAGAGAAGACCTCATAATATTGTAAACAACTTCTCAAATGAAACTCTACAGGCCAGAAGAGAATGACATAGTTTATTTATTCAAAGTGCTCAAAGAAAAGAATTTTTGACCCAGGATATTATATCTAGCAAGATTATCCTTCAGAACTGATGGAATAATAAAAACCTTTTCTGACAAGCAAATGTTGAAGAAGTTCATCACTATGAAACAAGCTTTGCAAAAAATATTAAAGGATGTGCTATAAAACCTAGAGAAACCACGCAGAAAAGCAGTATGACTGCAAATATTAAAAGTGGGGAGGAAGAAAAGAGAACAAAAATGTGGATAGTTAGAATGGGTGGAAGAGTAATATGCTTTCAAATAAAATTAGGTAGTAAACATAGAACTGTGAATGCTAACTTCAGGGTAACCTCAAAATACATACCCAGGAAAAATCAAAGAAGAAAACGAAAGGTGAAATCAATGAAAACATAAATGCACCCATCTGATCTAAAAAGAGAAAGAAAACAAACTCATCATCTGGAGCAACATGCAGTAGAGAGACTGGGGAAAGGTAAAGAGAGGGCTTTCTCTTTTAATTTTATAAAATTTGTTATTATTAGAGTTTTATTGAAATGATCATTATTATATTTTGTAATTAATGTATATTCAATACAGATATCACACCAGTAAAAAAATTTTTTATTTATATTTTTAAGTTTATATTTCATAGACAATTATCCAGCAGATTGATATGTGTGGTTGCTTTCAGGAAAAACTATAAGTCCTGGGGTCTAGGATGGGAAGGAGACCTCCTATGTGTTCCATTGTACTGTTTGAATTTTTTTTATCATGAATTTGTATTACTTTTCTTTCTAATATATATTAATTTTAAAAGACTTTGAACATTGTTTTCAAAATAATGAAAACTATTTTAAATAAAGAAAAATAGCTGTTAACAAAAAAAGAATATATACTCTATAATTCCATTTCTACAATTACAAGGCTAGGCAAAATTAATCTATGTTTTTAGGGATCTGAATAACAGTTATCTTTGGAGGTACAAAGGGAATTACTGGAAAAAAACACAAAAAGTCTTCTGGGCTTCTTCTAATGTACTATTTATTGATCCAAATGCTGGTTATATTCTTGTGTTCAGTTTTAGAAATTCATTAAGCTTAAGAAATATACTTGGATATACATTCCTTTAATGAATATTTTACTACAGTAAAAGTTTTTTTTTTTTTTGTGAAGTCAAAAAATATTTGGAATCAAATATAATACTACATAATTGGCCTCTTGTAGGTGTGGGCATTCTTTTCTTCACTCACTTCCATAACCTCCACCCTATTCACACTTTTAATGTCTCTTCTAAAAGCCATGTGGAAGTGGGAAATGATCAAGTTATGAACATCTGGTGTTATCCCAGTTTAACAATTGAAAATACATGTTTATCTCTGAGAATATCACCCTGATTTACTAAAGACAAACATCATTCCAAAATATCGCAGCACTGATAGCTATGGAAATTGCCTTTTTGCCATGATTTTAACTTGGGAGATATCTAACCCAGTGGTTTCCATTCTAAACTTCTTGAGATTACTTGGAGAATTTGTTAAAAAAAAAATAAAGATCTTTAAGTGTAAATTTAGATAAAGTTTAATAGACCTGAGGTGAGTATCATGAATACGTGTTTAAAATAAGCATTTCTCCCAAAGGGATTCTGATATACTTTATGGGGACTAGAATTTATATATAAAGAAAAAGGTGAGAGAAAGCAGACAGATTCAGATGTAGCAGGAGTCAAGGAGTTGGTATTTCTAACTGCAATCTCTAGTGATTTTGGTCATTTAATAGACTAGCTTCAACCTATTATTATACAGGAAAAAACTGATGTCTAAAGTAGGTTAATTCCTTGTCTCCCAGACTAGAATATTCCCATTCAAAAAAGGACCCTGAAGGCAATCTATCTGCCTCCTTTAAAATGAGAAAATTGTATGACAAAAAAGTGAAGTGGCTTACCTCAAGGCAAGGAATTTGCCACTCTTGAGTTCTCATATATTGTCATGTCACAGTCACATGTCACATGTGACTAATTATGACTGGTGTTTTTCTTATTTTCCTCCCTGCCTCCTTCCCACCTTCCTTCTCACATTCCTTCCTTCCCTCCATCTTCTCTCCCTACTCCCTTTTTTCCTTTCCTCCTTCCCTTCCTCCTCCTTTCGCTTTCCTTCCTCCCTTTCTCCACTCCTCCCTTCCTTCCTTCCTTATACTATAAATTCTTCTCTATTATTTGTTTGCTAGATAGGAAGTGTTCATGTCTGGGCATGTGTTCTACATCTGTCATGAGTGACAGAGATTGCTCACAGGGCTCTTTCTCTTCCTCAGGGTCAGAGCCTGGTCTGGACTTTCAAGTCAAAGAGTTATAGCTGCTTCGTGCTGCTATTAAAGAAAGCACACCTCCAGATTGTTTTAGGGTGGAGTATTTCTGTGAATCTTTATGGAAGAATAAGAAATATATTAAAAAAATAGGACATGATGTATTTTTAAAACAATTAATTGTGCAAAACTAGCAGTCTTTTTATCACTAGACTGAAACTGTTATCCTCTATACTAGAGAAAGAAGAATGAAAACGCTAAGATTTTGCTGTTATTCACATTGAAGAGACTGACAAACCTCCACCATCACATCATAGTTTCTCCAGAAATGCTAGAAGGAAATACATGGTTGACAATTGATATCTTTTTCTTCCTTATCACCATGCATTTTTAAATAAGTGTATGTTAGCTTGCTTCTTTCTCAAGTTAGTCACCTTTCTCTTATCCTAAATGTAAACATTTTCAAAAAAGATAGTAGCAAAATCTCTAGAAATCTGAATTTCAGTGCACTGTTCAGTTTTTACAGCCTAGAAACCATATGAAAACATCACAGTAAATACTAAGTCTTTTCAAAACTTCTAATACAAAAGAAGGAGATATGTGAAAAATTAAGACTTCTTTAGTTACTTTTCAAATGTTGTTTACTGAGTATTGCTCAGTTTTAGCTTCTGTAGAATAAGCAAAATATAAATGAAATCATTCTCCTGGTCACTGAATTCTTTCTGAAGAATCAGAACTGTGCTGTAGACTTAAAGACATTTCTGAATTTCCTTGCATCCCCCCCACCCCACCCCGCATTTCATTGGGAAACACATACTGTTCCAGAACTTCGGTAAACTACAACTTAGGAGAGGGATTTCCATTAAGGGTAAAGGAAGCTTCCGAAGAGAGATGAAAAATAAATGCTGATTCACATATTTATCATTAGGCTGCAAGTCACACCAAAAATAGTGCCATTTTTTCTTAATTCTTTAATTTTTATGGTGTATTTGACTATGATTAATTTTATATTTTCTTAAGAATTTTGATTGCTATTTATAATAGAAATTGATTCTAACATTCACACAGCATACATAGTGTAATAATATTGACATAAAATATTCATAATAAAACTTTAATATCAATGTTACCATTATTAAAGATTTTCTGGTAGCAATTACTTGCTGTTTCAAGTGAAAAAGAAAACAGGGAAGGGTGATTTTGAGGAAAATAATTACTGCTTGATTTCTTTCTGAAAAGATGGTAAAGCAATAATTGATGGTCATGTTTCACTTTAATTAACCATACAGCAGAAAGCATTCTTTATAGTCACCCCAAGGCTATACTGTAGGTTAAATTCATTTGCTTAAGTTTTTTTCCACAATTGTTTTTAATCATTTTTCATTATTGTAAAAATGACTACTCCATATATACTAAGTGGAAAAATATCAGTTTTTTCCACTGTTACCTAATGACACTTTACTCTTACCTAGTGTTCCAAATTAGTAGAACCTGATGTCTCTCTAAATTTACATAATTTTACATTAAAAACAATGTGAGTTGCCATTTAATGACTGAAAATCATCATGTTTTCTTTCCCTTTTTTGCTGTTGAGATGGTTCACCTCTAAAAAATAAATAAATAAAAAGACTATGTTTTTTTTTTTTTTAATAGTTCTTACTGTCTTTATCGTTTGGTCCATACTGGACTAGCTGCTGTCAAGTAAAGAAAAACTCCTTCTGAATGACTGACAACTTCTGCAGACACAGCTGTAGTGTATTATGATGAGAGACCTGATTACTTAATTCTCATTTTATTCCTATTATAATTATAAATATATTTGGAGAGAGGCAATTTTCATAAAGATAAATTATTATGCATTCTTTGCTTGATTTAATCAGCATTTGTTTTATTTTGAAACACCAAACTTCAAGCAGCAAATATATAGTCTTAAGTAGTAACACTTTGCTTCATGAGCTTTCTAGAGCTTTGCAACTTTGATATGATTAAGTAAAGAATGCTCATGAAATGCTCATGAAAATGAAGGATACCAGTTCCACCAGTTCTCCACGTTGGTAGTTTCAAGAGTTGTGTTTAGAAAAAAGCAAGTTTTGAAACTCAATAAATTGAAATAGAACATGATTCTTCAAAATTTCAAGGAACAGTTCTATCACTTGAAATTGAGATCAAATTTTTCCATGGTAATCAACTTTGCTAACTAACTACAGTTTCTGAATAGTTGTAGTTCGAAGTGTTTCAACTTTGAACTTCAAAATACAAAGATTGAATTTCACATATTGTGAAAAATGCTAATTGTTGATTAGCATTTATGTTAATAAATATTTAAATATATTTAAATTGGAAAGAATTGTAAATGGGACATTTAAAATAGAAGCATGTTTTTCATATGTTCAGTGACTGTATTGTTATACTTAATTTGTGTATCCTATACAAAGCTGACTCTCAAAACATGAGAAGATCCATTCTGGAAGGAATTTAATAAAAATATTTATTTCCATTTTGTGTATTAGGGAGCAATGAATACAGTAATTATACTGAGAATTATTTACTTATATAGTAAAAAATCTTATTTCCAAAAGTTTGGATTGGTAATAATGATAAAGTGTACTGATTCTTCACTTTTGACTGATGTTCTAATTTATATCTTCATATTCATATCACAAATGGCCATATAAAGAGTTAGACCTCCTCTAAACACAAATAAATTTTAAAATTGAGGGTAGAGGATGAAACAGGAGACTTAATATTAAACATATCTATGGGCTCCAGTCATTTTCTCCTATCATTCCTACTCTTTTCCACTTTTTCCATCCCCCTAGTTTATCAGTAAATTAAAAGAGCATGACCAGTTAACCTCCTGGCTCCAGGAAAGAGATGAAAGACTTAGGAACTGAAGTGCCCCATCCACTGCAGCCAGAGTCTGTGCTATCTCACCCTACTCAAAGAGCTACACTGAGACACAGAAACCAGTTGAGGTCTGCTGAGAACCCTACAAAATGAGCAGATATAAATGGTGAAAAATTATTGCTCTTTTAAACCCTTAAGTTTTGTGATCTTCATGCAGAAATAGCTAACACATACAAAGGGAGGGGTAGAGAACCCAGAAAAAAAGAGTTGATTATACAGGAGAGGATTCCACTAGGGAAAACAATGGGAAAAACAATCAGGAAAGATCAGAGAAGGAAGAGATGCCTTTGTAGTATAAACAATGGAGATAAGAAATTGGGAAATAACCTATAGAGACCCATAAACTTTTAGGAAAACTCTTGGAGCCAGCTATGTAAGGAATATAGACTTTGTTAGACCGATAAAGTTACTAGAATGCATGTACGGTATATTTTGCAGCACTCGTCAGTAGGCTCAAGGACAAGGCCTCCTAATACATTATTCTCAGGCATAACAAATATCTACATTAACAGCAATAAACAAAAAACAATGCACTCATATCAATTCAGGTCATGTTTTGCCTCTAAATGAATCACTAAAAAATATACTAGTTCTTATAGATTTCTGAATTTCAGAATTAGAAACAACATTTCAGAAAATTTATAGAGCATGAAAAATAAGAAGAACCATTGACTTTGATGTGAAGGCTGAAACCTTCATGGATTAAATAAGAAAATAAACTAAGAAATAAACAGTTTTACTGAAAATTTCAAGTTAATGAAGCAATAGTTAATACCCACCCTCTTCTTCTATAAGTAGTTATTCTAGGAATATAGTCTTAGGCTTTTTTCCACATTATTGGTGGTATTATTATTATTATTATTATTATTATTATTGTTATTACTATTACTTAAAATATAAGTGGAAAAGTTAACCTAACCTTTACTTTGAAAACAACAAAATATGTCTGCCACACCTGAGCAGAGTATAACAGACAACTGGGAGGGCACTCTGAAATGCTGGCCTGAGTAAACACAATCCAAACTCAATTGTTTGGCTACAGTTCCCAAATGACTGTACAGCATGCGTTTTACAGTAGTCTAACGTTTATGAAAGACACAAATGTGTCATTACCTACAGAAAGGTAACTAGACCTGGCAGAACATAAAATTTTGTTGCAACTGTAGACTCAAAATAAAGACTCTTATTCCAGCTGAATTCAAATACATCTAATAAATCAACAGTGTTTTACAGATTTAATTCACACCTTCACTGCTGATTTGTATGTCAAAAAGAATGAATCAAAGCTAGTTACTGGGTCCATATTCTATGGTATCTAGAATCATATTTAAAAATCCTTTATGTCTAATGACCGTCATAAAATGCATTGTCAAAATTATTATTGATGATTGATATTAATAATAAAATTATTAAGAAGTTAAAGTTTCTAGAAAACTATTTTGGAATGATATAAATGGATAGCATATAATCAGGAATACTGAAACGCTATAAGTGGTAACTATTTTTCAGAGGTGAATGAAATGGAAAACTCTGAGTCTTGTCTTAATAGTTCATTAATGATATATGTTGACTAGACTAATGAATTAATAAAGTTTTAGTCACCTGCTAATAAAGGACAATTGAAAAACATTTAACTTTAAATAAATATGTATATTTGAATGCCTATGTACCTTTATTTGTAATTTTTTGTTTGGTTCATCAATATTTTGTTTATATGATTAGACTGTCAAATTTTTGTGCATTAGTAAAATTTCTGTGGAAATAGTCACTACAATAAATGTTGCAAAGATAATCATCACCTACAAACATTTTCTCTTATACTCGTTTCTTTTTTCAAATATTTTATTTTATTCTCTCATATTTTTCCATGATAAAACTATTTAACATAAGATCATCAAATTTATGTCACTTAATACAATATTGTTAACTTTAGATACTATGTTGTACACTAGAATCCTGAGACTTACTTGTTATGTACCAAGTTTTTAAGTTATCTCTATTCAATGTTTTAACTATACAAGATTCAAAATAAATGCTGTTAGTAAAACGTTCATATATTAATAAACTAATTGCATACCTTACATTAAAATGTGAACATTGCACATTGACTCTCACATGGTGACATAATTTTCTATATTCCAATTGTCCCCAAATTTATTTATAAATGAAAAGATTGTTTCTTTTGGGTAAAACTTTGAGATTCCTTCAAAATATTAAGACCTTTAATCAGACATCTAGATGCAACTTTATAAATGCTGTTATTTCTGAGATAGTCTAGTAGGATTTCTACTAATATATTCTAGTAGTCTTTAAAAAGTGAACAGAGTTCAAAAATGGATATAACAAAAGATATTTTTTATTGTATTGTAAAAGAATATGAAAATATTTGATGTTTGAAAGTAATTATATGGAAAATGAATCAGTCAAGATAGCAAGTACAGAATGATAATTATAACTTTTGGATTCAAAAATAAATCTTTCAAATGGATACAATAACGTATAGCAATTACATAGAAATCATAGATTAAAACTTTAACTCCAAAGCTGGACAAAAGAACAAAATGATAATTATGAACAAAGTACATTTTTATTGATATCTGAGGATAAGATCTCTTACTAAAATTTGAAAAATTCATCTTAAAACATAATTTGATGCATGTCTTTAATGATGTAGAAATGAACATTTTCATTGAGAACAAAAATTTGTCCAATGATATCGAAACTGGATTTTACATTTAATTCTATCAGAGTATAACCAGCTGAAGGTCATAAAGTACAATTATGTATTAATAAATGACTCAGGACACCAGTCTTAGTTGATTAATTAAAGACTCCTTCTTAATTATTAAAAGTAAGAATAGTCTAGAAGTAATCTTAATTCTCTACTACTTTCTGAGACAGAAGTAGCTCAAAGTCTATTTTCACTTTAACAACTTAAATTTCAAACAAAGTACTCAAAGTTTATTGGAAAGAGCCTAGAATATTTCCCTTCCAAATCACTTACCAGTGTACCAGGGTCTGGAAATGAAGTCAAGAAAACTCTTTTTTATGTCTTACTTGTATATTTCTAGTGCTGCTAAATTAAAATTTTTAAACAGAATATGGACTAAGAGTGATTGATGATGTTCACCTGCTATCTATTTGTAACATGAATGGGTACTGAAATAAGTCACATGTAGAAAGGTAATAAATACCACGTGAATTCATTCATATGTGGTATATAAGGAAACCAAACAAACTAAATTCAACAAAATAAGCTGACTATAAGACCAAATTAATATTACCAGAAGGGAAGAAAGAAGGTAAATGGACAAATAAGGTAAAGGAGATCATTACATAGTGAAGAATAGAATGGGATTTTTAGTGATGAACTTAATATAGTATATAACGATGTTGATTTACAGATGTTGATTTATGATGATGCACTCCTGAAACCTACATAATGTTGTAATATGATATTACTTCAATAAAAGCTATTTTAAAAATAAAAATAAAGATTTAACAATTAAAATATAAGGTGTAGGAAATGAATTGCTTTCTGGACGATTCTGCAAAGTTTCCCAAGGCAGAATTTCTCACAGTCAGCAGAGCAAGAAGTAGATAAACAACAAACTGCAAACGGAGCCTCAACCTTCAATGTTTCTATACCTTCAACTGTTTCCAATAGCAGGGGAACAGCCTATGCCTACAAGTCTTTCTTTGTTTTATTCCCATTACCTCATTTGTAATCCAACCCTATAAATTAAGTCAAGGAGCCAGACTCAGGGTCACTGTCTCTGAGAGGAGAGAAGTGTCCCACCTGACCCTGCTTTTCTGTATGTTGTCTGTTTTTCCTTTAGGCTCCTGTAGCCCTGTCTCAGAGATCCTGTTGATTAGCCACGTGGGCCACGGTAATAAGGAGATAAAGTATACATGGGTCTCATACAACACATAAAAATAGTATATATCAAATGTTTTAACTCTTGAAGCAATTTGGAAATTAGCAAGATGTTAAAAGTAGTCCAAAGCTTTAATAACAGAAGACACAGAGTTCTTCTGATATGTCACAGAATACCTAAGATCGTAGCCTCAAGTTAATATGAAAAGGGAAGATATGAGGAAGAATGTCAAAATATGTACTCCTTGGATTATGAGTTTAGATTATAAGAATCACAAAAATGTGCACAATATTACATAACTGTGATGACGAAAAGCTTAAAAATCCTTTGTTTTTTTTCTTTTTCTCTTATTCTGTTCTAGGTCATATGAAGTTTGAGTTGTCTTTTTAAGTCCTTAAAAATACTTTTCTCACTTTCACACAAGGCAGTCTTAGAGATTACTTCACTAAGAGAAAAAACTGTATTATGAAATTTGTCAATTTCAACAATCCCACCATTACTTGTTGCTCAAATATGTAACCTTTTGTGCACACACAAGTCTCAGGGGAATTGGTGGAAGCTAAATTTGCACATCCACGTACACACACAAACACACACATACACAAAATTGTTGAAAACAATCAAAACTGTCTTGGTCAAAATAGAATAGTCACAATAGTTAAATTCTCATGTAATGGTACCTTTTACTCAACAGAGTTTATTTGTGTACTTTAATTTGTCGTAAGCTTTTAAAACAATTTTTATATATGCTAAATTAAAAAACACTTAAATGTATATTTGACCAACTATAAATATTGCATTTTGTGAAAATAGTTTATGAGGTTTTAAATTTTATTTGCAGCTCTAAGTGATTGTTCTAACACAATTTTGTTGAAATGTTCAAATCATCAACATTCATTGAAATATTCTAAATTTATTTTGAACAACCTAGTATAATACAAAATTTAAAAATACTATTAACTTATTGGTTTATTACTTAATTATACATTTTTTATTTTCCATAATCTTATGAGGACCATGAATACTATATGAGCATGGTGTACTAAATTTGCATTAAAATAGCTGAGCATTCTTTAGAATTTGCATATATTACTTAGATGTGATGCAATTATTATTCAGAGTAATACCAAGAATTGAATTTCCATTGAGAAAAAATATTTAAGATTTAGAAATAAGAAAAAGGTTAAAACACATCATGTTTATATATAGAATAATATAAGTTAAACTTAAAATATTTAGAATGAGCTAAATTTTGTATTATTTAATGATTATTAATAAAGTCAAATGATAATACATATATTAAGCTGATTTCATTGAAGAGGTATTACATTATGATATTAAATAATTCTTAGGTGTACACTATAGCTCATCTTCATCTATATATAATATTGTAAATTTACCACCATTTTAGTTTTTCCCTTACCTTAAAACTAGTCCCTTCTACCCTGTTTGTCCCCCTCCCCATCCCTTCCCACAAACTTTGATTTTTTTTTTTCTTGGTTAAAAATCTGTTGTTTGTTTTGTTCTTTTTTCTGTTTGTCCGTTTTTGTTTAATTTTGTTCATTCATTTAATTGCTGTCTTGTACTTCTCACAGTTTTATCATACAATGTCTATCTTTCTCATTTTGACTTATTTCACTAATCATCATTCTCTCCAGATGCATTCATATTGCTGTGAGGATTCTATCCTTTTTGATGGGTACATAATGTTCACACACACACACACACACACACACACACACACACACACACACACACCGTATCTTTTTTATCCACTCATCTCAATGGGCATTTAAGTTGTTTCTATGGGCATTTAAGTTGTTTCCATCTCTTGGCTATTGTAGATAATGCTGCAATTAACATGAGAAAGTGTATATCTCTGAGAATGAATGTTGTGATTTTAGGGTATATACCTAGTAGAGGAATAAGTGGGTCATATGGGATTTCCATTCTTAATTTATGAGGAATCTCCAAACTGCTTTACATAACAATTTCACTATCTTACATTCCTACCAACAGTGTGTAAGCATTCCCTTTTTTCCACATCCTCTCCAGCACACAATTGTTTCCATTCTTTTGGATAGTAACCATTTTTATTGGTATAAGGTAGTATCGCCTTATTGTTTTGATATGCATTTCCCTAATGATGAGAGAGGCAGAACATGTTTGCATGTGCATGTTGGCCATCTGTATAGCTTCTTTAGAGAGGTGTTCACTAAGATCTTCTGCCCATTTTTACTGGATTTTTTTATTGTTTGATGAGTACTTTATGTATTTTGTGTATTAACCCCTTGTTGGATGTATGATGTGCAAATATCTTTCCCATTCAGTAGGATGTATTTTTGCTTTTATGAGAGCTTGTTTCACTGTGTAGTAGCTTTTTAGCTTAATGTAATCCCATTTGTTTATTTTGTTTTTCAGTTCCTTGTTATTGGAATTGAGTTCCCAAAAACATCTCTTAGGTCAATGTTCTCTATTGCTTCACTTATGTTTTCTTCTAGATATTTTATGGCTTCCAGCCTTACGTCTAAGTCTCTGATTCACTTGGAATTAATTTTTGTGTTGTATTGGCTAGTGATCTAGCTTTAGCGTCTTGAAGGTAGCTGCTCACTTTTGCCAGAACTATTTATTGAAAAAACTGTCTTTCCACCATTGTTTAAGTATTTGGTTTCTTTATTACTTTATTAAAGATTAGTTGTCCATATATATGTGGGTTTATTTCTGGATTCTGAATTCTGTTCCATTGATATGTCTGCCTGTTTTTATTCCAATACCATGTAAACTTGATTGTTATTTCTTTCTAGAAGAGCTTGAAGTCAAGGACACCTCTATTTTTATTGTTCCTCAGAATTGTTTTTGTTATCTTGGTTCTCTTGCTGTTACAAATAAATATCTTTTTTTGTTTTATTTCTGTGAAGAATGTCTTTTGAATTAATGGAAAAAGTGTTCAATCTGTTATTGTTTTGGTCATTTTTAACTATATTAATATGACCTTTTTAGCTATGTTAATTCCTCTAATCCTTGGGCAAGAAATGTATTTCCATTTCTCTGTGTCATCCTCTATTTCTTTAAAAAATGTCTTATAGTTTTTATTGTATAGTTCTTTCATTTTTTGGTTGTTTATTTTGAGGTATTTCATTCTTACTGTGGTATTTATAAATGAGATTGTTTTCCTCAGTTCTATTTCTTCTTTTTCAGTACTTGCACATAAAAATGCAACAGATTTTTTTATATTAATTTTGTAGCCTGTCACTTGACCACACCTTTCTAGCAACATTATACTGGAAACTTAGGGTGTGTGTGTGTGTGTGTGTGTGTGTGTGTGTGTGTGTGTGTGTGTATTCATATTCATGTCATCTGCAAATAGTGATAGTTTCACTTCTTACTTTCCAATTTGGATACCTTTTATATCTTTTTCTTATCTGATTGCTCTAGTCAGAGCTTCCAGCACTATATTGAATAGTAGTGGTGAGAGTGGATATAGTTGGCTGCGTGTTTGTCACATACAGCCTTTTTTTATGTTGACGCACATTCCAAATATACCCATTGTTTTTAGCGTTTTTAACATAAAATGTTACTGAAACTTATTGAATGCTTTTTCTATATCTGTTGAGAAAACCATGTTGTCGTTTTTTTTAACTTTTTGTTGATATAGTGTGTCACATTTACTGACTTATGTATGTTAAACCATCCTTGCATGTCTGGAAGAAATCCCATTTCATCATGGTACATGATTCATTTAATGAGTTAGATTCAGTGTGCTAATATTTTGTTGAGGAGTTTTTGCATCAATATTCATCAAGGATATAGGTCTGCAATTTCTTCTTTGATGACATCTTTGTCTGGCTTGGAATCAGAATAATGTTAGCATCATAAAATATGTTTGGAAGATTGCCTTTAGTTTTTTGAAATAATTTGATAAGGCATTAATACTTATTTAAATAGCTGGTAGAATTCACCTGTGAAACCATTTGGTCCAGGGTTTTGTTTCTTGGAAGATTTTTAATTATTGTTTCAGTTTCTTTGATTGTGATCAATCCGTTCAGGATTTTTATTTCTTCCTGGTTGAGTCTTGAAATGTTATATGAGTTCAATAATGTGGCCATTTCTTCTAGATCATTTATTTTGTTGCCTTACAGGTATACATAATATTCTTTAATAATTCTCTGTATTTTTGATTATCAGTTGTGTTTTTTTCTCTTTCATTTCTTGTTTGTGTTTTTTCTCTCCTCTTCTTTGTGAGCCTGGCTAATGATTTGTTTATTTTGTTTATCCTTTAAAAAAAAACAACTCTTGATTTTGAATAGTCTTTTTGATTTCTATTTCACTAATTTCAGATCAAATTTTTATTCTTTCTTCCTTTCTATTATATTTTGGTTTCTTTTCTGGTAGCTTTAGGTGAAAGTTTAGGTTTTTAATGTGTTATTCTTATTGCTCCCGAGGTTTGATTTTATTGTTATAAATTTTCCTCTTACTACTGCTTTGTTGTACCCCACAGATTCTGATAAGCCATGGCTTCATTTGCCGTAGACACCATATTTTTTTAATTTCACATTTGCTTTCCAATTTGACCCAATAGTTGTTTAATAACATATTGCTTATTCTCCATTCCTTTACATTTTTGATTCTCTTTTTCATTTAGTTGATTTCAATTTGATGGCATTGTGATCTGAAAAGATGTTAGATAAAATTTTGATCTTGTAGATTTATTGAGACTTGCCTTGTGTCCCAACATATGCTCTATCCTTGAGAATATTCCATGGGCAGTTGAAAAAAATGTGCAATCTATTGTTTAGGGTAAAATACTTTATATATGTCTGTTAAGTCCATCTCTTCTAATTTATTGTTTAATTCTATTGTTTCTTTATCAAATTACTATCCAGAAGATCTATATTTTACTATGAGTGGGGTATTAATGCCTCCTACTATTATTGTGTTGTCTATATCTCCATTTAGATCTGTTAATATTTTCCAAATGTACTTGAGTGCTCCTTTATTGGGTGCTCCTATATTGGATGCATATATATTAATAAATGCTATTTTTTCTTGATGTATTTATCCTTTTGTCATTATATAATGACAATATTTATCTTTGTTGCCTTTTTTGATGGAAGTATTTTTTTCTGAGATAAGTATCATAATTCCTGCTTTTTTAGTTTAACCATTGGTTTGGAGTACCATTGTCCATCCCTTTACATAAATCTATGTTTGTTTCTGAATCTTAAGTGAGGCTCTTCCAAACAACATATAGTTGGTTTTATTTCTTAATCCAACAAGTCACTGTGCCTTTTGATTGGTGAATTCAGTCCATTTACATTCAGCGTGACTACTGAAGTTTGAGGACTTACTATTGCCATTTTGACTTTTGCTTTCTTTTGTTTCGTTTACTTCTTTATCCCTTTGCTAAGTTTTTTTAGACTTCCTATGTTTTACTTAGGTAGAAGACCCTCTTTCAACATTTCATGTAAGAGAGCTCTTGTGGTAGCAAATGCCTTCAGCTTTTTAAATCAATAGCCTTATTTCTTCTTCCTATCTGAGAGAGTTTTGCTAGATAAAATATTCTTGACTGACAGTTTTTATCCTGCAGTATTCTGAAAACATTGTTCCATTATCTCCTGGCCTGAAAGGTTTCTACTGATAAGTCTGATAATAACCTAATGAATACACCCTTATACGTTACTTGATTTTTTTTCCCTGGACACTTTTAGAATTCTTTCTTTGTTTTTGATAGCTTCACAATTTTATGTCTTGGTGTATGACTTTTTACATTTAGATAATTAGGCATTCATTTGACCTAATTTACTTGGATAATCATTTCCTTCCCCAGGCTTCGAAAGTTTTCAGCAATTATTTCCTTGAATATGCTTTCTGTTTCCCTCTTTTTCTCTTCATCTTCTGGAATTCCTGTTCTTCATATGTTGCCTTTCCTAATGCAGTCAGATATTCTTGAGTGCTTTTTCATTTTTTAAATGTTTTATCTCTTCTTCCACATGGCTTCTTTCACACTTGTATCCTCCATATCACTGATTTCTATCTTTCATTTTTTTCAGTTAGGACTCCATAATTTTCTGACATGCTCTTGATCTTACTTATTGTATTCGTTATCTCTCAGATCTCTATTATTTTCTTACATAAACCTTCAATTTTTGCCACCTCTTCCTTGATTGCATTTTTTTAGCTCATTGATCATTTTGCTGAGTTCTCTTGTATTTCTTTGATCTGCTTTTTCTGAGTTTTCTTTTTATCTCTCTGAGTTTCTTTATGATTCCAATTCAATTTCCTTATATGTTAGAGAGAAACAATCATCCATGTTTTCCAAACTGGTCTCTAAGACGTGTTTGCATGGTTTGAGATTTTAGGGTTTTCTTTTTTCCTTATTTCTAGTGAGCTGTTATTTTATTCTCTGCCACTAGGTGGTGCTCTAGCTTCGTTTAATATTTTTACTCCTTGTAGGCCTGTTTATTGTGTTAGGAGGTGGAGTATGACTTCTGGGTGGTGAAGGGTTGTTGCTGTCTTCAGTTGGGTCTGGATAAGCCTGAATACACTGACATTAACTAGGCCAGCATTCTTCCCTAAGTTTCCAGAATTGGCTTCAGCAATCCACACACTATGGTGCTAGAATCCCTCTGCTTTGGAGCTGAATCCTGAGGGAGCTTAGCGGGAAAGAGAGTGTGCTGTTCTCCAAGTGCATCAACCATTGTGAGAGCTGGAATTTCACATCCATCTCTCTTTTATTTGGGTTTTTCTTTCACCCAGTGTTGAGTCTCTAGTTATCTTCTCCCTCAGTGGAGTTCTAGCTAGGATTGTAATTCATCAGTGGGTAAGTCCCTGTTGCCAGACAATAATCAGCATCATTCCATGCCTGCTGTTTTACAGGTGGACCACTTCCCTTGCTAAGGCTGTTTTTCACATGCACTCATCCACCTCTATTTCACAGGTGTTTATATTCCCTTCTGTATCCCTCTAAATGCTGTGGAGCTATCTTCAAATTGTTGGAATGCTAATGAACTCCTTGTCTATATCTTAGCCAGAAAGAAAGCTGACTTTATCTCTCAGGTTCATATCAGGGATATGCTTCCACACTATTTTTTCTGCAAATCTCAATAATATATAATTTTTTTATATTTAACACCACACGATGGAGCAGTGAAAACAAAATAAAACTCAACTGAAATACACCCACACTTTTTTGTTTGCCAGAACATAGTAAGAAATGCTGAATTTACTTTTAGTATATAACTGATATAACTAATATCTAATATCTACTCAATGGATTCAAAATGATCGATTGTGCTTTTCTTCGAGTTATTAATTGGGTTACAAGAATGACTCCAACTATTCTATAAGGATACATTAGCATTTTAAACTATAGTATGCTAAGGAGATTTTTTTGACAAAATATATGCAACATAAAATTTACCGTTTCAAACTTTTAAGATGGCAATTCAATCTCACTACTTGTATTTACATTACCAATATTCACCTCTAGAAATTATTCATCAGCCCAAACTGAAATCTCTATCCATTAAGCAATACTTCCTATTCCTTCTTGCCCTGAGTCCCTGGTAAGCCTTTAATGTATATTTCATCTCCATGAATTGACTGTTCTCACTATGTCATATGAGTGGAACCATATAATTGCCATTTTGTCTCTGACTTATTTTACTTAGTATAATATATCCAAGGTTCATTTATATTGTGACTGGCTTGTACATTTGTGTGTTGACCGATATCAAGGTCTTTTCACTTTTTGGTTATTGTGATAATGATACTATGGTATCACTGTGCAAATATCTGTGGGGTGAGGATGAGTAAACAGCACAAAACTTTTCTACTGTTTTGAAGGTGGTTTCCTTTTCTCACCTCCCCTCTTCCTCTCCCTCTGGGTGTACATATACATTAAGTTTATCACTGTAGTCCAATTATATCCGTTATAAAATTAACCCCTTTTACCCAATTTTCCCACTTGTACTCCTTCCTTTCTGGTATTCGGTAGATTCAGATTAGTGACTTTTTCTTGGTTTAACCTTTACTTGACTGCCGTAGATCTTTAAGTTTTTCCCAGAGTTTCTATAAGTAAGTGCAACCAAATTCTGGCTGGGATGTTTCTGTGGGGGAATAAGAATCTGGAGCATCATAGTCTATCAATTTGTTCCATAAAATAAAATTTTAGCCAGTTTTCTCAACATTTTTGGCCTAAAATTGGAAAGTTTGTGATACTATGATAGGAAAAATAGATTACCTTGCATTAAGAAAAAACATAAAACTTTTATGATATTCATGACATACCGGCATAAATTAAGCAGGCTATTACTATATCACAGAGGTTTTTAGTATACTGAAATAATGTTGCATATTTTATTTTTAAGGAACTCTGCAAGGTAGATGGGGAATGCACTATTATCAGTGTATGAAATATATGGAAATTTAGATTGGAGACAATATATGATGTACATAACTCCTAGATGATGAACTAAAAGTGTGAACACATACTTTTTGATTTCTCTGTCAGCATATTTTCTAGATCCTTCTCTAACTGAATTTGTCAGTTTGAATTTACGGAACCAAATGTTTTGTCCAAAACTTTCTAGTAATTCTGATGACAGCAACTACTGGATATATTCAAGATCCCAAACCAGAAATTTTAGAGTCCTCTTGGTCTTCCTGGGCCCTTTATAAGTTATGGAAACATGAATGCTAGCAAAAGTAGTTTAAAAGTTAGTTCTAGTAGTTTACATATACTCAGTATACAGTGTTTTCCCAAGTGTCAGTTCATTTCTAAATAAGAAAATTCTCATATTTGGACCAGGACCTGAGCCACAGGCAGCTGGAATAGTGGATAGGTTTGACTGGGGACTAAGTGGATGTGGACAAGGCAAGAGATGATTAGACAAAACCCAATAAAAAAAATGGCAATTAAATAATACAACACAGCATGGCATTTTTTTCACTTCACATTAATATGAAAAAAGTCTCAATATTATTTTTATTTCTGGCTTTCTAAGGCTAATATCAATCATTGGTCTCACTAGGATCAAACTCAGTGGCCTATATATTCTCTTTTTGTTTTATGCCTCCTAATTTCTGAACCACCCTTTACTTTGTTACTGCATCTTTTATGGCAATCATTCCCATGGTCTATTGCTAACTCTTATTCCTCTCATATACCAGAATTTGTTGATACTCTTAAGGTTCACTTGTCCTATTCTTCTCATATCTCTCTTCATGATGTATCAAATGATCTAGTCCTATAGTTTCAACCATGGTGTTCAGTCTCAAGTTTGCAAAATCTTTCTTGAATAGTGCCCTGATGGGAGTAGAAGTTCGTGTAGTAGACATACAACCCAAAGACCTAGGTTTGAGTCCCAGGGCTTGTGGGAATAACAAAGATTAACAGCGAAATAGAAGAAATAAATGTTTCATCCTCCTCTCCCTTCCTCCCTGTTTGCCTCTGCTCACTTTCATTTCTGTCTCTAACTTTCCTTAAAAAAATCTTTCTTTCATTCTAAAATGTTAGTTATTTACTCACTTATTGATTTATATGTTATAGGCAATATACTCAACAAGCTTCTTTTCCAATGTCCATCTCTAGTATTTCTAATACATGGCCTCAAAAACCTTAAATCTAATGTGTCCCAGTGTGACTATATCCTTTGTATTTCCTATTTATATCCCTTTCAGTTTTACTTATCTGTTATTGAATCCTCATGTGTTGCTCAACATAAAATTCTAAATTCTTCTTTCTTCCCATCTTAAATTAATCAGTGTTGAGACAGTCCAAATCTTTGGGTGAAGGAATTTCAATAATAACTTCCCTTACTAGCTAAACGAAAAAAAAAAAAATTACCACTGGTTTATAGAAGTTATTTATTTATTACAGATATTGAAATTATTCAAAATGTTAATGCACAAATAAGCTGGATCATCTTTAATAATAATATCTTTAATAATAAAGATGACAGTAAGAATGGATATAATTTGAGTCAAAAATTCACATTTAAGTACTTAGAAGGTGATTAGTATCTAAAAGTTTCATTAGACATTTAAAATATCTTAAATTCTAAAGGCTTTATTCAGAAGTTCTTACAGAACATGATAGGATAACTAAGCACAAGCAAATTAAGCACACATCTATCTATCCAGAGGCAATATGTTTGAACTTCTGGAACCAGTTCTTAAGTGATTCTTCCTGAGGGCCTGTTATATTGTTTTAAAATGACACTGGAGAAAGAATAAATGGAAACAATAAGATTTTACAAGAGTGAAAGCATTTATGAAGCCATATAACTGCCAAGGAACATATTTTAAAGTATCTTAAATGGTTTGATTAATGAATAATTAAAAAACTCATTGCAGCTAACTACTCCATGTTAAATGACCTTTACCCCTTGGGCATCTGATAAAGAGAGGTTCAGTTTTAAACAATGTAAGTTGAATTAGAAATTCACATGCTCATCTCAAAGGCATCCATTTTATGAACTCATTATCATTTTTTTCTCTCTTCAGATTTTAATGTCTTTTCATATAAAATGAATCATGTGATGACTCTGAATGATTAAGGAGTAACAGAGAAAGGATCTTGTAACAATCCATACATGTCTGTAACAAAGTGTCCTGGATTATTGAGGTTGTGTTTATTAATTTCTACATGTCACAAATGCTGCTGTAACCCCCATGAATGTCCTTCCTCATCTAATAAAGTATTAATTCCTTGAGATCAGAGACCATAACTTTAGAAGTTTTGTATCTCTTGGAAATAGAAAAATGCCTTGAACATAGCATTTATAAAAAATTATTAACAATTGAATTAATGTTCCAAAGTATTAATTTACTTCTTGGAAAAATTGGACTGGGCGTCCTAAACTTGTATCATCTGAGCTCCACTTAGTAGTATTTTGATATTAGACCATGTAGCTATTCTTTGATATGATATCTTATATACAGATATTAATTTACAATGATATATACCTTAAGCCTATATTATGTTATAATGTGGTTATTTCATCAAAATAAAAAAAGTAAAATATTAAGACTTATACTCTAGTATATTTCTATTTCATAAAACAATATATGTATATATAACTTCTTATTTGTTGTTGCCACAATATTAACCACAAAACCAGAGAAAATAAGTATATAAAATACTTATGCATACACATAGGAAAAGCTCCCTTACATCATTTTTTAAATTTTAAATATATTCAGAATCTGCCTGTGGTGATGATCTCTCCTTCTGGATATCTACTGAGGGAAATGACTTTATTTTAATTAATGCCCCTGTTGACATAGGTGATTCCAAAGCATAGAGATATCTTTGTTAAACAAACTGTGGTCATTCCATGTAGTTTACTAGTTTTTGCTAGTCTAGGTTTTTTTCCTGATATGACTATCTGCTGTTTACCTTACTTTTAACAAAGAAATCACCTCCAGTGGGCTTCAACTCTCCTTTACAGTTCTAGAGATTAGAAACATAGATATTTATTGCAGTTAAGGAACTAAGAATTTAGAGGTAATTTACCAAAGCTGGCTGGTAAATGACCTCATTCTCCTTCAAATTTATTGTCCACACTGCGTTGGGCACACACTCCAAGATGTGTAATGTGGTTCATGCCTTTTTGTATGGGTTTCAGGGACTCAACTCTAGATAATAAGATGGAACTTGAATGGATGATTTCATTTGTTTGCTGTAAACCATCTCTTTTATAAATCTTCAAAGTATGAAAGAGTATTTTTAAAAACTTCCAATAAGTATGATTTAGAATATGAGTACATAAACTTCTTCCTCTGGTAAGTGTGGGTGTGTTTCATGGATTTGCACATTCTGGTGTTTAGAGAGCCCTTTGCTTGGTTTTCTATTTTGCTGTCATGTCTTGAAATTGTTATTAATTTTTGAAGAAGAGACCCTTATAATTTTATTTAATTATATCTTACAATGAATGTGGTTTCATGGTTTAGAAGAAGATCAAGAGGGTTTAGCTCCTAAAAGTGACTGATATAAATCAATTAGATAAAGTTTCTATAGCTCCAATTCCCCAAATTAGCAGTTTATGATGCAATAATTTAGAAAAATCTATTGTAAACTTTTGTTTTAGTGGAACCTAATATCTTTTTTTAAATAATCTCCTAATGAAATGTTATGCAAATACCTAATTTCTGAAACCATCAAAAATGCAGTTGATCTTGAGCAAATGTAGATTGAAAGGGAAGGAATTCTCACATTCCTCTGATTATAGAGATGGGGAGGGTTATTTGAGGGGACAGTATGTCAACATTTGTAAGCCCATACATGAGGAAAACATGATTTGAAAATCACAATGAAGGCCAAAACTATTGGAATAATCAGATAAGTAGAATTGTGTTAATATTGAGAATGAAAACATTTTATATAGAGGACTGAAGAAACACCTGAATCAAAAAGGGCTTGAAACTGCATTATTCTTAGGTATTTTAAAGACATAAGTGAGGCCGCACCCTGGTAACCTAGTGGTCTAGTACACCTGGGAGCACTCCCACAAACATCTCACTTTCCCAGATTTGAGACCTGGTGCCTAGAGGAACAACCAATGTACACAACTAAATAAAAATAAATGGAGTGCTTCTTCCTCCTTTCTTCCTGCCTGCCTACTTGTCCTCATCCCTTCCTGTGTCTTTCCTTTAAAAAAAAAAAGCAAATGAGATATAGCAGGCTTTCCAGAGGTTTATAATTTGAGTGTTAGAATTTTAAATCTCAGATAAATGTATCTTTACATTTGAGTATAATGTGTAGCAGATTGTAAAGTTTGTTATTTTGTGATGTACTGACTCTAAAATACTGTGAGAGTAGTTTTGAATTTTTTGAGGAAATATGACACATTTCTTAATATCGGCTTTCAGGATATTGCTGTGACCTTATGTATGGTTGTATAAAATTGTTTGATTAGAAGTGGGTTTATCATACAGACCTGCTTCACTTTATTGGAATTAGAAATGACTCAGACACTGTGCCATTATCTGCAACTCTACAACTATTCCATCCCAAACAGCCTTAGACTATTGGTAAACATTGCTCAGCATCCAAATTGAGCTTTAAGCTCACTATCTCATTATACAAGTGCAAAGCATGAATTTTATGTGCTGAAACTGTGTCAAGCACTATTAAACTGACAAGGGTATAGAGAAGGAATAATCAGACCTTTTGGAAACTCATTATTGCATCTAGTTCTAGAGGTGAGTAGTTTCAACAGAGAGTTGGAGAAATTTTTGAAAACTGTCACTGATCAATATTCTAAATGAATCCTTTTTTTTAGAAAGCACGGCACATTGTGATCCTTTTCCAAGATGTTTTTTAGCTTGGTTATTAAGTCATATTTCAAACATTGCTGTACTCATTAAATTTATCTTTGAATGTACATTTGAATATGCTTTTTTATGTGGAAAAAATTCAAAAGAATCCAAATTGGATGCGAGGACATAATTGATGATTTACTAAGTAGATATATGACATTTTGATGATCTCTCAAATCTGTTTCCTAGGAAATACACTGTCCTTTTAGAGTGCTGGTGTGTCTTAATGTCTCAGTTATACGAAGGCCTACTTTCTGAGCTTTCTGAGTGATAGAATATGAATTACATCAGTTTCTCTAAAAGCCAAAATTCAGGAACATTCAGGAAAACCTTGGGATCATTGCAAGTCTATATAATCAGTTAAAAAATTCCTTCTATAGAAAATAATTGTGCTTAATAGAAGCATTCAGAAAAATAATCTTTGACAACCTGTAAGAGAGTTAAGGTCCTCATCTTATTCTGAGAATGCTTAGGTCTTCTTTTATCCTTTGACAGCAAGAAATCTAATCATCCTAGTATTATGTCAGCAATATAGTCTAATGTGTGATATTTACTTTTTCTTTAAATAAATTCATATGGGAATGAAAGCTTACATGGCTTGTAGAAAGTAGTTGGGAGGAGCTAATAGAGGTGACCTAAATATCAGGAAGGTAAACAGAAAAGATGCGTGTCTGTAAGCACATTTAAAGCAGAATGGAGACTGAATTTGGTATCAAAGTCAATAATGCAGAGAGCAGGAAAACAATATGGTATAGAAGCAACATCTAGAAGAGCAGGTCCAACCTGATCACAGTCATGACTCTATCTTTTACACACAGCTACTGGGTATTCACTGCATATTGCTGGTTCACACTCATTTGGAACAGAATGATGACAACATCTTCATCCAACAGCATGATTGACTTGTTTCATATAGTCAATGAATATGATAGAGAAACTTCTATCATATAGATACAAGATAGATAAGAGAAACTGTTACGTTGTAATTGCTTCTAAATTTTGTTATTGTCATTTGTTCTTCAAGGAAAAATAATCTTTATATGTCAAAATTAATAAATGCTCATCAAATATATTATTACAAAAATGTTTGAGAAAAATATTATTATTAATTTTCTTTGTTTTTTTCATTCTCAGTGAAACACTTTCATTTCATTTCTTTTCTTTTCTGTAAGAGACATGTTATTATAGTAAGTAATAGCATAGCTTCTGGTTCTAGCTGTACTCAAATCTTGACCACACACACAGCTTACTAACTGTGTTGCTTACCTTTTCTGTGTCTTTGTGTCTTCATATATAGGTAATATTAGAGACTGAATACTAGGATTTCTGTGAAGACTAAATAAGTTAACCTTTAAATAATTCATAGTAGAATATGGCATTAGCATTTTCTGTGTAAATATTAACTTTAGTTTTAAGTATATTTTGGTGGGTTGATAAATAAACTATAGTATCTCTAGACATGAATTTCATTCAGTGGTGAAAATAAATGAGCTACCAAGTTATGACAGGCATTTAGAAAACTTAAATGAATCTGAAAGAAACTGATCTAAAAATAAAGCGATATACTGTATGATTCCAGGTATATGATATTCTAAAAAGATATTTTCCAAAACCATGGGAAAAGTAAAAAATATTAGTGATTGCTAGGACATAATGACAAGGAAGAGATTTATATGAAAAACATAAAACATTTTGAAGACAATGAAACTATTCTATTTGATTAGAATAGTGGACACATATCATTATGTGTTTGTCAAAATCTATAGAATATACAACACCCAGGATGTTTCCACTTTAATCTATGAACTCTGGCTAATAATAATGTCAATGTAGCTTAATGTTTTATACAAATATACCACTCTGGTGGGAAGAATTGACAGTATGAGAGGATGTATGTTTCTGTCTGATTGTGTGTGTATCCATGTGTATATTTGCAGTTAGTGTTTGTAGAAACTCTATACTCTCCACTCATTTTTTTCTGTGAATCTAAAATTGCTCTAAAGAGCAAAATTTGTTAACTGGTTTATCAGTTTTTAAAAGCTCTCTTAACCTCAGTTTCACCACATGTGAAAGGTGGGTGATAGAGTTATTTCCTAGAGTATATAATACTAATTCTGTTAAGCAGACATCATTTTTTTAGAACAATTTTTTTAACAAAAGGCATACTCATGTATTGACTCTTATTAGTGGAGTGCTTCATCAAGATTTACCATTACCAAAGCTTTTTCTAGTTCAGTTTTCTTAGTGGTCACCAAATATCAACAATTAATCAATGAGGTACACAGAATAGAGATTCTTAACTCCTCTCTATCAAGAAACGAAGGTTAAGTATTCAATATTTTCTGTAGAATCATAGGGTCAGAACTGGAAACAGGCTTTCTACCTGTAATACAATCCTATCTCCATTATACGTTTTGTCAAGGGACCATTTTACACTCAAAATTATAGGCAACTCACACTTTTGCACAATACATTTTGCATATCAGAATCATGCAAAGTAAAGAATGCTGTGTAACCCAAATGACTTTATTTATGTCTCTTATACGTATGGATGTTTACTGTATTAAATGAAAAAATTATCAAAGCTGAAGACATAGTCACACCTATTGTATTTCAGATGGATTGCATCTTCATGCATCTTAAAAAAAGTACATTGCCTGCTCCTCAGAGAATAAGTAAAAAAAGGTAAATTACATCTGTGTATTATTTATAGAAAGAGGGAGTTTGACTCTTAGATGCCAACGAAAGGGGCTTGGAACACTTAGGGACCTCTAGGGCACACTTTAAGGGTGTCTGCAATAGCTCCTCTGCAAGAGACCACTTTATACTGAGTTGTTCCCTATCCATCTGCCATGGTACCCCATTGTCTTCCTGGTCTTTAAAGATGCTTTTTAATTTCAGGGAATTGTTTTTCAGCTTGGTCACTGATTTCACACTGGTTTCCAAGTCTCTGTCCTCTCCAGGACCATTGATACTTTTCCTATGGGCATATGCTTCCTTGGGTCTAAATAGGAGAGAAAAACCATGGACTCTAGTTGCTCTCTCCACATACCAAACTCTCAAGCAAATCCATCTACAACAGAGTGCGATTTGAGAAGCTGCTTGATTTCAGCTGAAAGCAGAGCAGAGAACCCTGAGCTGTGAGCAGACCTCAGAAGCCACAAAGGTGGCCCAGGCCAAGCTAGAGGATGAGATGGCTACTTTGATGTGACTGAGTAGGAGGAGGTCACAGAACCGGGTGTAGAGTTGAGTAGGGCAGGGCAAGTGTGAGCCCGCTGAGACATATCTAGAGGCTTCATGAATAATCAACAATGTGGAGAAACACTGGTTGGCTACTTAATGCCGCTTATACAATGCAATTTCCATTGTTTTTGGAATGTCATGAATGTCGATAAAATGCCCTTTCATTTCACATTTAAGCTATAAAATGTCAGCACCATTTCCAGTTTATTAGATGATGTGTTTCTTGAAAACTTTGGGTTTCACAAATACCATGCTCTGCTGTTGCATAAGGTCAGAATTTTTTTTCTGCTAGTTTATATGCAGCTTGACAAACTAAATCAATTTTTGGTCTTTGGGAGACTGGAGACACATCTAATAGGTTAGAATTCCTGTGTGTAACGTTTCTCCATGATGGATCCTTATACTGAGTGATGTGACATATTATAAAACATCTCTCTATCATCTGTTTTCATATAAGCATTGAGACAAAAATATGCTGATTGATTACATTCCCATAATTCTGTGTTATCCAAAAATGTTTGTTGAACTCTTATTATGCATAATTCACTGGACTGGATTCTGGGTATAAAAATAACTATGAAATGTATCTTCTTATGAAGACATGATCTAGATGAAAATACATATGTATTCATAAACAAATGTGCATAGATGCAATGTAGCTACACTGATATAAGGTAAATTTTAAATGCCAGGTGCAATAGATCAGACATATAGGAGGCTAGAGAGTGCATTTTTTGTCGAAATGCTTTTATCAGTTCGGTTTTCCTTTAGGTATGCACCTCTTCTCTCTTTGTGTTTTAATACATGTTCAATAAATCCCCAAGTCCTGAGATGTGTATCTGATTTGCAGCTAATTAATTAATATATTATTTTCCGAAGCCATGCTTTCAAAAAAGACCAGTGAAAACACAGCTCCTGATTTACTAGAACAGTGTGAATGGATCTATCTTTTGTACAGGTAATATGATAGGCTGGGATGTTGAAGTCATGGAATTCCTAGGACTTTCTTTGCTCTTCAGTTAGAAAAACCTTCTGATAATAAAGCTAAGAATGAAGAAAGTAGGATTTGCAGGTTAGGGAGAAATTCTTGGATCCAGCTATGCTTAAGTTCTCCAACAACACTGAATATTTCCAAGAAGGTCATGTGATAAATCACTTTTATTCTTGAACCAGTTTGATCTGGGTTCATGAAACCAGCAACTAAGAGTCCTGATTTACACAGAAGGAAGAGTCACTTGAGGACTGAAATAGTCTGAGAAGATGTCTTGAACACCATATTGAGTGCTGTTTTAGACTCAATTAAGAGGGGAAAAAAAGATATTCAAGATAGGGCAAATGCAGAGTGAAAAAAATCCGTAGTTCAAAGTTTAAAGTCCAATTTACGATAATACAGGATTCATGTATGGAAGGAAATATAAAGTTTATAAAGTTATACAAGAGAAATAACAGAAGTAGCAATTGGTAGATGGTCAAGAAGGACTCCTAGATGAAAGGAATACAGAAGAGAAATTAAATTAAAAAGAGTGAAAACAAGTAACAAATAGAGAAAAGATATACAGCAAAGACTTTTTTTTTCATTTGTTTGCTTTATCACCAGTCTTATGGTCCTATAAAAATTGTACAGATAATACCTCAGACCATTGATAGGCAACTACCTAAATCACCTTTCCAACATTGGTTATCATTTTTGCTTCATGTTTGTTTTAGCACAAGTCACCCAATCAAGTGTATTAAGCAAATCAAATATTACTGAAGTTTATAGCAAAAAGTAGTTTCTGTCTGTTTTCTTTTCCATCCCAGATTTCCCAAACTATTACTCTGAAGTACCCATCTTCTCTTTTCGATCCCAAATTCAAATTTCGTTTCTTCCGTCCTGTCTTCAAGTTGTCTAATGTCCCATGTGCAGAACCTCTTGGACTGTATTGGGGTCAGTTTGTTCCTAAGTTGTTCCTTTTCTCTCCTAAGATTGCTATTGTATCTCTATTTGCTGACTTCTCCAAACATATATTGAAATCCCATTAGGGTTTGTACACATTGAATTTCAATGTTTTAGACTTCCTTCTGTGTTTTAATTTTGAATAGGAGATAGTCACATGTAGTCTAACTTTATAATCTGGAAATTCCACACTTTAATTTCTTGTGTTTCTGCCACTGTATCTATGAATTTTATAATCTATCATATCTTTGGAGTATGAAAAGACATGGTTTATTTTCCAAAGAATCTGTGAAAAAACTTTTAAAATTTCTTTTTTTCTTTTTATAGTCATTTCTTGGTTTTTAATGTTATTCCTAAATGGACTTGCTTTTGTCCTTTAAATTCACCATTTACATTTCCTGGAGTCACTGAATTTTTTGAATTTTTATTAGAGAGTACAAACAACTCAGAAATGATTGTTGGTCCCCATGCATCTGCTAACAGATTTTAGCATTGTCCCCACCTTACTATATAGTTGCATATAAGGATATAGCAATCACTTTAAGAAAATGTTGTAAAATGAAACCTACTCTTTAAGAATCTTTTTGCAGTCAATGTCCTGCAAATATACATAGGTATCTTAATAAATGTTTAGGTATTTGCTCTTAAAAAACATTCAGGTCAGAAGATTGTGGAATATTGCAACTTTAGATGTTGACAATTTGAAACATGAAAACAAGCAATAATAAGTTCTAAAACATTTTTTGCCTTCTCCCTGATGGTCCCACTATGCCAAATAGATTTGCTATCAGTCAGCTAGAGATGGCAGCCTCAATCAATACAATAGATATTGATTCACCCACAGATTCACAATAGGTCAGAGCTGCAAGTGTTAGATCAATCCTTCCCATACAGGCCCCAATTAAAAATATAACAAAATGACAACAAAATCCTCATAGCTAATTTAATTAATGAGAAAGTTGATAAATATATAGATTATTTTAATTGCTATAGTAGTCTACAACTTTATTAAAGAATATATCTCTGAGTAATGATTCTTAATCTATATGTAGTTTATTTTATATAAAATAAATACTTGTAAATTCTTTCAAGTATTTTTGACATTGCTTGAATTCTAGCTGTCCATGCCCATTTGAGCCCCATTCTCAGGGATAGGCAGCACAGAGGGAGAAATACATTCAACCTTCATTCACAGGTTTTGTATTTATGAATTCTCCTATTTGCTAAAATTTAAATGTAACCTCAAAATTGATACCCAAGCATTTTCAAGATCATCCATAGACACACCTGGAGCAGCAATCATCCACCGATGTCTTGAATAAGGCTGCGCTCTGGCTTCTAGTTTCAGCTCTCACATTGTAGATAATGGTCCTTTTTGAGATCTACTTAATACCATGTTTTTGCATTTGTGTTATTGTTGTTAATTTCACCATTTAAAATGGCCCCCAAGATAATGCCAAAGTGCTGTGTGATTTTCCTAAGCACAAGAAGACTGTGATGTGTCTGAGAAAATACATGTGTTATATACATACATGATATGGACTGCTGTGAGCTCTGAGTTCGTTAATGAACAAGAAATAGATATTAAATAAAATGTCTTTAAACAGAAATACATATTAAGCAAAGTTATGAAGAAGGTTAATAAAAATGTTGGACTAGAGTTTCTCAATGGTCTAATGGTATTTTTCTTGGACCAGTGGTTCAGTCCTTCCTAAATCAGTGTTCAAAGAAATTTTATAAAGTATAATAATTATGACTAATGAGATTAGATTATATTTACATGGTTACCTCATGGATATCTGTTCTAAATTAAAAATCTTCGTGTAAAGGCTATTGCATAGGTTTGTCATTTGGATTCAAGGATGGATATATAGGTTTCCGTGTCTTACTTTCTATAATGGTATTAAGAGTCAAGATAACTGGCATGTCTTAGTGGAGTAACAGGTTGGTCAATCACCCCCAAAGGAGCACAGATCACATATCCCTAAGTTTAAGTCCTGGGTCCGGGGTGACAACTAGTGTGAACAACTAAAGAGCAACATAAAATAAAATGAAATGCTTTTTTTTCCTCTACCTTCCTGCTTGCCTATTTGCTTTCATTCTTGCCTGCAACTTTCTTTAAAAAAAAAAAAAAGATTCTGAATAACTAAGTTAATTATTCTTTTATCTTTGTTTACTTTCTTTATAAAAATGACTAGTAGCCTTTAACACCTTCTTAGTCCCCTCCTTCCTTTCTTTTCCCTCCCACTTTCTGGTAGCCATAACCTTTCGTTCTGTGAATTTTGTTGAAATTTCTCTATTTTTTGTTTTTCTTTTCTTCATATTCCACCTAAGTGAAGCTATTTTGGAATTTTCTTTATGGCTTATTTCACTTAGCCTTGTCATCTCCACTTCCATCCAAGTTGTTGCAAAGGATCCCATTTATCTTTTTTTTGCTGCTTCATATAATTCCATTGGGTCTGTAGACCACAGCTTCTTTATCCAGGATATTGATGGGCATTTAGGTTGTTTCCATGTCTAGGCTATTAACTGACTATTTTTGTATTTTCTGGGTACATGCTGAGAAATGGGGTTGCTGGATTTAATGGTAGTTCTATTTTTAATTTTTTTGTGTGTGAAATCTCTGTACTGTTTTCCAAAGAGGTTGTCTTAATTTACATTTCCACCAAGCAGTGTAGGAGGATTCTTTTTTTTCCTGCACCCTCTCCAACACTTAGTTATTTTATTCTTTTTCATATAGACCATTCTCACTCACGTGTTATTGTGGGTTTTACTTCAGTTTTTCTGGTGATAAGTCATATAGAGCATTTTTTCATGTGGTCTGTAGGCCATCTATCTGTGTGTCTCTTCTAGAAGGTGAATATTCAGGCCTTTTTTCTATTTTTGAAATACGCTGCTTGCTTTTCTATTATTAAGGTATATGAACTCATAACTTTTCAACATTACTCTTGTTCAATTTGCACAAATATCTTCTAGTCAATGGGTTGCCTTTGCGTTTTAGTGATTTTTTTCACTATAGAAGCTTTTTTGCTTGGTTGCTTGATGTAGTGCTAATTGTTTTGTTTTACTTTCATTTCTTTTGCCATGGGTGTCATTTCCCCAAATACATCTTTGAAGTTTATATGATGGAATGTTTTTCCTACATTTTTGTCTATGTATTTCATGGTTTTGGGTTTTATATACAGGTCTTTGATTTTTGAGTTAATCTTTGTGTGTGGCACAAATGAGTAGCTTAATCTCCCTCTTTGTTCTGCAGTTGTCTGTTCAATTTATTCAACATCATTTTTTGAATAGACGTTTCTTTCTCTATCGTATGCTCTTAGATCCTTTGTCATATATTAGCTATCCATATAGGTGTGGTTTTAATTTGTTTGCTCACTTTATAAAACACAAAAAGATGAATTATTCAAAGATTTTTTTATGGTAAAGTTGTATTCTGTTTTTATTTACATTAACATGTATATAATTAGAAAATCATCTTTACAAATTTACTTTAAAGCATTTTTCTGTTTTCTAATAATTGTAATTACAGCAACATCTGTATTCTTAAGCCCCAAATACTGTACTGTTGATCTGCTTCAATGAGGGTATTCTGAGACACTTTCCTGGTAAAACCAATTGCATTCTTACAATATTTCTGCTCTGTTCCTTAAAAAATTCTAAAATCTTAGTTTCAAGTAACACAGAATGACATGTTGAATGCAAAGTGCATAAGTCTAATCCTTTCAACCCTGAGTGCATTTCACTGTAATAATTCCTCTGCAATATCCAACTGATCATTTTAGTTAAAATAAAATAGGCTATAAGGGAATGTTTAAAAGTGTATTGAAAATCTCTGATTTGTTTTTCTCACTAAGAGTTACAGCTTCAGCTAAATAAACTTCAGGATAATATGTGGATAATAAGTCAGTATTTAGATAGTCATCTGGAATTCTTTATATTTTACTACTTACATATTTATATACTTGAATACATTAAAATATTTCTCTGTGTGTTTCTCTCTCTCCCTTCTCCTTTATATGAAAATATATGATTAAATGATTCTTGCCAACTGCACAGACCATTGACAGTTAACGACTCAGGTCTGTTATCAATAATTAAGATAAAAGTGACCTATCTTGCCTTCCTATTTCTACTTTGGTTGCAAAAATTATTCTTCTCCTCTTAAAAAAAATCTTCTCAGTTGCTGAAGCAGAAAAATTACTTTATTTTCACCTCAGTGAAGCTTCTTTTTTGGAATCTGAAACACCTGCTATGCATACATTATGTAAAGAACATACCAATCATTTAGAATGAAAGTTTGAATATAAATGTCAGACATTGCTGAAATCTGTTTCATAATGTGCTTATGTATCATTTTCATTGTTTTACTATTTTATTGCTGTAGAAGCAGGTAGAAATATGTGTGTGTGTGAGAGAGAGGCATATGTGTGTGCAATTAAAAGGCAAAAGTAACAACTAGTGGTTAACAAAAATAAAACCTGAAAAACAGCTAGAATTGATACTCAACAAAGCCTTTAGTTATATTAAATGGTTGTTTTCTAATGAATAAAATCTACAGTCTATGGCATTCAGGAAAATTTTTAAAGCCTGTTATGTAACTCACACTATTTGATAACACATCTGCAAAAATCAGATAAGCATGTTTCAATCTTTGTGTTTTTGCTTTGTTCACTTGCCTACATTGGATATCTGCTTTATTTGTTAATGTTTTTCAAATTGTCTTTTTCTCTTATTAGAGGAGGCTGAGTATACTCTACACAGTTAAAGGACAGGTAGATATACTCCATAAACTGCAAGTAAAATAGAAATGTTGAAACAAGGAACTAGAAAAACTTCATTTTTGCTGGGTTGCAAAGCCCTGAGGACCCCACTTTTTAGATAATCCTCTGGCAGTGAAGCAGAAACCTTAGACCCGCCTAGTAAAACCTTGACTGGAGGGGTTTTTGTTAATCTGCTGAGATCTAGGAAGAGGGGTTTCTGCTAATCTGCTGAGATCTAGGAAGAAGTTAAATGTCAAACAAGATAGTTTAAGACATTTAGGGTGTGACCTCTAATATATACCACTTATGATAATCACTTGTTAAACTGCTAACGCACATGCCCTGGGACACCTGGAAAAACTAAGTTATAAATAACCCGCACTATTTGGGATCGGTGCTGCTCGATTTGGGTCAGACTTTCCCCCTTGTAGCCACTGGCTAATAAACTCTTCTCAACTAACCTCTGGTCTGTGTCTCTGATCTCACCTGGGAAAAAACATTGCAACAATGTGAAATTAGGAAGAAGTAAAATATAATTGTTTTGGACCCAGGTCTGCTAGCCATCATCTTGAAAGTAAATATTCAAGGAGATAAGTGTTGGTGGAAGGAAAATAGGTTTACTTATCCAGAGTTTCCAAATGAGGTAATGTGAGAACAGCTCTTTGTCAGATCTACTTTTCTGATTCCAGAAGTTGCAGAGACTATATGGGTCAAGCACATGTGGAGGGGCTCTCATGGGGGAAGATAAGATATTTTGAGATACATGGAGAAGGCAAAGTGGAGTAAGGTGAGGTATTTGGAAATTTCTGTAGGCATTGGTGACGGCAGGTATTATAGTGCCTACTGGGTTCTAACAGGTCATCAGGACTCTCAAGTCTCCTACTTCAGTGTAAGGTTGGTTTAATTCATTATCTATGTCTCTCCCAGATAAGCTTACCTGTAACTAGACTGTTAAATAAATAGAATAGCGTTCTCCTTTTATATTTAGCTAATTTTGCTGGATGGTTATATATTCACTGGGTCCTAATTTCACTGCTAAGTTACATAAAGAAAGTAAACTTTTACCTACTGTCCAAAACATGTTATTTTACTTCTTTTATTTCATTCTTGATCATGTGATTACAAGTGTTCATCCTAACTAGTTATTTTAAATTGATATTAATATGTGCCTTTGTTTTTCTCATCTTTATTGTCTCTTTTTAAAAAGTCTAGCACTTCAAATGAAATGCACACATGCTGTCTCCATTTAAACTGTTTCAGTCAGGAGTACATTGCCACTGCTGTGCAGAAATTACTATCATAATTGATAATAAACATTGGAGGTAAGTTTCTATTTTGATCCTTGCTAAAGTCCTTCATGAAATACTTTTCCTCTTGACTTTTATATCTTTTATCTTCTCACTTCTTCATTTAATCTTATCAAGTCTCATCCATCTACTTGAGTATCAAATATTCATTTTCTTAAAGTGTGATCCTTCAATCTGTTAATTCTACATAATTTTCAAAGTAATTTTCCTGTATCAACTGTCACCTTTTTTTGATCTACTCCCTTAACTCCCAGAACTGCTTCTTGAAAATCCATCCTCAAATGTTCAAATGTTCAAGTGTTCATGTCTTCATGCTTTTTTTAAGGTACTTTGAATTAAACCCATCCAAAAAAATGAACCTATGAACCCTATTTAGTTTTTCACAGTCATATTTTAAATATTATCACTGACTTTCTAATTATGCAAGTTCAGAAAACAAGAATTTTCTAGTTTTCTACTTTTTTTCTTTCCGTATTATCAATCCCTATTTATTTTACTCATTAATGTGTCTCACTCCTTTTCTGGTTCAAGTTATCACTTCTTATCTAGGTTGTAGCAGTATTCTACTAACTAGATTTTCTAAATTTGTTTTTGCTTCCTTCCTCCAAATTAATTTTCATACTGTCATATGTAGTTAATATTATATAATATAAAGTCACAGGCATGAGTAGTCAGTAAAAGATGTGAAGAGATATCTGCCAAGAGTAAGGAGTCTGGGTTGATGGACTACTCTGAGTTTAAGGTTATTGAGCTAGTATTAAGGACCTATGATCATTGAATAGGAATAGCAATAAAAATGTGATTTAGATGACAAATAGTTTTCAGTGCAGTATTTGTTGGCTAATAAGATGTGGTGGTGGGTGAGAGGGCAGGAACTCGAAGCCAATGAAAAGAGCAATGTGTCTGCTAAAATAAAAAGAAAAAAAGCCAAGCTATTACTAAGTAGATGTAATACATTCTTCTTTTATTTATTTATTTTTAAAGGAAAGGTGCAGTCAAGAATGAAGGTCAGTAGGCAGTTAGGAAGAGAGAGGAGAAGGAAGCATTCTAGTTTTTATTTAGTTGTTCACATTGGTTGTTCCCTCCAGTCCAAGATCATGAACGCAGGTCATTGAGATATATGTGGACTGAGTCTAGGAGACTTAACTTAAACCACCAGGGCTTACCTGCATTGTTATTAAGAGATGTCTAATTACTCAATTTGTCATTTTGTTTAAGTGTGTGGGTGTGTGAAAGTATATGTATATACAGCTATATATATACACACACACACATACCTATACATGCATATATACACACATATATCTAATATATAGATTATGATAGGTAAACTTGTTTCTCTTAGTCTTAGTGATCTTTTGTTTTCTAGAAATATATTGAAATGGGGAAATGTAGTTCAGAGATTAGTGTGTTAATTTCTGAGTAGATCACAGTATTATCCAGAAATCACTTTTAACAAGTTATGTTAACTGTCACACCTAACCTAAAGTTTATTAAAATTATTCATATCTTTTGTGTCTGATAGCTAAAGTTACAAATAAGTCAGAAATTGTAAGATGTTTTTATTCTCAAAAATTTTCAAGTCATTCTAATCAATGATTTGACCCAAGCTAGTATTCTGAGCATCCACATTTTGAGAAAATATCATTTGAAAAATCTAACATTAATGATGAAAAATGAGGACAAGCTGCTGTTTTGCAGCATAGTACATATTTTTAAGTTAGAAACTGAAAATCAGAAACATTTAGATTCTTCTGTTACTTTTATTTATCTATTATTGCTGTCTTAGTCAGTTTGGACTACTATAACAAAATACCACGGACTGTGTGACTTAAAGTAACAGAAATTTCCTTCTCACAGTATGGAGGATAGAAGTTCAAGATTGGGGCATGGGCATTGTCAGGTTCTAGTGAGAGGGGGACACACACATTCGGTCCTTTGTAGTGACATTTTGCAATATTTCAAAATTTTATGGAATTTTTCAGGTTATCATTCATCAATAAGGTAAGTGATAAATTTAAGCAACTTATGTAACATAACATTGGTATTTGTCTTGACAACAATACTGTGTAAAATAAGATCTTTGAAATGTAAATTTCATGGATTTCTCTAGTTTGATATTTATTTTCAATACTTTTCATGAAAGAATTTATGCAAAAATGTTAATATTTTATATAAACTGTAGTTTTGCTCATATTTTTTTTCTAAATTGCTTTTTATATTTTCACATATATATTTGGAAGTCATCATGTAATAATATATTTAATTATTTTTATTTATAAAATAATTATTTTCCATTATACCAAGATATAAAAATTGGAGAATAATTTTCAACTAGACCATAGTTTTTCTTAAATCTATGGGAAGACTATTAGACATGCCAGAAGTGTGGTCAATAGGATTTTTGTTGAATAACTAACTATTCCTTTATATATTACTGGTAAGTAGAAGGAAGTCTCTTCAATATTGCTTTCTTTTTGCATCTCAGAAATTGAGAGACACCAAAGCATAAAATACTTAAGGATAAGAGTATAGTTCATATATTCATGCATTCATATATGACATGAAATGTTATATGTTCTTAATATTAATATAAATATATTAAAATTCTGATAGAAATGCTTTTGTTGATTTAATTATCCCCACTGTAAAAAATTGTTTTAATAGCAATATATTATTCCAGTAATTATTATCTATAAATTATTAAAATAATTGCTAGTACTTAGCTGATATAGATAATATGAATTTATTATATATTTTTATAAATAACCAGCATGTTAAAGTGACTTTTATAGAAAGCATCTTTTTATGAGATGTGATAGATTTTTTATCATATTGAATATTGTATTTATGAATGATTCATTTATTGTTAGAATGAGACAAAGTTTGCCATACTTTTATTCTTATTTTTTGTTTATCTTTATATATGCAGGTATTGAAATACTGTATTCACATAAAGAAGTAGATAGGAATAACTATGTTATTTTACCAATGAAATTGAATTATTTGAACTCTTTTCAGGATGTATACAATAGTCTTTCTTTAATTCTTCAGCAATTGCTTTTATAAAATGACCTATTAACTCACAATTCAAGTAGGTGCTCTTTCAATTTTGTTTAAAACAGGTAGTTAAAAATGAATAGTCTTTTAAACTATTTTTATCTTGTGAGGATTCTCATAATAAACAACAATATTTGACTCTACTTAATTCTCAGATTTGTAATATTCTGAAACAAACGCTGCTATAAACTTAGTGCTGTTGAGAGGTATTTTATTTTTATAAGTTGGAATTTATCTATAGTGATAGAAAATTGGACCTAAAGTTCCATCAAAGTCTCTTAGGAAAGATTTAATTTTCAAGATGTAGTTACTTAATTTGAAAACTAATTCCTTAAACTACTCATACTTACATACCCTTTAATGTGTTCTAATATTTCAAAAACACCCAAAATCCATGTGGCAGACCACAAATGTGAAGAAAAAGATTACTCTGGTTAGACAAATATCTTTACAATGAATCTTTTGGCAGCTTTCTTCAAATTTCCATTCCTAGGATATCTATATTGAAATTCTGGAGACTCTGAGGGAAACTTAAAGGAGACTGGGCTGGTGGGGGGAGCTGGTGGTAGAGGGTGGGAGGGATAGAGTGGAGAGAGATTTTAAAAGCATCTGAAAAATAACATTAAAATATCTTATTAAATTCTGTTAAGGCTGCTCTTTATCAAGGATATTCTCTTGGGATACAGTCTCTTTTGTGTACAGAACAGTTTCTTGTTTTAATTTCCTACATAATTTAAAACTTGATGAATTGATTTCATTAGCACATTAAATCTGCATAGCACTTACATTGCCCATTTCTCTTAACACAAACTAAAGTGAAAAAATATCCTCTGTTGTTGTTTGAGATTTCATTTGGGTAGATTGGGTTCTGACTGATTGCCTGCTCTTCATTACCTCATCACAAGTTGCATTGATTAAGATTAAAGTAGCTACACTACTTACGTTTTCTCAACATCTTAGTTAAAGCTTATTTCAAACTCTTATTCATTCTAGAAATCATGCATTATATAGAGTTGAAAGTAGTTGCCAAACATTTTTTCAGTTCAAAATGTATACACAAGCTCTTGATTTTTACCTTGCCCACTCTACCACCTTTCATCTAAGACAATTTTTAAGCTTCAGCTGCACTCTTTGCCATCAAGTGATAGTTACATAGAACCGATAAAAGCATTGAGCCACATTCCATCTCTAAAACAAAAAAGTAATTTCCCTGTCTATGATCTGTACTGTACTCTAGGCAGAATAGGCCTGCCTTCAAATAGGAATTCATAAAATGGGTCAGGGAGTAATTGAATCACCATAGTCCAAGACCTCTTCTAAAAGCAAAAACAAAATGGTCCTCCTGTGATTCAGAGGACTAGATTTGATGCTTTATACTTACATTATATTTTAAATATCTAAGGAAGTTGCAATTTGTATTATTGTTATTGAAATGAAAAGGAAAAACTTTAGAAAGTCACATCAAATTTAGTTTGAATTCATATTTTTATCAAGAAAAATATTCAGGTCATACTATCACTTCATAAAGAAAACACCTATATCAATTTCAAACTCAATAATTTAATTTTCATGTATATTGTGGAATATCAATTAAGGAAGTATAGGGTTTACTTACCATGTATTATATATTGGAGCTAAGAACTTTAATTGTGTTGTACTATTTATCACAATTCCACAAGGAATTATTACTAGCATTTGACAAACGTGTTAACTGAGCCTTAGAAATACAAATAAAACGAGGATTGAATCCTTTGATCTACATGACTCTAAGATCTGTACATTTTCCTACCTATCTAAAAAGGAAGCATAGTTAATTCTCTTTAGATTACCCAGTATCCAAGAGGAAGATACGTGAAAAGGTGATTAGGCAATATGTAGAAGTAATTGAAATGTGTACTCTCATTTTTTTCTTGCTGTGCATTTTTGTTTTGATGGGAACAGAGTTCATTTGTATAAGGCTAACATAGTTTCTAATAGCAAGGCATAAGAGATCTGGAGCATAATTCTTTCATCACAAATTCAGTGTTATTGTGATTCAATAACATGTTACATTTTTGAAGGTTTAGATCAGTCATGATGAAAAGAAAAACAAAAATGCATTGTCTTTGAATATAAGCCATCAATAGACTGTAAAGGATGACTGTGTCTATTCTTTGAGAATTTCTGTCCCTAATGACTTGTTGATTTGCAGCAGTACCAATTCTTTTAGATACTTTTCTTGACAGTCAGTTAAATTTATACACTTAGTGGAATTCATATTGGTAGCATCACCTCTTATATTCAAAAAGCATAACTTTATCTGATGGGTATAAATCTGATTGTTCAGTAGAATCATAATGGTTATAAGATCAGAAATCTATGTACATATAAAAGGAGATCTAGAAACAGGAAAGAGTTTACAAGACTTTAACCCAGGTATTGTCTAGTGAAAATATTAACAAAGATAACAACTGTTAAAATTCAGTAATTCTAATAATACAAGGAGAAAGTAACGATGCTAAAATTCCTTCTTCCTAAAAAGCATCTATCTCCATTTTAGTTCTAGAACTAGGAGATCTCAATTCCACAATCGACATTTGCTGAGTATCCTGTAAAGCAAAAATATAAGCAATGTGACTTCCTTCTTAAATGTATAACTTACTCTATTATGAAGACACATTATTACACACAACTATTCTATTGTCTTTTATTATCTATGAATATGAATATCCGTGATTTGAAATTATATATCAATATTCAATAAATGTGGGTTTATTAGTGAAGGAGGGTATCTCATAAAAAGATATCCAATGTTTCTTTCTTAAAACACGTTGCCTTTTATTTTCCCGTTTCTGACACAGCTTGATAACAAAATATTGACAGTTGTTTCACAGAAGGCTTTGGTGCCAAAGATCAAGCCATATTCACACTTAATTCGAGATAGTACAGAATGCTGAAGTCCAAGATCAGACTATATCCTTATGTAAATCAAATCAGATACTCAGAAGGTCTCTGTAACTGATTAGTAAATGAGTCATTAGTCCCGCAACTTTACTGGTACCTGACAATTATTATTCACCACATGAGGGTGCAGTAAGAAAGAAATAAGCAATACTGAAAACTTGCCCTGTCTATGATGTATGCTTGCTCTGCTTTAAACCTTTAACAGTTCAGTTCGAAAGTGGTTAAACAGTTACATAAAAGTTGAATGTTGATGGTTGCTGTAATTAAACCCATGTCTCACTTCAGAACCCATTCTCTTCCATCTAGTACTTACTGCTTTATTAATTTAACTTTAATAGAGAAATAGAATTTAAAAACAATTGTATAGGATCAGTTACTGGATGGTGACTCAGTAGGACACACATTAGAGTTACTCCCCAGACACTGAATAAAAAATAAAGAAATCACCTATTTTTCTGAGGCAAACACCAAGAAACAATTGGCACTTCAGCTGGAGAAGGATTGGCTGACAACTGAGGGTGGACGAGGGCACCGGGCATGGTTCTCAGCTAAGCCGATGATTTGGATTTGGGATGGAGCTCGGGAGTCTCTAGATGTGGAGTAGAATGGAAGCTAGGGATTTGAAGACAAGGTGCAGAGGCAGCAAAGGGCAGTCTCAGTGGAGCTGAGATGTGAAGCCATGGAGGGCTGACTTGGAGGGAGGTAAAAGGAAAGCCAGCTCACCAAGAGCAGAGCAAGAGCCCACATAGTGAAATTGCGCTGGTCACAGCCATAACCAGAAGTCAGTCAAATCAAACCCCTCCCACAACTATTTAACAACAGAGCCTGGGTCCACTGAGCGGTAATCAGGCCCATCACATATCCAACCACTGGAAATCATGTCCATCTTTGTACCCCACCTCCTGGAATACAGTGAGAAGGTAATTCCAAGTCACAACACTACCCACTAACACCACATTGTAGATAGAAGCGAAACTGCAGCTTGATTGCCAATCCTGGGCAAGTCAAACCTACACAATGCCAAGGAAATCGTATCCTCAGAAATATTGACAGAAGCTGAAGAAAGCAAAGGAACAGAGAAATACATGTGAAAGAATGGATCCAATCAAAAACCCAGGGGAAAATCTGAATATAGCAGACGTGTAAATTACTTGAAGAGGAATTTAAGGTAATGGTGATAAACATACTCATGGAAATCCAGAAATCAGTAGAGGCAGTAGAGGAGAATGTCAGAGAGCAAAGATAAGAATTAAAGCAAGATATCAAACAGGCAAGAGACACAATGGCTGAATTAAAGAACTCAATAGAGGGGCTTAATATAGGATGGATGAAGCTTCCAGTAGAATCAATGATCTGGATGATAAGGGACAGAGGGACTAAATCAAGGAAACAAGCAAAGAGATAAAAAAAAATTCAAAGAATTGAGGACGACATTCGAGGCCTCTGGGATAATATCAAAAGGAATAACATTTACATCACAAGGGTCCCAGAGGAAGAGAGAGAAATGAGGGCAGAAACCACATTTGAAGAAATAAGATGAAAACTTTCCCAGTTTGAAGAATGAAGCAAGTCTCCAGATTCAGGATGCTCAAAGAGTTCCTAATAAAAGAAACTCAAACACCTAGACACATGATCATCAAAATGTCAAAAATTCAAGACAAAGAAAGACTATTAAAAGCAGCCAGAGAAAAACATGTCACATAGAGAGGACCCCCATAAGTTTGCCAGTGGACTTCTCAAATGAATCTCCACAGGCCAGAAGGGAATAACATAGTATATTCAAAGTGCTCAAAGAAAAGAATTTACAATGTAGGATACTATATCTGACAAACTTATCATTCAGAACTGAAGGAATGTTTACAATCTTTTCTGACAAGCAAAAGTTAAAGCAGTTCATCACCACAAAACAAGATTTGCAAAAATTATTAAAGAATGCCCTAAAAAGCATAAATAAACAAACAAACAAAAAGTAAGACAGTAAATATTAAAAGTGGGGAGGAAGAGAAGAGAAAAATGTGGATAGAATGAATGGAAGACTAATACACTTTCAAATAAAATTAGAAAGTAAACATAGAACTGTGAGTGCTAAGTTCAGGGTAATCTCAAAATACATCCTCAGGTAGAAAGTGAAGAAGAAAACAAAAGGTGAACTATATCAAAATATAACTGCACTCATATGACCTAAAAAGAGAAAGAGAACAAAGTCATCATCTAGAGCAACATAACAAAAGATGAATTATAAAGTGACACTAAACAGCTATATATCAATAGTCACCTTAAACATTAATGGACTGAAATCAACAGTCAAATGTTGCAGTGACTGAATGGATTAAAAGGCATCACCCAAACTTCTGCTGCATTCAGGAAACCCACCTACTTCCAAAAGATAAACAAAGACTCAAAGTCAATGGCTGGAAGACAATTCTTCAGTTGAATGGCAATCTCAAAAATGCAGGAACAGTTATACTCATATCAGATAAAACAGACTTCCATCTAAAAGGCATAACAAAAGACAGAGATGGACACTATATAATGACTAAAAGATCAATCCAGTAGGAAGGCAATGCTTATTAACATATATGCACCAAATGAAGCATCATCAAAATATATTGAGCAAGTATTATTAGACCTGAAGAAAGAAATTGACAGCAACACAATAATAGTGGGGGACTTCAACATCCCACTTATAATGGACAGATCAACTAGGCAGAAAATTAACAGGGAAACAGCCACTTTAAATGACCATCTGGAACAGACAGGTCTACTAGACATATACCGATCATTTCACCCAAAGACTACAGATTTCACTTTCTTCTCAAGCGCCCCTGGAACAATCTCAAGGATAGAGGATATGCTGGGACACAAAACATCTAAACAAATTTGCAAACATTCAAGTAATACCAAGGGTCTTCTCTGACTACAATGGCCTAAAACTGGAAATCAACCACAAAAAGAAAGCTGGAAGACTCCAAACCAATTGGAAACCCAACAATATGCTCCTGAATGACTCTTGGGTAAGAGGATAAATCAATGTGGAGCTCAAAAAATACTTAGAGGCAAATGAAAATGAGGACACAAGCTACCAGAATTAATGGGATGTGGCAACAGCAAATACTAAGGGGAAAGTTCATCACAATCCAGGCCAATCTCAGGAAACAAGAAAAATTGCACATAAACAACATAACTCTACATTTAAAGCAGCTAGAGAAAGAACAATTAATGCCAAATATCAGTAGAAGAAAGAAAATAATCAAAATTTGAGCAGAAATAAATTAAATAGAAAACAAAAGACAATCCAGAAGATCAATGAAATCAAAAGTTAGTTCTTTGAAAAAATAAAATTGACATTTTTGGCGAGACTCAGGAAGAAAAAAAGGGATAAAACTCTCATAACTAGACTCAATATCATTAAAATGGTCATCTTACCCAAAACAATATATAGGTTTAATGCAATCCCCATTAAAATCCCACGGGCTTATTTCCAGGAAATAGAACAAAAAGCTTAAAATTTGTTTGGAACAACAAAAAGCCCTGAATAGCCAAAGCAATCATTAGTAAAAAGAACGAATTTTGAGGGATTACACTTGTAGACTTTGAACTAAATCACAAAGCAATAGTGATCAAAAATGGTATTGGAATAATAACAGAGGCACAGATCAGTGGACTAGAACTGAATCACCAGTTCAGTTCACTCACACTGTCAGTTAATCTATAAAAAAGGAGCCAAAAGCATTCAATGGAAAAGGAACATATCTTCAATAAATGGTGGTGGTAAAACTGAATAGCCAATACAAAAGAATGAAGCTAGACCACTCTCTAACACCATTCACAAAAATTAACTCAATGTGGATTAGAGACTTGGACATAAGACCAGAAAGCTTAAGGCTCTTAGAAGACAACAGAGGAAATATTTTCCATGATATAAATCATAGAGAAGTCTTTGGGGACTCAACTCCACCATCAAGGGAAACACAAAGAAAAATAATCTACTGGGACTACATCAAACTAAGGAGCTTCTTCACAACAAAAGAAAACATCACCAAAACCAAAAGGAAACCTACTAAGTGGGAGAAGCTATTTATTTGCATTTGATATTTCTGACAAAGGCTTCATATCTAAAATATACCAAAAAACTCATAAAACTCAACAACTGAAGAACAGGCAATCCAATCAAAAAATGTGAGGAGGAATTGGAGATACTTTTCTGAAGAGTATATACAGATAGCCAACAGGCACATGAGATTATGTTCCTATTTGCTGGCTATCAGGGAAATGCAAATTAAAACAACAATGAGACATTACCTGCCATGACCTGCACAGCTGGTAGAAAGGGTCCCCAAGAGCAGGCTACAGGAACCTAAAGAAAGACAGACAACATACATCTGGAAAAGTGGGGACCAGGTGGGACACTGCTCTCTGTTTGAAGAGCAGCAGCCTCAACCTAGACTCCTTGATTTTTTTATAAGGCTGGGTTATAATCAGATAATAAGAAATGCAAGTCAAGGAAAGACTAAACATTAGTTACTATTGAGAACATTTAAATATTTAAGGGTGGAACAACTAGTAGCATCAGTGAACTTCTGTCTCGGGAAATCTTGTAGACACAGGCATAAATCAGTTCTCTCCCTTCAATCATCTTACACCTGAAAGACTGTTATCCAAAAGTCTGGAAACAACAAATGCTGGCTAGAATGTGGAGAAAAGCAAACACTTTTGCACAGTTGGTGGGAGTGCAAATTGATACAAAACCTATGGAGAATAGTTTGGAGATTCCTCAAAAAACTGAAGATAAAAATCCCATGTGATACTATCATTCCACTTCTGGGCATCTACTCAAAAGATACAAAAGCACCCATCTACAGAGATGTATGTTTCCCCATGTTTATTGCAGCCCTATTCACAATAACTAAGAAATAGAAATTACCTAAGTGCCCAACATCAGATGAATGGATGAAGAAAATGTGGTACATATGTACAATGGAATATTACACAGCCCTTAGAAGATGAAACACTGTCGTATGCATCAACATGGGTGGAACTAGAAGGGATTATGCTAAGTGAAACAAGTCAAAAGAAGAAAGATACATACAAGATGACCTCATTCATAGGTGGAATGTGAATAGACAAAACAAAGGAACCTATGAAACAAACAACCCTGAAACCTTTGCAACAGAACTGAGGTTACCAAAGTAGAATGGATCGAGTGGGGGCAAATGGTGGTGGAGCCTACTGGATGATGGGGAAGAACACTTGGTAATTTGGTGGAGGGCAATATGTGTTGAAATATATCTAAGAATTGGAGAATCTATTTATAGGAAATCATTTTAATGTGTAGAATAATTACTACAATAAAAAATAAACTAAAAAAAGATTATAACGTTTCTCTGTATAGTGATAAATCACAAGATATATTCATGCAGGTTTGTTTCTATTAAATTCTATGCACAATAGTTTAATCATGCAACCATTATCCAAAATCTAACTTAATTCATATACTTCATCTTCCATTTTTTACAAATAACCATGAAATTGTCGAGATATAAGTGAAAAAGAAAAAAAAGAGAAGCTATTTCAGTTTAGAAGGCTACAGTAACACAACATGCCTTTATGTATTCCTTTTTTTTGTGGGTATGAGTGTGTGTATGCATATGTCTTTTCTGAACTTTGAGTGTCAGTTGAAGTCAAAGGATGTTTCACATATAGATGAGATGGATAGCTCTGCGGAAAAGTTTAAAATTATTCATTTGGCCCATGTTCTCAGACTCTGTTTCTAGAAAAAATCTAAAGCAATACTATTGTTCCCATCAGGTTAAAGTTCAACCAGAGCAAGAAATTGATCAGATACATGTTCAATCACTAAACTTATCTCATGACAGAATATCGATTTAAATTTCACATTTTAAAAACAGTATTGCATACCAAGGCTAATTCTAATTTATTTCAAAATCCTTGAGCTCAATAATTTAATAGCAGTGTTATCTAGTAATTCAAACTAAAAAAGATTTAACATTCTGTCTTTTGGTTTTACTTATGCAAGCAAAGTATTTACATCACTTGTCTTCAATTATTTAGGCTGACTTCTAAGGGCAGAGCTGTTCTTCAGGAAGTGTTTCTGGGAAAAGAAATAAATCAAAAATGAATTTGGTCTGGAGACTTTCTCTTATAGCACCATGTGGCTGATATAAACATTAGAACCTGATTTTAATAAAGTTTTTTTTTGTAAAACAAGGATTTTTTTATAGTAACACTCTTATTAAGACTGAAATGCCTCCTGTTTTATACTTCACTGCTATCTTGAATGTGTAGGAATCTGAGAAATAAATATGTCTAACATAGTTATAAAATAAGCAGAAATCATTAGATCTTTTACTCTTGAAGTCAGAAGCTGATTTTTCTAATAGTGGTGTGAAGAAATTAAATAAGACCTGAAAAAGGAGAGAACAATGTTACAAAGATAAAAAAAAATCCTCATGCTCTGAATTTTCAATAAGTGATTCAAAGGAGAAAAGTTACAAAGCAGAACATGGTTACTATGAAATTATAGCTTATTCCAGTAAAGGAGAAATATCATTAGTTTACAATTGCATTTGATAGAATAACTTGGTATTATTTCTTGATTGTTTTTAATTGCTATGTTTAGATATTTATATAACTTATATTAATAATGTTACATTTTATAGAAAAGTTCTAAATATAGGCAAATTATTAAGCATTTAATAATTGTCTAAGATATTTAAGTGTTCACTTATAATTTTAGTATGGAATTTTTACAGTTTTTACTCTTTTATATAATTACCACTTTTGTGCAATTGGTGTAGCTACTGATATAGCAAAGGAGCAAGTAAAATGGAACTATGAAATTACAGTATGATATGGGGAAAACACAGGAGAGATTTTAAGCAAACCTGTGAAATTAAAAGGAAATTGAAAAATGCTTACTGAAAATGAAAGATAAACTAAAGCCACAGCTTGATTATGTTCAGATATGGAATGTCTGTTCAGAATAGGTAGCCAATTCTGACAATAAAACCCTAGGGGAAGTTCTGGATGAAATGGAAGCAAATATGATATATAACAAAAATGAAACATGAGGTCAGAATCAGAGAAGTTAACGAAAAATATTTTTAATAGAGTCCTCATCTTGTTCTACTTTATTTCCTACTTCGGTCTTCTAGAAGAAAAGAAGTAAGATCCTTCAGCAAGGTGGATATGTGCTACCCACTAACTACCAGCCATGAAAACACTATCAAGCAGGCCTTCTATTATTAAACAAAAGGCATTAATATATTAGAACATGAAAGGAAAAAATTAGGACCATTTTAACATTACTGTAAGGAATTGAGGGAAAAAATATAACTAGAGGAGAAGATTGTAATTCTATCCTTAGAAAGACTGAAGGAAATAGGGCATCCATGAAACAAAATTCGCACTATTCAAAATGAAGTACAATGGCAACAAAGACCATTTTTAATTCAGCAAAATTAACAAAAGCAAAATTGTATAAGAGAAACCAAGAAAATCTTTGGATTTCTTAATACTGGATTCAGAAGGGGAAAAAGAGAGAGATGAGAAATAGACAATAAAAGAGGACAGATATGAGGGGTCGAATAGAGATTCCATACTTGACTTAAGAGATTTCCCCAAAGAGAGAATGACATAGAGGAAATCTAGTAAAAAAAAAAGTGTGGAGGGGGAATAAGAGTTAGTTTGGTTTAATGGTAAAAAAAATAGAAATTGATTATTAATGACAATGTATCACATACAGATGTCAATTTATGATAATGTGCAACTTAAACCTAATGTTATGATGCAATAATCTTTCAAAAAATAATGGAGAAAAAAATCAAGCATTAATAGAAGATTTTTTTCCATTGCAGAATAAGAATATATGCCTTTGACTGAAAGGTATATTCAATACGAATTTTTCAAAACAATTACTAAGACAACAACAAAAGAGGAAACAAGGAAAATCATTACCTCCATATTTTTAAAAGCAAGTACCATTCAAGAGAGTTTGTACATTGGTTTGACTGTGATTGTGCTTCAAATACTGTTAAAGTTTCAGCAAGCAGTTCCAGAATGCAGTTTGTTTTGCTAACAGTTCTCTGTAATTTTCTTAGTTGCAGATACAGGCAATTTTTCAGAACTTTTAGCAGTATATTTATACTCAGGTAAGAGTTTATGGGGCTATAGTACCAAAATATGGTCATTGCTATCATATTAAGTCATTGTAAAATAATATCTGTGGTGCTGATTTTAAATTTGCGATTTACCTTACTTTTGCATAGATAATGAAATCAGGATGAAGAAATGAAAATTTTGGTTTTCTAACGTTTAGCCTAAAAATTTTGATTTTATGTATACTTTAAAATATTGTGAAATGGATTTCATAGCAAAATAAAGTTATAAGATTTTTGCAAGACTGAATTTGAGGAGAATTCTATTAATTCATTGTTATTACATATCAGCTCATTTGAAGCCCTTTAACAAATAGAAAGTCTTCAGAGAAAAAAAAAGAGAGAGAGAGAATATTGCCTCAGAATTGGGGAGATTCGAAATAGCATTTCAGGATAGCCCATGACTCAGAGAAATGAGCAGACACTAAGGGATTAAGTTCCTTGATAAATATTCTTGGAATGAATGGAAAAAAATGGGTAATTTTGGACAAAGAGGGTTGTTAGTGGATCAAGAATTTTGTTTGTGACATTTGAGTTTGAATGTCTGCGATAATTTTGAGGCAGTCTGTGTGTTTTAAGCATGAGGATAGGGAAGAGGTAAAGAATCAGTGCTCCCATCCAACTCAGTGTGCTCTTATAAAGGAACTGCAACCATGGGAGCAGAGGACTATTAGCTATAAATATATTCCTGGGGAAAACCCTCTTTTTGAACAATTCAGACAAAGAAGTTGTTCAACTGTGAATATTTTAGATCCTATGTGTGTTCAGCTGCCTGATAATTTTCTCCTCATTGAAAACAGAACTATTTCATTCAGAAATCATACTAAGCCACAACAAAAAAGACAAACAAAAAACAAAGCTTGATAGTTCGACTGTATGTAAATGTAAAACTTCTGTAGGATGAAATATACTCTAAGAACTGTTAAAAAAAAAAAGAAGAGCAAATTCTGCAAATAATTGTAAAGTGTATGAAATACAAAGAGTTAGCAGATTAGTTAAAGACGACTTCTAAAACAATAAGTTACAGATAACTTTCCAGGGGAATAAAATGAGCTAGGATTAAGCCAGACAAAACTTAAAAAAAAATACATCAGGAATAGTATATTCAGATGTATGATTTGATTGATTATCCAAGAACTGCAAATAAAATCGCCATGAAATAACAGAGCGAAACATCTCAAGTGTTAAAAATTAAGACAGTGCCTTAAAGTAGAGGACAAAATTTAAGTTGATACAAATTTTCTGATGAGCAGTGAGCTGAAAAAGTTTGCATTGCATTAAACTACCTCATTGCAGATGTCTTAAAAAACCTGTTACCAGTATAACAATGAAAACGCTGCATACAATGATCAAAATTAGAAAGAAATTATAGAAAGTGATTGATTAAATAATCTATTAAATGGAATATTAATGCACCATTAAAATGTAGTAGAAATCTGTTATAGTTGCTTAGGCCACATCAATTTAATATTCTTTCTTAGTATTCATACTAATAAGACTTCGTGAGCTGCTACCTCCTCTTCACTTACATAATAATAGCAAAGTCCTGATTAGGACTGTAAGGCATCCTACACTATTTTAGATCTGAAATATGAAGTGGAGTGACACAGTTTTAATCCCTCTTACCATCTAATTTATTCAGATATAATAGACACACAATGCTGTATTTATTCTAGGTGCACTTTTAACGTGATGATTAATCCCAGTAAGGTACGGGAATTGACTCACCCTTTCTCTTAAATCCTTGGCATCCAGTTTCTGTTTTAAATATGACATGGCTCTTAGAGTTTATAAATTATTTGCTTAACATTTCCTACTTCAGCTTCTCTTGTTAGTGTGTGCTCATGTGTATGTATAAATACATATGTATGTGTGTATATATGTATACACATATATTATGTATATATATATATAAACTAAGGGAATATAGTCACCAAATACTGGTGATTATAAAAACATAAATCTAAACAGTATATTCAGTATATGTGGTTATATTTTAATTACCTTTTTCTTTTTAATGTGCTCTCTCTCCAAATAAACAAGTGCATCTCTTATTAACTAATAAGTATAATACAAATAATAACAATATGTAATTACTATGTTTAGTTTGAAACAATATTCAACATTAAGTGTTCAATAATTGCATTTAAATCTATAATAATCTTAATAAAAATTTAAATTAAGTCTTATAAGTATACAAAATCCAATATAATTTTGAAAAGAAATGTAAATTTTAATAGTAGCATACCATATTATATAAAATGGATTGACAGCAAAACAAAGCTAAAACGTACAGTGGGTGTGGTATATTATTTCATAGTTTTTGTGTGGAGAGTTCAGGTATGAACAGGTAAATTCTCTGCTCAAGATTATAATCAGGAAGTCAGTAAGGCTGAATTCCTTTTTGCATTTTGGGATCCTCCTCCATGTTTATGTCATTGTTGGTGAAATTCATCTCCTTACTATTGTATGAGTGTGGGCCTACTTCTTCTTATTATCTGTCAGCCACTCTTATCTCCCAGAAGCCATGCATGTTGTTTTGTCACATAATTCTCACTCAGGCCCTCTTATAGACCTCTGATATCCTGAGAGATTACTTCATCAAGACTATCAGTCTATAAGACTCTGCTCTGCTAAGATAGGGTTGTATTAACATAAAAGTCATAGTAGCGACTATCTCCTCATCTTTGTGATATTCTATTTGGTGGAATCAAGTCAGAGGTTCTAGACATACTCCAGATGATAGGTATAACGATATGGGATCATGTTGTGTGTGCCTATCATGAGTTACTCTATAATTCCTTGTTTTAGCATCTTACTAACCCAGCTTTTAAAATAACCAAATTTAGGATCAGAATTAATAAATTCTTATGGTTTTATGTTGGATTCAATTTTGTGATTTGACAAGCTTATTGCAATGAACAAATTAAATATTTTTAGGTCTCTTGAACTATTTTTGTGGAAATACACACAGGGAATCTAACCTAATAAAAAACACTAAACTCAGAGAGGAATAAAAGTGTAAATCATTTTTATCAGATGATACTAATTTTAAATATTCCTCCTTAGGCTAAAGAATTTGAATTGTTCAAAAAATAGCTGATTTTAGTGTGTAATAAATAAATGTCCTCCTGAAAAAGAAATTTTGAATTAATTTTGGAAGTACTTATGAAAATAAGATTCAATAAAATTTAAGACAAGAGAGAAATTTTGGTTAAAATAATACGGGATATTCATATCCATTCTATATTCATGTATCTTTGAGCTAAAGATCAATTTAGCTGAAATGATAATGTTTATTTACACATGAGGAAGGATATGACACAAAGACAAGTATAATTTATACCCTCATGTTTTGCTTTTCTAGAGTAAGCATGAAATATAAAAAGTGCATAAATTTGAAAGTAATATTTAATAAGAATTGCAATAATTTTTGAAGCAGATATTCTTCCTTATGAACTTTTTGTGTAAAATAGAAAACCTAAGAATATTGCGTTCTAGCCTGACAATGTAATAAAATAAGGAGAGAATAAATTATCTTCAAAGAAAAATGAAATTTATGTATTTTAGTGCTTATAATTCTTCGAATGAAAGTTGTATTTGTTGACTTCAGCAAAATTAACTTGAAATTATATTCTTCTTTACTTAGCCATTATAATGTTTAAATGGAAGAATACTAACATTACTTCTTTTCATCTTTATTTTGTATTTTTTGCTTTATTCAGGATTATATATATTTAATATTGAGTTATTCGATTTGTTATTTTTGCTGAATTTTATTTCAGTAGGAAGCATGCAAACTTTTAATCAATATATTTGACATTTTCTTGCTAAAGTTGCATTTAGAAATATCACCTAATTTTGTGTGTGTGTGTGTGTGTGTGTGTGTATGTGTGTATTGTTCCCTGGAAAAAATCTGTAGTGAAGCTGTTAAATATCTTTGTTTGCATCTTTAAAAATGCATTACCAAGAAAACTTTAATAGAAAATGTGAAAAATGTGAAGAATGAAATTAGATGGGGGAGAACTTGTGGTAAGGATAGTTGGAAAATGTTGCCTTTATAATATTGTTATTATATAAAATTATTTTTGAGGACAAATTAAATGAAAACTATTTAAGAAAAATTACAAGAAGTGTTTCATCACTAAGAAATAAAAAGTGTATTCACATTATATTAAGTAAATATTTCATATATATGTACTAAAACTGAATATTGATTTTCTTTCAGAACATATAAATGCAATTCACAAATGAATGAACCAGGATTCAATGCAATTTAAAAGGATAATGCTTCTTAATTTATTTAACATGTAGCATGCCCAGCAGGGTATGTTAATAACGGAGCATAGTTTCTGTAAGATTTTCAACCATAATGGCAGTTTATAAATGTGCAAATTGTAGGGAAAAATGTAGGAACCAAAAGCAGAAGCTTCAGTCTTCCTTTTTAGACCAAGACCTTCCAGACCAATAAAGGTCATGGGGGACCTTGAAATTTCAGGAATCACAACTGGCAAGCTAGTTCCTGAGCACTAGAGGCCAAAGTTTGTCTCCTTAAACCTGCAGGAAGATTTATGCAATAATTCCATCATCAACCTAATGTTTTCTCCAAAACAATAAGGAGCTGATACCACCAGAATGCCAGAAGCTACTTCACAAGCTCTGAGACCTTCCTGTACCCCGCCCCTCCTTGGTACTTTTGCTTTCAAATTTCCTCATGATCTCTATGCCCTTGCTAATTATAGACACTAGAGAGGAGGTCCACCCAGAAACCCCTTCCCAAAGGTATAAATCTAGTTTTCTCATAGCAATTAGCATAACCAGGTCTGTCCAGGAGAACTCTATCTCCAGACTTTGCTTTCCTTCTACTCCATTGTTTCTAATAAAATTGTAAGACTGCACTTTAGTTCTCAAGAATTCTTTCTTGAACCATTCACCACTGAAACCCAGAACCCCGCCCCCCACCCAATCCCAGCCATCAAAGTGGCGACTCTGGACTTCCTTTAAGGAAACAGAAGGTATTAGGTGAAAGTTTTAATTTGACTTACTCTTTATACAAATTATCTGGAGGTTTTATAAAGAAAATAAATATATGCTCAAGCTCCTACCAACAGATTTTATATGTAGTGATATGGGATGGATCTTTTTGTGTGTATTACTTTTCTATTCAGTCATAACAGATGACCATAAAGATTGATTTAAAACAATTCAAATCTATTATTCCACAATTTTACAGGTCAGCAGTGCAGTTACAGTACTTCTCAACTGGCCTCTGTAAATGATCTCTCAAGATCAAAAGCAAAGTATAAACAAGTATATATATATATATATGTACATATACATATATATATGTACATATATATATATATACATATTTGGAGGCTCTGGGAATAAATTCCGTGCTTCTTATATTGGCAGAACTGAGTTCCTTGCAGTAGGAGTGATGTCACCGTGCCTTTACTAGTTCTAAAATGTGTATTGTTTCTTCATTCAGTAGTTCACCCACATTGCTTGGATCCTGACTCCTTCCTTATTCAAAGCTCTTAATAATGAGTTGAATTATTTTCAGACATCAGATTTCCCTGTGCTGCCCTGCCCTCTCTGCCTCATCTCCCTTGCCCCTTCCTCACATCAATTTGACGCTTCTCTCTTCTCTTTGCTTAAGGCCCATGTAATTACATTGGGTCCACTTAGATAATTCAATGTCCTCTCCTTATTTTAAGGTGAACTTTTTGGTAACCTCATTTTCACTATAACATCCCTTCACAGCAGTACCTAGATTACCATTTGATTGACTAACTAGGGAATGGGAATATTTTAGGAATAGTCATAGAATTCAGCGTTCCATAATTTCTTTTTAGGTTCTCTGAGAATTCTAATGTGTAGTCCAAGTTGAAAAAAACATTCGTAGGACCGCATTCCTCTTATTGTTCTATCTGATCCCAATTATCTCCATCACTCTACAAGAGGCAAGTAAGTATACCCAACATAGAGAGAAATAAAAACTCTCTCTGGTCCAAGTGAGTTGCTCCATAGCACCTGTATTTGGGTTCTTCCACTCAAAGGCAAACAAGGGCTGGCTACTGGGCACCAATTGTAGACAGAAAAAGGCATTCTTTAAGTACAAACAAGTAAACCATTCCGCCTCTGATGGTATGAGTCCTAGTAGGATATATGGGTTTGGCAGAGTCAAATGTGGGATGATGATTGTTTCATTTATGGCCCTTAGATTCTGGACTGGCCAGTATTCATTCATCCCTGGTTTCTTTACATAAATGTACTTGTGCTGAGCCATGCAGGATGAAGTTTTTCTTAAAAGGCAGAGGGGTTCTGAGCTAGATGCTGGCCGAGGTGCTGTGCAAAACCACACGCTGAAGCCATTTCGGGAAAGTGGGTGATCCGTCATGCTGAGGCGGCAGCGGGAGAGGTTGGACCCAGACAGAAGTGTGCGCGCTGGGGTGCGCTGCACAGCCTCCACGTTGGCATAGCTGGGGTATACTGTGGGAAGGGCCTTGCCTGTGCTGAGTTGCCACCACCAATGCACCGCCAGCCCCCAACCTCCATGAGTGGGGAGGGAGAGGGGAGGAGGGTCGCACGGAGGGGTGCTCCAGACTGAATCATCTCAGGTATGGAAGGCGCCTCCTTCAGCCACAGCCCACACTTAGCCCCACTTTGTGCCCCAACCTGAACCAACCCAACCCTTAAAGCCAATCTTTATCATGGAGTTACAGATTCAACTAACTCTTTTTTTTTTTTTTTTTTTCGTACAGTCCATGACTGTAGGTTTACCTTGACTTCCCCCCATGTCCTCCCTTGTAGGATGTAGCAACAGACAAAGTGGGAGTGGCCATTCCTCCTAGCGACCCACTCAGACGCCTGGCTGGCCATGTTCCTCACAGAACTTTTAAAGTACATCTTGGCTTAAGGTGTACCCGTATAAACCGCAGGCCAGGTCACTGCCGTGAATCACTGTTTTGCCATATGATGCCACCACAGAACGGGCCCACTCACATCTCGAAGCTTGTGCTGTGGGACAACATAGAACAATCACACTTCAGTCACACAAGGGTTGAACATTCCCTCCCAGATTCCCTGATTGAGAGACTTCCGACTGAGAGACTTCCGGTAGTCTCATCCTGACTGAGACTTCTGGCAGTCTCATGAGAGGTAAGCAGGCTCCTCTTCTGCCCTAAGGCAGGCCTGGCTGGGTCTGAAATCCAGGGATTTTACCTTATCCAGCTGCCATTCCTGGTGCTTGATCTTCCCTTCAAGAGTCCAGCAGGGTCCACGGCTCAGGGCCCACAAGAGACCATGTGTCTGTTTAAAGTTCAGCAGGACCTGCCTACCCTCTACATCCTCCTGTCCCATCGGCCATGAGCTGTTTTCCACACCAGTGGCTAATACCAACATGGTTGGACTTCCCAGTCAGAGAACCAAATGTTAGAGCTCTCCTGATGACAAACCAAGCAGGCACTCTTGGGAAGTATTTTAGGCAGATTAATTATGCAGGGGCTCAGCAGGGATCCTTCCCCAAAAGCTGAGCACAAGCTTCATGTTAGGGTACACTTAGCTTGGAGTTTTCATGGCTGTCTTCATGGACACTGGAAGCAGCAGGCAGGCCTTTTCCCTCACACTAGAAGAGTGTAAAAAGGAAAGTGAATCCTATCTACTTTCATTGTAAAGATGTGTTATCCATCCAAGCCACAGGAAGACCCCCTTCCTCTCTAACTGACAACATAGGCCACTTTTCCCATGCTTCAGCACAGAATAAAAGCCTTTGTTCTGCCCAGTTACCTCAGATTTACTATTATGCAAATTTTATATATATACATATATATATATATGCTACTAAATTTGTGCTTTACTGTAATTGTGTCTAACATTATATTGTGTCTAATGTTATAATCAGTTTGTGAAGAACCTAGGAGAAATGTGGGACTTTTTTCCTGAGGGAATTTAATCTTCTGGGGAAGATTGCAAGTCCACTGTGGAGGGGCCAACCATCCTTATGCTTGCTCTGAAACAAATTGTTCAAAACCTGTGAAAATCCTCCTTCAAACAGTGGTATAAATCAATATTAAATCAATATTAAAGTGAAACAAGCTCACCTAGAACCTGTCACAGCCATTTCCAGCTGGTTCAGGCCTCAGGATGGGTCAAAATCATCATCATGGTCAAAGGTTTTCTTTATCTACTTCCCTTGAGGCATTTATTATTTATTGCTTATTTATTTATTTAATTGTCCAGAGCTATATTAACCAGAGAATCAAGGGAGACATTGTGAATGGTCTCTAGGAAATTCACCATGTTTAGAGAATGGACTCAAGGGCAATTATTTTTTTGCTACGTTATTGCAGAATGGGAGCCTGTGTTCTTGAGGCTAACACACTTTGACACTTCACATTTTCACGGGTACTTATCTCAGGAGAAAGTAAAATGTTATTGACCAAGTAGCAAAAATGAAAGTAGTAGCTCCGGATCTACAAGATTTAGGGCAAGGCATTGTTGTAATTTACTCAGAGTCAGGAGATGCTGTCTGGGACAGTCAAGACTAAGAGTCTTTTGAGAAATTCATTAAAATGTTACTACAAGACATTAGTCAAAACAATAAAGCGGGGGTCCAAGAACATTATCAGGAACGACTGAGACAAAATTTTGTTCAAATGTTATACAATGAAACTTTTAGATGTGTTTCTTTATAAAATGCCATCATTTATGCCTTCTTGGGAGAACTTATCATTTATAGTAAATGGAAGTCCACCCTGCCTTCTACATTCCTTAGATAATCACAGACCTGCCCTTGCTCCAACCCTGCATACTAACAATAGAAGTCATCTTCTATAAAAAAAAAAAATCCCCTTCTCCAAGAAAGGTGCATTTCTTTAGTGCATTACCCTGTTGAGTTTCTAATAAATCTTTTATTATTAGGAGTTTTTGTGGGTCTTTCTTTCCATGCCTTCCAGGTCAGAGAGCTACTTCCCCAATCTGCTGGGGGACCTAACATTTTGGTACTGAAACTCAGGAAATTGCTGGATTGAAGAGTGTCTAAAATCAGGCCAATTTCTTTGCTGATCACTGCACATGCACAACATCAAAAACTGGATGTTGTTTGGAATGGGGTTCTCTTTGATCAACTCCTCAGATGTTTCAGGCCATGGGTCTCAGTTGCTGAAACCACTCCTTTTCAAGGCCACTAGGCCACACTCGATCTGAAACCATTGCACTGAAAAATCTCCATGTGGAGTTGAGGAGTCACAGCCTTTAGCTTTCTAGTTCTAGAAGATTAGGGAAGAAAGATATATTCTCCCTTCCTCTTCACTCTCCCACTCAGGGCAAAGAATGTAAGGGAACACTCTTACTTTGTTTTTCTCTCATGAACCCCAACTCATCGCTCAGCCACTATGGGATCAAAGCAATCTGTACCCAGAGATTTGCTTTGGTAGAAAACCTTACCCTGACTCCAATGGAAAATTAGTCTACCAGGAGATTTCCGTTGTAGTAATAGCTATTGCAGTACTTCTGGAGGCTTTGTCATAACATTTGGTGCATGGGCCAGGAAGGCTATCAGCTGGCCCTTTGTTGCCACCTCAGATGAGGCAAAACCTAAATGTTAAGGTGCCCCATTCTGTCATCATGCTCATGGATGCCAAGGGACAGCACTGGCTAAATCATGTCCAGATGGCCCAGTACCAAGGGCTCCTGTGTGAAAATCCATGGGTACCACTGAAGGCAGTAAAAACCCTTAAATCTTGCCACCTTCTTGCCTATTGCTGAAGGGACTCCAGAACATGACTATCTAGAGGCACTTTATGAGGTACGTCCTAGATGACCAGACTTGATGGACAAGCCCCTGCAAGATCCTGGCATCGTTCTCTATTCAGATGGTGGCAGCTTCGTGGATGGGGGTAAGAGATATACTAGGTATGCTGTTGTGTTGGACTGATACTGCAGAGGCAAGAGCCTTGCCTGGGATATGGTTGTCCCAGAGGGTGAAGCTGTGGGTCCTGGTTGGGGCACTAGAACCCAGCAAGGATGAACACATCAACATCTACACTGACTCACACTATGCCTTTGTCACTCTGCATGTACATGATACTATATACAAGAAAAGAGGACTTTAAACAGCAGGAGGAAAAGGAATTAAGAATCAAGAAGAAATTCTAAAATTACTAGATGTGGTTTGGGAACCCAAGGAAGTAGCAGGCATACATTGTAAGGGGCACCATAAAGGAAAGGACTCAATATCAGAGGGAAAGCACCGAGCAGACAGAGCAGCTAGACAAGTGACCAAAGAACAAACAGTACCATCAAAGATCATGCTAGTCCCAAAACTACCTAAACTCCCAAATATATGATCCAGGAAAAGGAATGGGCAAAATAGGAAGGGGGAAAGGTAACAAAGGAAGGATGCTGGGTGCTCCCAGACCACTGGATCTATGTGCCAGAGCAACTAGCATACCTGGTAGCCCTTCAGCAGCATGAACTTACCCACCCAGGGAAAACTGTTCTAGAAATCTTGTTAAGCCAGTGCTACTTGATTGCTCAACTATTGTTCCTCTGTGCCTTGGTGACACAGTGCTGCCTCCTTGCACAGAACAATGCCCAATGGAGTCCTGGTGGGCCAATGGGAATTCAATTCTGTGGCCAGACACCCTTTGAAGATTTAGAGGTGGACTTTACAGAGATAGGACCAAGCAGAGCAAATAAATATCCTTGGTCTTTATCTGTACTTCCTCAAGCTGGGCCAAAGCATTCCCCACCCATGCACAAAAGGCCAGAGAGGCAGCAAAGGCATTGCTAAGGGATATTATCCCACAATGCAGGATGACATTGACTGCAGGATTGGACAATGGCCCAGTCTTCAGAGCGGAAGTAGTGCAACAAGTGGCTAAGGTCCTGGGCATCCAATGGAGCTTGTACACAGCCTCTCGGCCCCAGAGTTTCAGAAGGATGGAACACATGAGCCAGACCTTCAGGTAGACTATGACAGGGTTGTGTTGGGAGGCTAGTTTGTCCTGGGCAGATGGTGCTGCCCTTCGCCCTGTTGTGGGTGTGTTGTGCTCTGGGGGCCAGAGTGGGATTTTCCCCTTTTGAGATTTTGTGTGACGGACTCTTTCCCTTGGGTGGGCTAGGAGGGACCTGGGGAAGTTGGGGAACTTGGATGTTTGGAGTCATTGCAGGGACTGGGGGGGCAGTCTTTGGGGTGCATGGATGGGTGGCAGATGGACTGCCCATCTCCTTGGGAATGGCTGTGCACCCCTTCAGACCAGGGGATCAAGTGTTGGTGAAGAACTGGAAGGAGGACTCCCTAAGGCTGACCTGGAGGGGACCCTATTCAATCATGCTGACAACCCCATAGCTCTTGTCTGATTACTTGAATCCACCACTCGCAAGTGACAGCAACCCACCAGCTGAGTGACAGGCTACCTGAGTGGAAGGTGGGCCCCTCTGAGCACTGTCCACGATGGACTGCTCAACAACTGTCTCCTACTCATCTCAGACTGACACTTGTTCTGGAGGAAACAATTACCCACCCGACTCACCAACAGAAACCAAACCTTTTCCTGTTTGTCCTTTTTGTTCTGGACTGGGTCCTGCTCCTCCCCTTTGCTATCATTTACCAACTCTGTGAACCCTTTGCCTGGGCCTGTTGCTTCTTGGCCAATGCAGAGCACTGGTCCAGAATTGTCAGGGACATAACCTGGCAGCTACAAGAAGGAATTGGGAAACTTCAAGAAAATACATGTAATCCCTGGAACATCAACTGGTTATCATGGTTCTTGTGCCTGTGGAACCCTTCCTTATATTATTACTCACATTCGTGTTTGGTCCCTGCGTCCTGAATCTACTCACCCATTTTATCTCCTCTCACTTAGAGGCCTTAAAGCTTCAGATGTGACTCCAGACCAGGTTACTAAACTGCCATTACAACCCCCTGGGTGAAGAAGACTCGAACTGCTGAGCCAATGATGACCCACTTCAACAGGCAGTAGCTAGAAGGAGTCATCACCCCTGTTCCCACTTCCAGTTTAGAGTCTCCTGCATAACACCCAAGACTGTAAATCAACTTGAGGATCAAGAGGGGAGAATATGGTGGAAAACCTTACCCTAACTCCAATGCAAAATTAGTTTGCCAGGAGTTTTCCTTCTTAAGGGTAACTATACCCCTGCAGCTGTAACTATGATTGTGCTTATCAGTCCCCTGCAGCTGTAAAGGCAGTTGCATAAACCTGACTGCTAAAGAGCACATAGCCAAGGTATGAAAGAAGCTCCCCTAGACCTCTCCAGTGTTCGGCTTTGGGTATTGGTACCCCTGAGCCAGCACCAGTGCTTGTAATAAAGTATTATTTCTCTACCTTCTAGTGCTCGCCTGTCAGTCTTCTTGCCTTCTGGAGGCTTTGCCATAAACAATGCCTCTCAGGTACCTTTTAAGTAACCTGGACAGTTTAGGGCTATTGCAGTACTTCAGCCCTGTCTCATCTTTTTCTGAAAAAATGGATCACTGTGACCCCCAAAAGGGGACCCACAATTCCTCCATTCTATGTAATTTAAATAAATTTTATCACAACAGAAATAGGCTGGAAATCCTCTGTCTCAAGGTGTTTTATCTTTCCTCTAAGCCTGAAGTCCTCTTCTGGTGCTGCCCTTCCCAAATTCTCTTTTGGATGCCTCTTTCCCATCCCTGAACTCATAGTTGGTTGGTCCCACAAACCTGGCTTCTCCAACCCATTACCCAATCCTTTGCCTCCCCCCAACCCTTGGTACCTCAACCTCCTGCTTCTGACCACCCCCTCTCACATTCACAGGCTGCAAATGCACCAGTCTCAACTGGCTTCAACAATCAACTCTGTTATCTCTCATCCCCCAAACTACAGAAACTTCATTTCTTGCCTTCCTCTATACTCCCTCTCAATGACAGACATATAAAGAAGAGGTTTCACTGGCAAAGTAACATGGGCAAAGTGAGGAAAAAGGGTCAAAAGGTGGGAGATAGCTTATCTCAAAGGGTAGAAGGCAGATTGCTTCCAGAGGTGTCAACCATTATAAAGCTCTGACTGAGTTCCATGCCCTGGGTCCACTCAGGGGAATGTTTCTTCCTAATTGCCCACAGGGGGTGAATGTTTTATATAATAATATAATCAGCACCTTCTAATTAGTAGATTCCCTGACCTTTAAGTTGATTAATAGAACCCACTTTCTGTGGCTTTTTAAAAATGTTTTCCTGTTTTTCACCTTTCCCCCATTCCCTTCTCAAGACCAACTGCTCCCTAACACTTTGAAGTTTCTTTTATTGCTGACCTACTACAATGGAATAACTATGCATAGACAATGTGTGTATATATATGTACACATACACAATATATTGCATATAATTGTATACATAATGTATATACATATAATATATACATAAATATAATCTATATATATATTCTATAAAGTATGATGTTATACCTGGTAACAAGCTTTTAAAACAACAATTTCCTTATCAAGAACTACATCTCGCTGTGTTCATTAGTCTTAAAATATGTTACAGGTTTACCCAAACTCAATTAGCTTGCCTATTTGAAATACACAAAACAATATTCTTTGTCTTAGATCCCAGCATCCTCTGAATGTTTACTTAGGACTATGTCTTCAGAGCCACTACAGAGACTAGATCAAACATTATTACAGTAGGAGAAGCAAACTTATCTTTACTGATTAAGAGATTATTCTGTTGATCTCTTCCTGGTGTCATCAGTCAACACTTATTTTAGAGCTTGACAACTTTCACTTATTTTTTACACTGTAAATGTATAAATATTTTATTTTACCACCTAATGAGAAGGTAGACTTTTTCATAGAAGGCAAGTGATTTGTGCCATAGCACAAAGGTAAAAGATGTTTTAATTCTTGCTTTGACTCAAAGGTCTCAGTTGTGTTAAGTCACCTCAATCTTATACTACTATTTTTTTCTATTTATACATGAGCTTCTTTAAAACTCCACCTACTCCTAAATGATGAAATAATCTTTAACTCTCATTTTCTCTTCCTGAGCATTTTTCCTGCATTTTCAACTGCCTACAATGATTTTCCACTTGAATGCATTTCCATCATCTGATACCATAACTGACACTATTTAAACTGAATTCATCTACACCAAAAATGTAAATCTCTGGAATTCATTATTATACAGAAATTGACATTGGTTTAAAAATCTTAAGCATATATTTCTTGTCTTCCTATTAACATTGTAAATGTCCTGAGGAAAAAGATCTCTTATGATAGTTCTTAATAGCATCTTCTTCTCTACTAAACACAGAGCATTCTGCCAGTCAGTAAAGGTGTGAGCAAGGGAGGATATCTAAATTAAACAGTTAAAACTGATTGAGCTATAAATCATTTTAATTACCACATTAAATTAGGCTCAGTTTGACATTTTAAATTAAAATTCAATTTTGATTCAATGGTCATGAGCTATCATCACTGGAATTGCACGGATAAATATACAGAGATACATATAAAGGATAATTACTATACCCTTAATCCTGGTCAAACTTTGCTCTCATGTTTCTGGTACCACAAAATGATCCCTTAAGGTAATATGAGGGAGGGACAGAAAAAAATGATAGACATTCAGGAGTCCCTCTTTATTCTTTTTGCTTTTAATAAACTGGAAGTTGTTTACAGAAGAGCAACATGTTAATTCTCAAAGAGATTTGGAATGGAAGCAACTTTTTAAAAGGAAGAGAAATTAGACCAATAGAAAGTGCTGGAGGGATTGAGACCATCATTGCAAACACAGGAAGAAGACTCTGAAAGAAAATACTTGATAAAAGGATGAACTTTATTTCCTATAATCATTTCAGTTGACACCCATGGAGATAACACAAGCAAAGAACGTCCTCTATTACTCCAGTCTTCTATTTGTAGATTATGGGTTTTGAATTTTTGGCTTTGCAGGTTGGATGGTTGTCATAGAATAATTCATACTACCTTTCCCAGTCTTGAAGAAATAATGAATACTTATTTATAAATTGTCTGGTTGATAAATGAACAATCAAACAAAAATGGGCTTTCAGTCTATAGAATCAAATTTGTGTTTACCAGAAAGAGTAGACAAATTGAGTAATATGAGCCAATTACACAGTGAAACATAGAATTGGACTTTTGATAGCTAATTTAATAAATTATGTACTGATGTTGATTTAAGATGATGCACACCTTGAGCTATATAATATTAGGATGCAATGTTCTTTCAATAAAGTATAAAAAGAAATATCAGTTAAAAAAATTCTTGTGTTGACATTATTGTTGTAGTCAGAAAACTGGATATAGAGACCTACATGAGACCTCTATTCATAAACTTAGTTCATGAGTTAGCTAACTGCTCTGTGGATGTTATTCAAGGTGCATGCATATTATAATTCAAATGCTTCCTCCCTGAACTTTGGTCTTCTGCACTAACATCCTCAGAAAGAACTTTAGATTCTTCTTATAATGTATAATAAATAAATATGTTTATATTTATAAACATCTTAAAACAGTTAAAATAAATAATTCAAAGAAAATTTTCTGAAAGATAATTACATCTTATGAATCTAAGAAGAAAACTAATTTATAGAAATATTCTGAATTTCAGATACATGACAAAGTTTTTGGTTCATTAAAATCATCAGTTTGCTTGTGAGACTGATGATATACATGTAAACAGGTGACTGTACATATATATATGTACATATATATATATATATATATATGCCGTCAACAATTAAGGTCTAGAATTCTAGAAAGATGAACAAGGACTTTCTCTTAATGCCCTGGGCAGTATACTGAATTTGGAATGAAGACACCCTTTTCTTCCCTGAAGAAAGCAGGGATAGAGTTGCATTGTAATACAGGGTGTGCCAGGTTGTTTATGAAGGCTAATTGATATTCTGAATGCAACATTGAATTATATAAATGCACTTTCAAGATCTTATTACTCTAGTTTTTATATACTTTTTTGTAACTGTTATCTTCATTTCTAACTCATTTTTTACAGAAATTTTGCCATAATTCTAATTACTTTTTCACATTGTCACAGATCAGAGATAAAGGAAAAGCATTTGTAACAGCATATATGAATTTGAGAATGTAATACACTGCAATCTAACAGTCTTTTGAATTATTTGATTAGAGATCATGGTTTTACTGTTGATCATCCATAATTATGTACAGATATTTGTATACATAGAGGGTATTCTAAACAACATTTAAAAACTATAAATAAAAAGGGAATTACAAGAAAATTAACACTATTGAAATGCATTATTAATAAAATTTATAAAGAATCCCTGAGCCATTAGCAAACTAGGTAAAACTAATTAAAATAAAAAATTTATAGAGAATCTAATTAGTGCTATAACTGCCTTTGCCTATTAAAATATCTATATTTTAATCAAATATATTTTTGTAAAGGATCACATACAACATAATGATCAATGTCATTTATTTTAAAAATGAAGTTATTTGAAAAATTGTCAATTTGCATCTTGCTATCAACAACTCAGTTTCTCTTAAAGGAATGTTTATTGATATAAATGCAAGTTACATTCACAGCATCACAAAATGTTTGAAAGTGAAGTTTATGATTTGGAGCTTCAGTAATTCTTGGCTTCCTTGTTTTTTTCTTTTAATTAACTAGATGCCATAAGATTGGTTTAGGTGTGGCCTGACTCCTCTTACTGCAGTGATAAATAGCTGTCCCTAGTCAATGTACTGGTATAACTATTTTGCCCTTGACAAGCTGATCTCTAAAGTGTTGACTATAGTCAATTTTAGGGACCATGTGTACTTGAGTGATTATTTGATATCAAACAATTTGTAAGTTTTTTCTGTGATAATTTACCAGCCCATATTTTCTCTTGATGAAATAGTCAATGATAGTTCTATTTAAAACTTGTAATTGCTTAAGAAAATGTATCTTGAATGAAAAATAAATGAAAATGAAAAAGAGAGGTTAAAATCAGCTGTTCTGTCAAGATTGAGAGCAATAGTGATTCAATTATTTATTGTGGTATAAAACTTAATGGTTTCAATAACCACCACTTCATTATGATCACTCATTCCATAAATCCAGAATAAGTACCATTCAGCATGGAAATGACTTGTTTCTAATGGAAAGATTCCAATGGTTAGGGACAACTGATTATCTTCAGGTTTCTTAACTTACATATCTCATGCCTAAGTGGAAATTCTGTCAGGTCAGCTAAGAATGTTGATGAAATCACCATTACATGTCTTTCTTTGGTTTTTCAATATCTCCTATCATGGAATTTATATTATGAGATAATGAATCTCAAAAAAGACCATCTAGAAAGTGATCCCGTACAAGGTAGTATTTGTGGGATATGTTATAAACTGGCCTCAGAAGCATGATGACATAATTACTTTCATACTCTGTAGATTGAAGGCAAAACAAGTCCATGGAAATTTTAATGGAAAAGGATAGAGTTATTACTCTTGATGGAAAGAATATCAAAGAATTTGGAGTCACGCTTTAAAAACTGCCATTGGGATCTGTTCATAGTAGTGATGATAGAAGATGGTAGAGAGTAGTAGAAGATAGTTCCTTACATTGACCAAAGAAGAGACTGGAGTAGTGTTCCAATTAGCATAGCTAATCTAGATGGCCTATATCTAGAATAAAAGTCACAACTTAAGGTTGAGATACAAGAAAATAAAGAAGTATAAGAGAAAGATAATAAAGATAGTAAAATTCTTCATTTTCTAATTGTATTTGACTCACACAGTATGTTGGAGAAAACTCTATAGAGTTATTTATATTAGTATTTATGATATCATCATGGTGACTTTTTTAACCTAAATAAGTTATTTTAGCAATTTGTTTGATAATTAATTTTTACTGTAAAGTTTCCCAGACAAATGTTAAATGCACATAAAATTGAACTATTTATCTACACATTTAATCAGAAAAATAAAGTAAATAAATAAATAAGATGAAACTTTTTAAACTATATAATGCTTTCAGTAAACCATTTATTCTGAATAATTTAGGGGAAATTTTAGTTTTCTATATTTCACTCATAAAATTCAAAATCATTCAAAATAATTCCTAAGTTAATAATATGATTGTGGTACTTCCTTATGCACCTTAGGGAAAGTAAAAATCTTCAACACAGATATCGGGCAGTTACATTTTATTAAAAAAACAGGTTCAAAGATCCTGATTAAAGAGTCAGTTTTTAAATGGAATAGGCTAATGTGCTGGTAAATGCCACCAACAAATTATTAGTAAGTGAAAATTATGGACAATAAAAACCAAAGTTGTTTTTTATTTAATACATTTAGACAGTTTTAGCATTACACTTAAAATCTGTGTGATAACTTTATTGCGAGAGTCCTTATTATTGATGGTGGGAATTTCAGGAAAAATTTTAAGATGATATACTCCACGAATGATTCATCTGAGATACTGATGATGCTTAACCATTTTATATAAATGAAAGAGGGAACTAGGTCTATTTTTCTTGTTTTTTAAAACCCTACTTGACATTGTGTATATAATATAAGGAAAAATGAAGCAAATTTTGATTTGCTTGGAATTTCTTTTGGTCCACTTTAGCAGTCAAATATAATTTATTATGTCTTAAGACATAAACACATTTTAATTTTCTGGATTATTATGATGTATTATTTATTCACTCAAAATTTTAGTGAGTATATATTAAATGATTGGAATAAATGACTAAAAACTAATATACCTTTCTTTTTCTTGTATAAAAACTGAAAAGAAGTAAATTAAACAATTTCTTTATATGTGTCAAGTATATTTTTTAAGAAGAAAAATTAGATCAAGAGGAGTTTTATCAAGTAGATATTTGTATCATGGCTTGTAATTATAATGATAATGATCAGGATCACTGTAGGCCTCTTTGGGAGGATGACTTTGAACAGCAAGTTGAAGAAGTAGAAATACTAATTCTTATGGATACTTTCAAGATCATGCAGAAGTTTGCTCTCCTAGTTTGAGAAGCATCTAACATATGATAGATACATCAGTGGTGTTGGAATTGAGTTATCCATCAGAAAAATGTTGGGAGAGAAAATATGGTGCAGTGTGTTGATTATGTAAGCATTTGTGGGCTACTGTAAGGACTTTGATTGCACAGTCAGTAAAATGTGAAGCCACTCCAACGGTTTTGACATGATCTGACAGACTCACTCTGACTACTAAGTTGTCTGTTTATAATAGTGGAAACAGGGAAACTAATACAGGAGATTATTCTAGAACTCCAGACAAGAAATGACAACGTCTGGAAGCAGTGTGTTATAATGGAGGTAGTGAGCAGTGGTCATTTTATATACATATTTTCATGATAGTTGTGACAGAATTTTCTCATGGATTGGGGTATGGGTTGTGAGAAAAAGGAACAGTGAAAGTAAAAAGGAGGCCAATGCTTTGATCTAAATAATTTCAAGGGTGAAATGGCCATGTGTTTCTAAGTGGAAGTATAGAGGACTGCAGGTGAGTCAGGCTTGAAAGGGAAGATCAGGAACTTCATTTTAATTAATTATGAAAACTCATTGCTTATTTAAAGACTTTTATTCATTTAAAAAAGGAAATTTTTTTCTTTTAAGCAGAGCATATTAAAAGGATTATTGTTAAATACTCATAAGATTCATTCAGTTTCTACCACAGTATTGTGTTGATCAAACGACTGAAGAAAAATCAACCAGATTCTAGTCTACCACTTGTTATAAAAAAAGAGTTTGACTTTAAGTAGGTCTCTAAGAGTCAATATTTCCTAAATTTTCTTTTGGCTATGATTTCTAATTTTTACATGATTACTATAAGGATTCAATGATATATTGAAATATTAAGGTACCAAGATACCGAAAAATATTCCAAAATTTTGGTAGTAAGTATATAATTTCTTCCACTTTAAACAAACTAAAATTTTGAATCTCAGTTTAGGTGATCATCTTCCCACTTTTCTGTTTATAAAAGCTTACAAAAATAAGTAAGCAGATAATTCTTAGGCAGACTGAATGTTTTATAAAAGCATTATTCTATATCATCTCTCATGATGAGATGATCTCTTTCTTCACCATGTGAATGTGGTTGTAGACCTGACTTTGAACCTGGACTCTAATATATTCTGCTTGTGTGACACTAGCTCTTAACTTTGGTGCATCTCACTTTGACCTTAAGGAAAAATGGGAATATGACCTTGCCCAATTTGTGGGGTGGTTAAGCCTGCTGGCAAAATATATAGTAGAAGTTCAACAAACTATTATTACTTTTATTCATTAAATGTCATTTTTAGACTTAAGGTAATTTATTTTTACTTTTACTTAAATGTGTACTACTATTCTTTTTTTTTTTAATATGCTACCGTTAAAGCTTTAAAGGCTGTGTTTGACCTTTTTCAGCTATCAGTCATTCCATCTTCAAGACTAGCCTCTTCATGAAATTCAAATAAGCATTCTGATTTTTTGAAAAATTTGATTTTCTTACTACTCTCCCCTTTATGTTTACCTATAATTGATCTTTCCTTTTGACAGCATTTTGAGGACATTGAGTAGCATTTGAAGGAACTCATGACAGTGTCTGTACAAGATTTATAGCACTTAACCTGTCAGAGACTTGTCCTCAGAATAAAAAAGGAATAGGGTAACTTTAGACCTTAAGTCTCATGCTTAGTTACATTCAAAATATCTTGTAAAATTAGTTTCAATGTCAGTGTACTAATACCTGTGTCAGCTTTTTAAAATGAGTGGCAATGATATATAGCCACCTGACTTTGACTGGAGACTATAAAATAGATGGAGTGGTCAGGTTTATTCCTAAGTAACCTTTTATCCAATGACAGTAATTACTTATTTGAACCTTTAATTCATTTAAATTTGCTTGAACTTTCAGGTTACTACCCACATATTTTGCATTTTGATAGATAAAATTAAATGACTAATATGTAGAGCAACCTATCTAATGCTGTATTGTGATTGACAATTAAACAATCATAAAGCACATTTTTCACTTTTTAAATTTTGAAAAACTAAATTTTTAATGCTATCAATTTATATTTGGTACATTAATACATTATTTTCATAGAAACATCCTGTGAAGTGGAAATTTAGAATCCACGAGGGAATTTAAACAGATTCTGGGAAATGTGGAAATTTCCTGTATGTATACATTATAAAAAGTTCAAAATTGTCATCATATTTTCAAGTTTGTCTGTGACCCAGCCAAGTTTCGATCACTACTTAAATGATATTCAAAGTATTTGCAAAAGTGATCCTACCAAAAACATATTGCAAATATATTGTTCCAATGAAAGAATCTAAAAGAAATGTATTTCTTAATTTTCCTTGATATATACTATTTACTATTATCTAATTCATTTGTATCTCTTACAGTTGTTTTCATTTATTGACATGAAATCCTTTTAAGGAGTTTGCTCGAAATCTATGTGTGTTTGAAATGACTGAGTAAAAGTTGTAAAACTTTGATGTTTCACTTGTACTTCTGTCCTGTTAGTGGATAATAAATCTGCTTTATTGGGCTCACTGTGGATCACTTGGGAACACCAACTTTATTCTTAACACGTTCTATTGAAATGTGATAAGGCAGATTTCCTCCCAGAGTCAATATTCAAGAGTCAATATAATTGCACTGGTTTGTAAGCTTTGTTAGTTGTTCTAGGAGTGATTTAATTGTGAAATTTTCTTACAGTCCCATTGAACACACTGCCTTCCTACTTCCTCTGCCATTGATGGGCACCATTCACTGAAATCTAATTCTATATTCCTCTCGAAATGTCTTATTAACTTCATTACAACAACATGACTGCTATATTTTTTCTAATGTGACCAATTCACATTCCTCTAACTTAGAACCAGTAGTCATAATACGCATAATTAAAAAAAAAAAACTCATGGCAGGATTATTAAAATAAAATTGAATCAGTTATATATAATGACACTTGCAATTATCTTGTTACTTCTGTGTTGTGGTTATTACCATCAAATTTATTTTTTTTCTAATACTATGTATTTTTCTTATGTGATCAAAGAATAACTGGAGCAAATTATTGCAAGTTGCAATTATTGGGATTCTTCTCAAGTTTCTATTTCAGTAGATCTTGCTTATAGCACAGGGATCTACATGTTAAATAATCTCCCCCAAATTATTGTGCTTCTGTTTTTCCAAAGATCCAAGTTTGAGAAAAACTATTTTGTAGTTTTAGTTGTGTCCTTTCTCTGAATGATAATCTCTTTCCCTTTTTCGTTTGAATTGTAATTAGCAGGAATAGCCAATAAACCTTGTATTATCATGGAAATAAATGGAATGCATACTTTTAAATCTGAGGATCTTTGATTTTGCATTTAGACTTTAAAAAAGTGGCTGTTACCTTTTTTTTTTTTTTTAAAGGAAAGGTTCAGGCAGCAATAAAGGTGAATAAGCAGCAGGAAGGAAAAAAGAGAATGAATCATTTTCTTTTACTTTTATTAAATTCCTCATCTTGGTTGTTCTCCCTCTAACTTGGGATATAAAATCCGTCCTTGGGATTTGGTGGACTTTGGGTGGCTGGAGGCAGGGACTTAACTAACTACACCCAGTTGTGTCAGTTTTACTACATTATTTTGCCATCTTTCTACTCTTCATATTTTTTTCATGGACATAATATTAGTTATTATTTAGAATAAGAGGGCTTTAGGACTGGGAAACTATTTATAATAAGATAAATAAATACTTAATTTTACATGTGACACACCTGCATGGAAAATACATGAATTTTACTTTAAAAGTGATGAATTAAAGTGATTTAATTAAAAATAATTATATGTAATGCTTATTCCAGTGGTAAAACTAGATCTACTGACCCTTTGTTTTATTTTTGATAACTTTTAAAGAATCCTCTTGTTAAATATATATTTATGTGCCAACATACAATTCTCTGTTTCATTATTAAGACATATATGTCTGCTGTAAAATAATAATCCAGTATTTTTCAATAAGAAAAAATCGGAAAAAAAGAGAAGTCAACTGATTTTTCCATTTCCAAATGTTAATGCTCAGAGAGAAAGGGTATTTCAATTTTTTTTAATGAAAACTTTATATGTTTGTATGAATATGTATAAGTACATATATATTGTGGATACCTGTATATGTATGTAACCACATTTTGTATGCTGATGATATTCTGCTATTTATAATCAATACAAATAGTATTTGTTAGTATAAGTAATTGCATTTATGATTGTCCTAAAACTTGTTTTAGCTAACAATATATCACTGGTGTTATTCCAATATAAAAGCCATGAAATAAAAATTATGTTATTTTCAGGAAAATCTGGCACATAGAAATCACTAGTTATATACCTATATATATGTGTTCATTATATGTATATATACATATATTAAATTAATGACCCAATAGATCAATGTGCTATATCTGTCAGTTTCTACAGTTCTACAGCATTTCATTCTTCTTTTTGGCCCAAATTATTTCTATTGATGCCTATAAATAGATTTAAATTTGGATAAGGGATATGTAGAATAGGTGCACTTTATTCTTTAAAGAAAATAAAAAATCATTTCTATTTATTAAGGAAAAAGATTGGAGATAAGAATAATTTCATATCATTAGACTAGCATTCATGGTCAAACTGCCTTCTAAATATTGCAAGATATAATATAGGCTGCCATGTATCTACTCTCTTTTATATGTATATTTACATGCACAAACTAGTAAGTTATAACAAGTAAATGAGTTGAGTGGGCAGTGTATGGAGCTGAATATAGAATATTTATTAACTCATTAAATCTCTCTAAAATACAAATAGCAAATATCTATCATGTTTGAGTGTGTGTTTAAAATAATTTGTAAGACAACATGATCTCTGTTTAAACATATAGATTTTTTTATTAATGCAGTCTTGAATTCTAATGCAGATTCTACCACTTTCTAATTATGTAACTTTGGGTAATGTAAACAGTTGAGATATTTCTTACAAATCTTAAAAAAGTTGCAAATATGGGAACTGAAGACCTCATTTTATTAATAAACCTGATTATCAGAATGTACTTATCCCTGACTCATTTTTAGGACATGTTCTTCTGAGAACTGAACATTTTTCCCGCATTTTTCCTCACTACCATCTCCCACCTAAAATTCCTGTTTTTATGTCCTTTTCTCACAACGAACTTAAATATGCATAATATATAAAATATCTGCATGTGGACAGAATATACACATATTTTCTCATTCTAAATTGTCTTTTTGTTGTCAATAATAAAATTTTTCTTTTTTCTCATTCATTTTCTCTTGGATTTTTCTAGAATACTTGATAGAAATTCAACAAACCTTTTAAAATCTTAACTTTTCCTTTCTTGAAAGTGAAGAAACAATGATACTGAGAATAAATATTGCCTGCAGAAACAGCATGGCTATTAAATCTAAAATTTAAAGTTGTCTGTACTTTCATATTTATATCAAGAACTACTTTCTCTGGAAAGCACATCTGTAAATCAGTAAATAGAATCATTATTTTCTTCTGAAACTTCTCAGAACTCCACTTACGTGAAGGCTTACCCACTCAAGTAATCTCTTTATCAGGATTTTAGTTTTCTCATCTGAGTCAAAAGTTCCATTTCAGGACAACAATTTGTTCAAATGGGGAAAAAATTTAACTTTCCTTATTAAACTGTTTATTAAAACTTGTTAAAATATTCTGTGTCTATGAATTCTAAAAAAGTTATTTTGTGAAATCTAATCAGATCCCCAAAACGAAAGGCCTTCCTTAAACTTCCCACTTCCAGACATTGCAAATCTGTTTTTACTTGTCTCATGGCAACATCGACTTTATCAAATTGATGCCTTGTAATGGCATGTAGTGGATAAGAAGTTCAAATCTTTTTGATCAATTCTGGTAATTTTTTTGATATTTACAGTCAATAGTTCTAGCAGATTCAGTAAGTGAGAGTTAAGATCCCTTTATCACTGCTTTTGAATATCCTTATTTCATAAATGATTTCCATTGACGCTCCATGCAGAGGTCTGACTAAACACAATAAGAGTTAAAGCTTTCATTTAATTGATTCATAATTTCCTCTCATTAATTTCTCAAATTCTGAGTTTATGTTTCCTCCTAGCTTAAGAAAACTTTCCTAATAATCCTTTGATTATTTAATAAGTTTCTTACATTTTAACCTTGGTAGAAATATGTCCTGATACTTAGTGATGACAACATTTTTCGCTACTTTCCCTATTCATGGGCATTACTATAACTCTCTCAGATTGATATTCTCCCTAATACAGCAGGTAATAAAGTCAGATTTGTTTGAATCTATTAATTATGCTATTTGATGTTCTTTTGGGGAGTCAGAATCTGTTATTTCTTGTGTTAAACTTTTCCCTGTTTGTGATCAAATTCTTAACTAGGTTGCAATGTTTTCATTTTATTGTCTAGAATTTCTTCTTCTGGAATCATTTTAAAAATGGAAACTATTGTATATGAAATATTATTTATAATAGTAAACAGTTGTCTAACATTTTTTTACCAGCATTGAACAATATTTGTCAGTAGATGTTCTCTGAAGTTTCCAAATCTCTTTTTATAATCTATCTTTTTTTCCTCTACAACATAGATTTTTTTTCAAGTAATTTTATGTGGTGTACTTTGGTAGAGTAGGAGTTAGGCACGGTCCACATGCATCCTAAGTTCCTGGGTTTGTGTCCTTGGACCGGTGGGTACAACCAAGTTGAACGACTAAATAAATATAATGCTTCTTTATCCACTCTCTTCCTGCCTGCTTGTCTCTGCTCAACTTCATTTTTCCCTGTACTTTTCCTTTAAAACAAATATTTTCATTCTATAGCTCTTGAATTGCTCATTTCAAATTGCAAAATCCACAAGAATAACTGAAGTTCAAATCTTCTTCCTAATGAATACTATTTATTGTCTTAACAAATATCATTTTCTTACCTGTAAACATCCTCCCTGGTTTTCAACATTAGAACTTATTTTAAACTATTTCTGTGACTTAGCATAATAAAGCTCAAAGTTTATTACTGTTTGAGTTAGGCAGATTCTTAGAAGGCCCCCAATGATCCACGTTGTTGGTTTTCACAGCACTGAGAAGCATCCCTATGAATCTCTTCCTTTTAACCAACAAAACACAACAAATCTGAGATGATACTTCCCGGGTTACTATAAAGAAGATTGAGATTTCTGTATTGCTACGAGTCTCTAAATTACCGTCTCATTTTGAGCAAATCGCCATGTGAAAGAGGCCCACATGACAAGAAATCTCAAGCAGTATTTTCTAATCAACAACCAGCAAAGAACTGAGGACCTTAGATCAACATCATGTAAGGAACTAAGTGAACTTGTAAATGATTTGTTTTTTAAATGAAAATTGAGGTCAGACCACACACCCCGGACCTTGATTATGCTTGCCTGAGAGACTCTGAACCAGAGGACCCAGTGATGGACTACCTGTATTGAGCCACATAAATAGAATTTAATTAGTGTATGTTGTGTTTACTAATATGTAATATGTTATCTAGTCATCGATAATACACTAAAGTATCAATAAGAATGTCTTTCTTTCCAGCTTATTTCTTGATGCTCCTGGACTTATACTTTTCTGAGTGCAAGAATACTTGAAAAAATAGGCTTCATATGACACAGAAATTTAATGATTTAATCATTCAGACATCAGCATTATGAATTTGTTTGATAATATGTAAGCTTGTACTAATTAAACGGAAAGAAGTTTTCTTCTTCTTTAGTATCAACAGTCCATGCAGCTGTTTCAGAACTAGAGAGCCAAACTTGTAGCAGTTTCCTGAAGAAAAGAAGACTTTAAGGAAATCATTCCACCTCTTGCTACTCCCATGAAACTCTAAAGGAAACGTTGTTAGTCGCAGAAACTGATACAAGAAAGGACTCAATTTTAGAATGACTATTGCCTCTCAAAGCTGAGCACTTCTTATTTTTCTTCCAAATGGCCCCTTTTACATTAAAGACTCTTATGAGTACTCCTCAATACTAAAGTCATACTATAGATGATGACTCTCAAGTCCAATTAAAGCTACTGTTTTTTCGTGTTGCTGTTTTTTTGAGTTTGATCTTATGATGGAACTTCTGAAACAGACCCCCTCCCCTCAGACAGCCAGACTTTAAAGAAATATCTAAAATAACAACCAATGACAAGCAATAAGAACTTGTGTTTTGAAGCATGTATATTATTGTTTAATAAGAATCATCTTGAGATGATATAAGGAATTTAACCAAACAGAAGCAGAGCATGATACCAGTTATAAAACATCAGTGTTAGGGTACAACTCCAAATTGCTCCACATTTGTAATTAGCATTACGAATTTTGGAACGGGGAGGAAAATTCTTTGAACTCAATAGCTTAAAAAAATTACAAAGTATTTGTAATATACATTTAGAAAGTAATTTGACTATGATTTTGAAAACTGAGGAGAAGTCAACAAGGTAAATACACATCTAAAATAATATTCAATAGGAAAATCTCAATTGCATTGTAAAGTACATATATCTGAGAGGAGATTTAAATATGCATTTGGAAGCCAAATCACTAACAAAAAATGTTAGAGGAAAAAAGAAATATAACATTGACAAATATGGCATTATATATTTCGAGTTTGGCTGCATATATTATCATGTTTTGTTGATTACGTCTGGTACGTTTTCCCTCATTACTGGCCACCCTGAAAGCATTACAGTTGCCAAACACATAAAACTTCCATATGATAAAGTAATACTTAAACCATGGCTAGTTTTCTAAAAACTAGCTTCATTTTCTAGTTTTCTGCCTGATAATTCTATCCTACTTCTTCAATGCTGGAATAAGTGATTTTCTTCTAGTGCCAAACATCTATTTTGTTACACATAGAAACAGTGTTAAAATTTTCTGTTAGCTTTTCAGGAATTACATTGAGCTTAAGTTACTGCAGGACACAGAATGAGTCTCATTCATCATTATATCCATGTTGATTGCTAGTACTTAAAGTTAGAAATCAAGGATGCTGATGCTCCCTATTGGAGTAGTGGTTAGGTCAATTACCTCTGAAGAATTCAAGTCACATACTCCTAGGTCAGAGTTCTGTGTCCAGGGGGAAACAACCAGTGTAAACAACTAAATAGAAATAAAATAAAAATGCCTGTCTGCCTACTTGACTTCATTCCTGCCTGCACCATTCCTTTAAAAAAATCACAGATGCTGCACAACTTTCTGTGGACAAATATGCAGCTTGGTATTTCACATACATGTGATGGACAAAACCAAGTCTATAGTCAATAAGAATACAGAACTTTAAATTGGAATGTGAAGTGGGGGAAAAATAGTATTGTAGAAATGATATTTTGAGTATTTTACCTTATAAGATGCTTATCAAAACATTAAAATGAAAGCATGAGCTTTGGAAATCAGTGATTAAAATAGTTTCAGAAGAGATCAGTATTTGAAGTCACTTGCAATGCATAAGGAGATTATTTTTATAATTATGTAATGCAAATATTAAAAAATTTAAATGTACATTTTGTCTAGTAATGACTCTTTTTTTGGTTTGAATAGACTTTTCTGTACTTGTTTTTTAGAATGCTTCTTGCCTCATATCAGGAAAGTTTTTGCAAATAAGATATGGAGATAAACACACATAGGACATATCTTAAAAACATTGCAAAAAATCTTTATCAACTCGCTTACAGTAGTCAGTTTCCAATAAATTGAAAAAAAAAATTTAAAACATGTCATTGTTAGATGTTTTAAAATAGCCTTCTTTGAAATAAGATGTACTCATATTTATTAAAGAACTTCAGGTGTGACTGTATAATATCAACTGAAATCACCCCAAGTTTATTACTTACTGTAATAAAGCTACCACCTTTGTAGAATCTTGATAATACTTAAGAGAGGAAGCCAAAAGCTAGATATTTAGGATTGGTTTAAAATTATTCACATTTGAATTCAAATCAGAATTTTTGATATAACAGTTTAGGCGTAATGGTCAGAATGAGTTGAGAGTTTCGAAGTGAATTTTAATGAGTACAACAATCGGTTGCTCTGAGAACATGGCTATTACTCTGCCTATTTGAGAAGTCTAGTGTTAGGATAGTCAGGAAGTTCCTAAAATCAATAATAGCAATGACATCTAAAACTTCATCTTCTAGGTGACAATTTCCTGCAACAGCAAAGTTAATTTGACATGAGTTTTTAATTCTTAAATTCAAGTAATTGATAACAGTGAGCTTTGTATTTGTAAATGATTTTTGTTTTAACCTGCTATCCAAATGTTGAACCCTATAATACCAAGTGTTTATAAGAATAAAAGTCTAAATTTGTAACTAGCTCAAAGTCACATATAGGATTTAGGGTCAGATCATTATTTGCTGGGTGTTAAACAATCTGATAAAGGTTTTTATAAAGTACATGGCCAATATGAGCAATAGTGATTTATCAATGAATATTTAGAATAAAGAACAGAGAAGAGACATTGACATGTTCATTATTCAATGGGTGTCTTTGAAGTTTCTTCCAATATGCAGGCATTATCTTTTCCTATGCTGGTACAAGGATTATTTCTTTGAGTTGTGTGTTTATGTGTGTGTGTGTGTGTGTGTGTGTGTGTGTGTGTGTTATTTCAAACATGAAGTTGTTGGATGTGATATCATCTACATTGAAAAAATGTTTGCATAAGTCATGACTCTTCACAAACTATTAAAACTATGTAGATTTTCTTCATGCCATTTATTTAATACTGACTACATCATTACTCATGTTGCTGCACCTTCTATAGTGCTACACATTGAGTATTTTCTTCTAATGACTCATTAACAATTTTTACTGTTTCCTTGAGGATGATGAATAATACAAACTTTACCCATAGTGTGAAAGAGGATTGAAATTTAACTAGCTCTCTATTCCAAGGTTTTGGTAACTAAATGTGGCAGTGCACCTAGTGATTTGGATATGACAACTATGGATTTCTGGAAACTTAGTTTAAGCAGGGAATTGTTTCATCTTCATTGTCCTTGGAAAATATTTTCTTATTTTTTTTTCTAGTCTATTGATTTTGCACATAAACTACTTGAAAATCAGATCAAATCCAACATAAAATATTTTCCCATTTATTAAATGCTTGAAAGATTTTTTTAATTGAGTATAATACTTGTGTATAATTAGACTCAGTATTGTTTTGTGCAAAAGTAAGAAGAGAGGTCTCTTGAAATTGCTAGTCCCATGCCTTACCATCTTTCCATTGCTAGAGATTTTCATTGTTGTTTCTTCTTGATTTTCTTTCTTTCTTATGTACTTAAGGTCATAAAAAAATGTACCTACAAGTCAAATAGCATTGATTAAAATGGCAATATAGTAGAATTTGTGAAAATAATTTAGCATTAAGATATATAAAATTTGGAAGTAAGGTAAAATTGACTATATTGCTCATATAGTGTCACATTTGGGTGCATTTCAACAGGAATACCTAAGAAGTATTTGATTCTCTATGGTATGGTTCATAAAGTATGGTACGGAGGTCTCACTTTTTCACAAAAGCATTTTGGGCACCCATGAGTATTTACCTATATAATAACTTCTGTATAAATAAGTGAGTCTAAATTGTCTTCATATACTTCAAATATGTATGAATGAATACAGAATGGTTTCCAATTCTTTGGCTTCAAGAAAACTGAAGGAGAAGCCAATAACATTAGATTATTTATAGCAGTATTTGCTGCTACAGTACTATGTGATTTCGGCATTTATCTCACTTAAAAGCAATTCAAATAACTGAATGACGTTAATATTAAAAAAAACACAACTTCTTCCATTCCCATCTACACATCTATATATGCAATTTTCTTTTAGTGATCACATTAAAATAGAAAATAGAAAAACTGGGATAAAATTGATGCTGAGTATTGCCTTGTTCTAGTAATATGCAATATTCATCCACAGATAAATTTATTTTAAGAATTTCCTTTATATCATTGAAATATTTGGTTTTCATAAAATTTTATTTTTACATTGCAAAAAGAAACCTTATTTTAATGCCACATATTAAGCAAGTTCAAACAAATATTATCAGAACTTCTGCTGGGTTTTATTCTGTTATGAAAATGTATTAATTTTTCAAACAGCTATGTTATTATATTCAGTGGGTTAGGAAAATGTAAATCAAAACAACAATCTGGTATCACCTCACATCGGTAAGAATGGCTACTATCATAAGACTCAAAGCAGTACATACCGGAGAGGGTGTGGAGAGAAGGCAACAATTAAACACTGTGGAGGGAGTGTGAATTGGTACAGTGAAGCCATTACAGTAACCTGTATTGAGATTCCCCCCAAAATTAAAAAAGACATTCTATATGACCCAGTTATACCTTTTCTAGATATTTACCTGAAAACATAAAAAATTGATTAAAAATATATATGTACACTTCATGCCTACCCATGTTTTTTATAGTATTATTTGTAGTAGGCAAGAGCTGGAAACAACCTATGTGCCATCAACAGATGACTGGATAAAGAAGATATGGCATATATACACAATGGAATACTACTTAGTTACAAAATATCAAATCCTGCCATTTGCAATGACAGGTAAAAACTTAGAGCATATCGTGTTTAGTCAAATAAGTTAGAGAAGTACAAAGAGTATGATTTCACTATGTGTGGTATAGAGAGAAACAAATGAAATATATGAATTAAGTAAAACAAAAACAAATTATTAATCTATAACACTATATTTTGATCTAAAAGACAAATTGCCTTCTTACCAGAAAGGAAGAGAGAGAAGTTTTTCGGTAAATTGGATAAAAGGATCAAGTGTATGATGAAAGATAAAACTTAGAAATTTAGTAGTGAACTTATTATAATATTTATATACATTTGTTGATTTTTGATGATGTTCATTGAAACATTTATAAAATGATTGCAATAAAATGTTGCTTTTATAAAAAATTATTAAAAAAATTCAAAACAAACCAAAGATCTTTAGACAAAAACACTTTATGGTGAGCATAATGTAGTATATAGAGATGTGTATCTGAAATTTATGCTATAATCCAATGTTACTTTAATATAATATAAACATTTGTAAAGGTAATCTAAATAAAACATCGGGTTTTAAAAAGAAACAATAAACTCATATTTTAAAAATGCATTAGGTTTAATATCTAAGAGTAAATTTTACTACATGTGAGATACTAAAAAAGCTTGTAGATGTCTTGAACTATTTTCTTTATCAACATTATCAATATCGTAAGGGATTAAAGAGAGCAAAATTTTAAGAACTAGTGTAAAAAGAATATACCTAGTTTGCTTTTGCTATTTACATAGAGTTTTTGAGTTTATACACTAAATTGCTTATTTGTCTATGAGAAAATGTAATTCAAGAAATGTGGTTTACTTTTCCACTCTGAAATGTGATAATTAATTTTGTATCTAAGTAAGCAATAATATTTAAATGTTATGTCTACAAATAATCAGCCCCTGAAATACTCTTAGATGCAGCTTTTTTATCTTAGTACTTTCTTCGTTTGTAAGTTTATAAATCTTTGACATGCATTAAATCTATACTTGAGGAGAGTTACATTTTTAACTTTTTGAAAATATACTTTGGCAAAAGAATAACTGGATTTATATTTTACGTAAGTGAAGAAGATTTCACACACAAATATGCATACATATTCACGCATATACAATTCCCCACTTTATTTTTTGATGCATAAAACAGATTAAAGCATGTCATTTAAGCAAAAATGTCTGGGGCTCTGATAATATACTATGAAAATACAGCATCTTTTGAAATTCACGTTTATTACAAAGTGTTATTTTATAGGAAATGGAATAAATACCGTTTTCACAGAACCACATATGTCTTGATATCTATTTGGATTTGCTAAGAAATATTTCTGTGACAGACTTGGTTGAAAGCATTAAATACATTTAAATGTAATTTTTAAACTAGTAGCAGATCATTATATCTATATAAAATAGACTGAGAAAGGCTACAGATTTATTTTTATCTTAGTAATGCTCAGGTAGTATAAATTTATATGTAATATTGCAAAATATTTTCAATATTTGAAGAGCAACCAAACATACACAACCCACATCGATAAATGTGTATATTGCTATTTTAACAATACTTTAAAAATAGTCTCATATCAAACCTTGTCTTTCTTTTAACCAGGTTTGGCAAAATCTACTAATTATATTGCTCATGCAGATACTCCATATTTAAAAAAATACAAACAAGAAAATCTGTGTAACAATGCAAAGTATCAGGTTTTCTTTAAATATATATTACTTAATTATTTAATGAAACAAGCTATGTACTAACCAGTGGATATGTTTATTATTAAAAAGTATTTGTATGAGTTCTTAAAAACTAATGTTTCAAAAGAAACTCCAATTCTTTTGAACCCATGATTTTTCAAATCATTAATCTGCCTAAATAAAGTTAAATCTATTGATACTTTTTTCAGATATTCAAAATAGTGAGAGCTAAATAAACTTCAAAAAGATAATGTTAGCACAGGCAATTAGGTAGACATGAACTGAGTCAGACGAAGGACATGAAGGAGTAACTGACAAAATGGCTATGGCCATGTCAGCACAAAGGACCCAGGTGGGCAAGAGGCAAAAATAACCTGCAGGGGTCTGGAATGTAGAAAGGATAATGTTGGGGAAAGAGAACTTTGAAATTACCCACAGTGTTGTAAAACATACAGGAGGGATGCCTTGAGAAAGCCACCCCAGAACATGGGCAGGGTGTTAACAATCTCCATCTTGGATTCACCCATTGGAACCCCTCCTGAATGTACTTTCCTGTTACCTATTAAATTCTTGCTTAAATTGTTACTTCTCTTGTCTGGTGTTTCTGAATTCTTTCACTCACTGAGACAAGAAATGAGTTTCTTTCACAATACGCAGTTAAAGGCAAGATGAAGTATTTTTAATGTCCACAGTATGCTTCATTTTATCCCATGCACTACACATGAACAAAGTAGAGAAGAAAGGAATTTGTTTCTGCCTCACTGAGACATTCTAGGTTTGATATGATATGATATATGCTTAAAATAATACAAAACGTTTAGAACTGGAAAAAATTATATAATAATTCTACCTTATCATTTCATGACTGAGCAAACTAAAACCTTAAGAACTTTAATGACTTGCCTAAATATAGACGCAGACCTTTTCAGTTTTATTTCGGTTTTCAGTACCTTTCATTGTTTACTACACAATGTTTTGCTACAGAATAAAAAACAAAGCTTAACAGGAAAAATGAGTCTCCTATCAATGTCTTAGCGAATAATGTCTTAGCAAAGGTAACTATTAAAAATAACAGGTGCACCCTGGTGGAGCAGCATTTAGGTCAATTGCCTCTGCAGGGTGCAAGTCAGGTACCCCTGGGTTCGAGTTATGAATCTGGGGGGAAACAAGTGTGAACAAAATATAAATAAAATAAAATGGTTAAAAGCAAACAAACACAATAACACATTAATATTAATGATAATACAATATAATGTTAATATTAATAATAAGGAATAATCTCATTCTATTTTATATTTGATAGTACATTGTAGAATGATAATCAAAAATATTAAACTTTTTTTTTCAGTTTTACTAAGAATTGTTGTTCCTTGGCCCAATCATGGAAACAGAACAAGCTAAAAGAATTAATATATGGTGAAAAATAAAAAGCAAAATTTTTGAAGTATTAATTTAATTAAAGTAGACAATTTATAGCATGAACCTAAGGCAATTTTTTTTGAGATAAAAATACTCAGGAAATTGTACTTAACTAGGAGAATAGCAGAGAGATGGGTGATAATATCACCAGGGGTGAGAGCAAAGGCACATTTTGAAACTTGATTACAAATCAAGACTATGCTGATGGTAATTAGAAATTAAATTATTTAACAGAACAAAATCTGAGAATATAGATTGTCATAGTATTATTGAAAAACTATATATATATTTTTCAAAAAGTTAACTATAGGACTAACATACGATTCAGTAATTCCACTTCTAAGTATCTAGCCAAATAAGAAAACATTATCTCCACTTCTATGTTCATGCATCACTATTTATAAGAGCCAAAAATTGGGAACAATTTAACCTTCAATTTACAGGTGAATGGATAAAGAAGATGTAGTATATTTACATAATGGAAAACCACTCAGACATTTTTAAAAAGATAAAATTTTGCCACTTTTGGCAATGTGAATAAAACTTGTGGGGATCATGTTAAGTGAAATAAATCAAAAAGTGAAGGACAATTGTCAATGATTCCACTTATGTATGGAATGTAAACAAAGCAAACAAGCAGAAAAGTAGGAATGTACTGATAGAAGAGATCATCAATGATAATCCAAGAAATTAGTATTTTTGTGATCTTCATGGAAAAAAGGCAATCATTAGTTCAATGGTAATGGAAGAACTACTGCACATGGTAAGAAAATTGGGGAATAAAGCAAAAATTAAGCATTTATATTTGAGACATTAATAGGATATCTATAAGGAGACATCAGGTAGAGTTTAACCCTGACATTAAAGTCAGCAACAACAACCAAAAAAGAAAAAACAAAAACAGATAAGACAGGATTGTTATAGATGTTTCTGAGTTTAAGGCCATTGTTTATATTGTTTATGAGAGGGAGTGAAAAGGAATAAGATATTTGATGCATGCATTTTCCCGATATTTTAATGATACTCTTTTTCATGATTATCTTTAAACCTTGAAGATTTTTAATTAATCACTTGCTGCTGCATATAAAATGAAATGATTTAGATATAATTCTGAATTATCCATAGTAATGGAAAACACAGCCACGTGTAATTTAAAAATTACAGCATGGAGGAAACCAGTAAATCCCCTTTGCAGTAAAATCAAGCACAGAGACGGTCCAACATTTGACTATATAACCCTTCTATACACTTTCAGCTTTGCTTTTGCACCTGCCTTTAACTTCATTCCACTGGTTGAATTCACAAAAATCAAGTAATTGGAAAAGCTGATTACTTTAAAAGCAATGTAAGTTCATGGATTATTTTCAAATAATGGTTTGTCATCACGGTGATCGTTGTAGTTGTCGTCATCGTCATCATCATCACCATCCTTCACTATTTCCTGTGCCATCCTTTTGCCCTGTCAACACGCTCATGCTTTGTGAAGATGACTTACTAAATGAAATGTGTGTCTCTGTATTTAGTTGATGTAATACTAGAGATCAATATTACATATATAAAAAAGTTGTCTTTCTTATACTTTTGCTATTTCAGAAAATTTCACTTTTCCACGTTTCACTGATATTATTATATATGTGCAACACATCAGGCTGTTCATGGGCATTTTCCTTTATTTTTAACTAAGTCTGTTTATATATGAGTGTTTTAGAATATGAATGAAATAACCAAGTTGAGAGAATTGTTTTTCTCAGTGTTTACCTTAAAAACATGTAACTTAGTTGGTAGGATATTTGCTATTTTAACGCATATGTACTGTGTATATTTAAAATTCAACTATTTTTGACCTTATAAAGAGTTATAAGAATTCAGTGTCTTTAAATTTCAAATATACTGAAAATTCTCAGATATGTGTTCAAGGCATGTTGCAATTAAGATTTCTAGTAAGTTTGTTTCCATGCATTTTAGGCATATACACTTTCATTGAAAGGGTAAGTTAAGCACCTAACAAAAATTCTGTAATCGGAGTAAATCACACAATACTGTTGTCATCAGCATCATTTTATCCTTTCTAAATTCGAGAAAATAAATTAGCAAAATTTATACTGTTCTTTGGTAATTAGTCATGACTGGAGCAATTCAAAATCAACCTAACAGCATTTCTGAATTGGTTAAAGCAAAATGTCTCACTTGACTGTAGCATCCATTAAATGAGACATGTTAATAGATGCTGTTTTTAAAAGCAGAACTTACTCGAATAAAAGATACTTATAGGAAACAGGTTCTTCATCTTTTGAAGTGTAATTTTTACTGCTCATTGGTAGTGGAATATTTTGAAACTCAGAGGAAATAAAGGATTTTAGAAACCACATTCCAATTTCTAAGATGGAGCAGACCCAATGGCCACTTTTTTCCAACTCTCACTGACAACTGACTCAAACATTTCTCCATCTGTTTCCCTGAAAGATTACTGAGTTGAAACATATATCCCAATAAAAGCAAAAGTAGATGACATATGCTAAAAATATTTAGGCTTCCCTTTCTATAGAGGAAAAAAACAAAAATAACAAAGAAACTTTCTAGCATTATATAAAGTCCCAGAAATAATATAATATACCTTACCAATAATATTTCTAGCTACTGCCCAAGGGAGCCTCCCACAAAAATGATCCAAATGTGGAGAATAAATGTCATATTCCAGTTATATATTTAAAAAAAGATACAAGTTGAATCTGTGACATCTTAATATAAAATGGCACAGAAACTCCTGAAGCCTGATAAGATGAAATCAAAAGGACAGAAACTTACAGTAGCCAAAGAGAGTGAACACACGCACAGAAATATAGCAAATATAGTTATACCTCAAATTTAATTTTTTTAAAAATTACATATATTTTAAACTTGAGGTTAAACCGTTAAAATTCAATAAAATCAAATAAAATAAACATTTATACTGTCTTACATCAGAAATTGCACAACTGACCAGTCAAGGAGGAAATGATGAAAAATAATGCTTTAAGAAATTTTCCAGATAATCCAAGAAAGAATAATCAAATTAAATGATTTGCATTTTGCAATCCTCAATGAAGTATTGAATCTTTGTATCCAAGAACCAATAGCTGCTAACATAAAAATGTACAGACAGATAATATATGCTGTGTCATGAAAAATGTTTCTCCTGATGGATAAAACATAGCACACAGATATCTATAAAATAATCTTGTCAAAATAAAATCTGAATCTACATTTACTTATCACTACATAGTGAATACATTAAACAGAGAAAACAGCATCATTACTCCACAACATTGTAATCAGTAGAATCTAGGATGTGAGAATTGTTACAGGAACAAAAAAATGTTAAATAAAGTGAAAAAACTGAAAATAAAACAAGCAAAAACACCCAGAGAGTCTACTTAACAAATGAATGGAAAAGATTGGCTGGAATGGAGAAGAAAGGATGGAGACAGACAGAGATAGGGATGAGAGATATGAGACAGAAAGACAGTAACTAGAGACAGAGAGAATCTGAGAGAAGAGAATGAGAGCCCGCAGAGGAAAAGAAGCTTAAAGAATCATAATAGCAATTTAAATATCTTTCAATCATTATTAAAACATGACACTCATGAAAATATTAGAATTTGAAAGATGCGTATTTGATAATAGCAAATCATTTGCACATATTGTAAATACAGTAAATATAATATGACTACATTTTAATAGCCTCATCTTTTAGAGGCATGTAATTATATGAATGGAATGCTTTGTTTCTAATTGCTTTATAATAAAGATAGAGGATGGGAGTGGAAAAGGATATAAATGAAATACAAACTGAGATAAAACATCACCATAAATTAATAGCTACGAAGCTGAATGATGAACACAAGGGATCCATTATATTACGGAGCCTACTTTTTAAATGGTTGTGACATTTTCCACTATAAAATTTAAAAATAAACGAATATTTAGAGAAAGTGATAGTACTTAAGCTTTTTGTCTTACTGTTACAAAATGCTACATTTATTTGTAGAAAGCACTTTAAAGATACTGCTTCTGCTTTTAAGAACTGTGTTCATTATGGTATTTTTTAGTCACATGAGAATGTTGATAATTAAAATGTGGTTAATTCAAACTGAAATACAATATAAATGCAAATTAATAGCGAATTTTTTACAGCATAACTATAAAATACTCAATTTCATTGATTACACATTGAAATAATACATTGAATATACTGGCTTTTATAAAATATCTTACTAAATATATCTTCAATGTTTTCAAAATATGTTAATATGAATGCTAGAAAATTTTATGCACACCGCTTATATTCTCATTACAAAATGCTAGTTTAGACAACTTTGAAAAATTATTCTTAATGTAGAAAGTCGATTTAAAGTATGCATATAATTATAAATGCTTAAGGTATCAAGAAAAACAATAAGCAACAAATCATTTATTCAGCTAGCATAATGTACTATAGAGAAAAGAGAAAATCATTAAATTCTGAAGTACAAAATAGACTTCTCTCAGTATATCTGATTTTCTGAATGTAATTTAATTGATTGAGTGTAGAACTGTAAAAAAATACTTTTTGTTAAACATTGCTTTAAGCGATTGATAGTTGCTGCACACAACTAAACTGGGAAACCTTTTTATTCTGTTTTAGAATTTCACAATGATAATTGTTTACTCAGACGCTACAAATTACATTTCAATATTTAGTGTTGAATAATAAGAAGTTCTTTGTGTTTAATGTCTTGTCATGTTACATCTAACAGAAACACTGCACCATTTAAAATGAGATTTTATTAATCAGTACACTTCATTCTCACAAAAAATAGAGAAAGGAATAAAGCAACACATATATATTTAAATAGAAACAATTCATTGGCCATATTAATTTTTTATTGTTCAAAGAAAGGAACTCTTAGAAACTATTACTGCAGACAATTTATATGAAAAAATTTCTTTAAATAGACTATATATTATTACATGTATATACCTACATTAATAAAATTGATTTTGACTATGTGAAAAAAGATAAAATTCACCTTGTCTTTTATTACTTTTTTTCTCCCTGTTTATTCCTCTATTCATGAAGATCACATTGGCTAAGATCTTAACCAAATCTGAATCCTAACTTTACTATTTATCTATTCTCTGCAAGTTTTTTGACTCTCTAGACTCAGGTTCTGAATAGTTGCAAAATACTGTTATAAAATTACCTATTGAGGTTTGTTGGAACATATGAATCTGACAGACAGAATATTTTGCCAAATGTGACCTCCAACTCAATACAAAATTGACATTTTTCGATGATGCTGTGTTGTAATCAACTTTCAGACTTTAATACCTTGACTCTTTCCAAAGCATCCAGAGCTTTACCTCTGAGTCTGATACTTCAACAAGAGGTGAAAGTCATTGATAACAAATATGACATGCAACAATACTGCCAGTATGTGAACTTTCCACACAAAAATGTGTACGGATATAAACTTGTATAAAGAATGGACACAGAACTCCAAAAATAGCTGTTTTGTAGTAGGTGATATTGAATCATTTTACATAGCAAGACAAAGTCTCCTTGGGAACCACAATGACAGCCTCAGCTGGTTCTGTGAATTATGAAGATAGAATAGTTACGGGTGGCAGATTAGGTTGGTATTCAAAGGCCAGAGGCTGAAATCCTTGATTTTAGCTTTATCCCAAACCTATGAATGACAGTTTGTTACTCAAATAGAAGCTCAGTGGTTGATAGCTAGTATTTTAAAGAATAAACACTAGCAACAGAGATATTAGCTTTGAAAATAAAAATAATGTACATATGTATGTATGTACGTTCATCTGTTTTTCTAAAAATTTTAAAAGCTAGTTTACAACACAGAAGGAGCAAACTATCAGGCAATTCTGGGTTGACTTCAACATAGATATCATGGACCTCTTGTTTTCTGTCAATGTGTATGTATCTTTTCAGGTTAGAATATGAATAGTAGTACTGAAATCACATAGTCATGATGTATAGAGTCCTTGTCTGATGGAAGAATATTACACAATAACATGACCTAATAGTGCAGTTGAAAATGGAAAGAGAATGTAACTATGTACTCATATAACCTGAAGTTATGTAAATATGAACAAATTTCAATATCTTGGAGATTGTGCTATGCAATGGAGGAGTACAATTTCTATCAGCTGTTACCTCAGAAGACAAATTGCTTACCATATATTTGTTCTTTCTTGGGTATGACCACACTACTAAATAGGATGACTGATCTAGAGAACTATGTCTAGACTGCATTACTAAATAGAAAAAGTAGATAACATCTTTTTGTCCAATGAGTAGTAATTTATTATTCTGCATAAGTCTTTGAATGACAGTGTTGTTTTGTCAATCAAGGGTTTGATTTCCTTCTGTGAACTGCTAAAGAATTCAGAGATTATATTTATGGTCAATTTAAATTTATTTTTAGATGCATCTAAAAGGGATTACTACTTATTATTATTTTTCTGAGTTTATTTTTGGAAAATCCCTTTCTTAATGAAAAAAAATCTGGAAAGAACACGCTTCAACTTCATTTATATCAGTTTCTCACACCTTTCCCCTTTGGCACAATGAGTATAAACAAGTTTCATTCGATTTTGTTTCCATTGACATAAAAAAGAAACAATTGACATGCTCTGGTGCATAGTAGTTAAATCCACCACCTCCAACTTAACATAGTTCACATACATCCCAAGGACCAGGGATCGAGTACCGAGGGGGCAGAGGGACAACCAAGACAAACAACTAAAATAAAAATAAAAAGTTTCTTACCTATCTCTCTTCCTGCCTGCTTACCTAATCACCTTAATTCCTAACTGCACTTTTCCTTAAAGAAAAAAAAAAAAAAATGACCAACACTTTTTCTCTGGCAGTCAGCAAAACAGAAAACACAGAAAATCAGTTATTAAAATTTAAAGAGCTCTTTTTCCTTGGCAATTGTAACTGTGATTCACAGTTCAGGAGAGTGGTGAAAATTACATGTGACATCTTTGTAAAGTTGCTTGCTTGAAACTATCATCAATTTAATGTACTTTAAGCTGCTTAAAATAAAAAGCAAACCCGGAGGAAGTCCATTTCTGGTTCATCTTAGATCGTTTCTCTAATCTCTGATGAAGTCCTCAGGTAAACACACGATACACAAAGTTTTTAAAAAATAAAATAAAATAAACTCTTAAATAAAGCTAGGTGGAAAATGTTACAAAGAGGGCCTGCCTGCTATGTCAAGGTGCAATACACTTTCCTAGGTTTAAATTATAAGAATCAACTTGAGAAGGAAAAAAGTGCAACTTCAGTGCCAAATCAGACCATTGAAAAGCACATATCATCTCAAGGATGATGATCTATAACTAATGCCAATCATTTGAGAAAGATTAGGAACTACATTGAGCAGTCCAAAGGAAAAGTGTAGTGATTTCCACCCACAACTTTTATGGAGAGAAACTGTGATTAGATTAAATGAAAGAGCACATTTTGGGATAATAAGGATGTTGCTGCTGCTGCTGATATAGACTCAGAACAATTTGAGCAAAAATAGTAAAAACTATCAAAGATAAGCACTTAACTTGAAATAAAAATTTTAATAATTTTTTATTACCATCTTCTACATTTTTGACTGATTTTCATTTTCTTATACCTGGCCTGGTTAAACATTAACTTTAGATAACCCAAAGTATTTCTTTTTTCAGTGCTGATATTTTGCTCATGACTACTGCTGGATGGATTTATTCAATTTCACATGGAGTTTAAAAAAAAAGGATTAAGTTAAAAATCTTATTTAGGCATTTATACTGCTTCATATATTTTTCTATTTTCCTTGGTTAGTTCTTCACTCTATCACCCTCCAAAGTAATACGCTCAGCATTGCTTTCAGTTGTTAATTCCCCTGTGACAAACCAGACCATAAATTAATGATCTGATTAAAAAATACATTAGTATCTCACATAGTTTTTTGGATTGTTTCTGCTTGGTTAGGTAGTTATCTTTTTTGGTTGCAGACAGATGATGTCTGAGAAAAGAGCAGTCTCAATTTTTAGTATCCTGGGCAATAAAGGCGCATACTCAGATGTTTGGTGCTTTAGTGCTCCTTTATCTATATTTCCAGTCCATCCCATTCTCTGTGATCCCTCCTCACGGTTTGGACTTCTTTCAGTATGATGGACTAGGCAAGCCACAAGCCACACATCTGGTTTCCAAGAAGAAAAAATCAGAATCCAAATGCCCAGTTAAAAGCTTCATCCAAGAACCGGCATCATGTCACTTTCATTGATTTTATTGATTTTATTGGTGAAAGCAGTCACTAGGTCAACTCAGATTTAAGAAGTTTAGAAACAGATTCAATTCTTGATGGAAGAGTGATGGTCCTGTGAGCCAGGTGAGATGGGAGATACTAGTGTGTTTTTTTTAGACTATTAACTACTATCTATTCACTAATTATCTGTACACGTACGTCTAGTAAGTGCTCTCACTTCTTACTTTACAGAAAATGCTAAAGGCATAAAGTGGATTCAACCTCACATTTTGACGATAAATTCTAAAAGAATTTCTGCATCTCTGTCCTCATCTGTCTCTTTGTTACTCCTAGCACAATAGAGAAGGATCTTTTCCTTATAAAAGATAAGCCCTCCACATCCGATATAGGTTTCATCCTTCATGACATCTCTACTTTTCTGCTTTTCTCCAGGGTCCTTGACTTTCTTCTTTCTACTGTGTAATTCTTTATTCATATAATGTGACTCAATTTTACCCCAATGTTAAAACAAAGAGGCACACATTCAAAAAAACAAAACAGGTTTCACTGTGTTAAATACACCCATTCAATAACCATGATAATATAATATAATCCTACTTGTATCTCTAATTTTTTTTGAAATAATTGTCATAATTCACTTTCTCTTTATACTCATTCCATTCTAAAAGGTCTTGTACGGGGGTCAAAAATCAATTCCCTGGTCTCCAAATACAAAGAACACATTTTAGTCTTTATCATACAGCTGCCTATGAAAGAACAGACCATTTGTTCTGGCTTAAAATATACAGAAGTATTGCTGTTTCAGCTCAATGTCTTAGAATAGTTTTAGAGAAATAGTTCTTTATGAATTTGGTTAAATTTGCCCCAAGGCTCGAAGAAGAATCTGAGGGCAGAAGCAATAACCATTTCCTCCAATGACTTAGTTAAGACAGACTCATATGTCCAGCTGCCTTATCCTTTCAAATAAGTTTGTTCCAGAAGTTTCTTCAATGTCTTAATAGAATTCTGGTGGTTCATCCTTCCTGTGACAGTTTTGAATCATAGTTTTGATAAGTTTATAGCAGTCATGTGCCAGAGAATAAAAAATATTTTCGTAAAAATATTGGAAAGTAGTAAAAATATAATCATCCCAATAAATATCAATTTGATTTCAATTTCTTAGTCTAGAAAATAGTCTGTTTTTAACAACTGTATTTGACTCAGCAAGGACAAAATAATCAAGTGTGTTAAGTCTTGAATGGGAAAATAAAAAATAAAAATAGATAACATGATTTCTTTTTTGTAATTTGATTAAAATTTAAGCTAAGGGAATAAATCCAGGAGCCTTAAAAATGTATATCTGTATTTATAATGGATTGAAAAATCAAAAGTGGATTCCATAATTTTTTCATATATCATTAAACAAAAACCTAACAATATTATAGTAAATTGATCTGTGTTATCTCTGATATAAACGCTTTTTGAGCAGGTGGAAGTACAAATAAAAAATGAAATTTACTCCATTGTTTATTATGAAATCCACAGTGATTGTAAGTCTTTTTATAGAATTTAGAAATGCGAGATAAAAAAGGAAAAGAAAACCGGGAGCTCCAGAATTTTAACCTGTTCACTACTTTATATTGGACTAGTAAAGAATGTTTATGGGACCCTCAATAAATAGTTTTATCTGTGGCTTTACTGGCCATAGATACCTTCAGATCTGGTTAAATATTATTTTTGGGTGATTTCACATTGGTTGTTGATATTTCCTTTATGAAGAGAATAACGTCCATAAAATGTATAGCATATACAAAGAATATATTAGAAGTCAATGGTTTTTAAAGATGCTGTCTTATTACCTCCTGCCACCACTGTTTCTCTTTATTTCATCTTTATATAGGAACAACTCTTTTAGAATATATTGTTGACTATCAATATAACTTTTCTATAAAACTCATTTTCCCATTGTTTCTTTAGTCCATACATGGCAACCATGATCATTGCCTTCTCTACCTCTGTCCTCAAATCAGTTTGATTTAATCCTCTGGGTAGCTCCAATAAATGAAGCTTATTTTTCAGCCTATTGTGGAGATCGGTTACTCCACTTCCTAATCTCATCCTTTTATTTTCAATAGTTGGATTAGATTGGTAATTAGCAGAAACTAATAAAGTTTATGTTAAATATAAACTTCCATAACTCAAGTACTTCGTGTATTAAAGTCCCCTTTATTGTCATCTGCCTTCTCTTAACTCTATCCTTGATTGAGATGTGACGTTCATTTTCACCAAAGCCAATATTTTTCATTTGTGTCCTCAGTTAATTCTATATCTATCTTTGGGGATTTTGTTCCATCATTTTCCAATTTTGTTATGCTTCTCAAAAATTTCTCCATGGATTCCTTACTAAAAAATATGCTCATGATTTTTTATCCTTCAGATGCTTTTCCATTGTTACTGCTCTCATATGTCTCTTCTTTTTAATTATAAATTGGATCGTATTTCACTGTCTCTTCTTTCCCTACCTCTCCTTTTTGCTGCTCACTGATCACTTTGATTTCATTTCCCTTTTATCATTATATCAATGACTACACAATGGCAAATTTCACTAAATTTTCAGAAACCTTTTTCTCCTTAACTATTCAGTATCCATTTGTAAAAGGTTACACTTTTCTAGACTGACAGTCTTTTTTGCAGTGTTCATTCAAACTCTAGAGTATAAAATGTGTGCATTATATAATTCAGACATTGGTGGACATACTTGAAAATCAGAGAGTTTGGACTGGAATTTGAGGAAGCTTGCTATTAGGAGTTACTTTTATAAATTGCTCGCTGTGAAATAAATAACATAAGGAAAATTGAAACTGACTTCAATCAAAGATGATTCTAAAACATGAAAGGGCAAGCCCTGGTTGAGTAACGGTTATGTCAAGCTCCTCCAAAGGAGGTCCACATACCCCTGAGTTCAAGTCCTGGGTTCAGGGCAAAAAGCCATAAAGTAAATAAAATAAAAGCCATAAAATAAAATGCTTCTTCCTCTTCTCTCTTCTTGCTTGTCTGCCTACTCACTTTCATTCCTGTCTGCATCTTTCCTTAAAAATAAATAAATAAATAAAACCATGCAGAAAATTTTATTTCAAATGAACTAACAACCTGAATGTAAGGTCTGAAACCATAAAAAACAAAAAAACAAAAACAGAAGAAAACATTAACAATAGATTCTTTGATTTTTGGCTTGAGAGAGGTTTTTGGATACTCAAAACCAATAGGAAAGGTGACAAAATCCCGAATAAACAAACAGGAGTACATCAAACAAAAAGTATCAATCCACAGAAAGAGACTATCATCAAAACAAAAAGAAAATGTACTGAATGGGAGATGATATTTTCACAAAGTTTGCTTCCCCACTACCCCCACTCGTTTTCCTGCCACCCCACCCCGCCAGCCTGGATCTCAAACCCAGGCTATGTGTCTCGCTTCTTCAGAGAAGATTGATCCAACTTCTGCTCCAGTAGGGTGAGGGTGTGTCAGCAGAGCAGTCTTTAAAGCAGGGCAAAAGGGGTAGTTGAGTTATCTTAGGCCCAGTCTGTTGAAGGGGCCTTAAAGCAGCTACCCCTTGTGTTTTGGGTTAAAAAGAACCCATACCAGCCCTAGGTGTATGACCTGTGGCTACTTCAGCTGCTCCCAACCCCTGTTAGTAACCAGGAGCCTCACAGGAAGAAGATTCTTCCCCACCCCACATGGCTATTTCTTCAAAGGGAGCAGAACATTGTAGAATGATCAAACCACAGGGAAGTATTATGAGGTTATATCTGGCACTGTGGGGGTTATTGGGCATTTATGGTATTGGAATTGGCAAAGTGACATATTTAGCAGAGCATTTAGAGCATGACTTATAGGGGTGTCAAATCTGAGTTTTGCCTAAGGTGCCAAAATTTGTTACACTGGCTCTGGCCATTAGTATGAAGTCTTGCTGGACCACATGTTGGTGACTATGCAATCACTGATGAACATCATGCAGTACTTGTTGCTGGTCTGTTTGTTCTGCCTTCTTAGTTGCCAGCACATAAACCCATCCTACTTTTGCCAACTCAATGCTGTTTTTGTCTCAAGGAAATATCATTAACCTACTTCAGCTTGCTGATAGCAGATCTTGGACTTGTCAAATTCTTTAATCACATTAAGTAATTTATTATAGTAATAAATATGCATACATACAATATATACATTATATATACAATATACATAACATATGTACAAACACACACATACCTACTTACTTTTTCACTTTAGTTCTGTTTCTGTGTCTCTGGAGAACACTAACTAACAAAAAGTTGATGAAATCATCTAAAGCATCAGATTGTGAAACCAGGTCTACACGAAGCAGAAACATTACACAAAATTTCATTTTACCAATAATTACAGTGATCCAGTAATCACAAGGTACAGGGTGGTGAGACACCAGGGACAACAACACAGTTCACCAGGTACTTTCTCATGAAAAAAAACCCAAAACTTCAGTTATAAAGTATCTCCATTATCTTTAGTAGGTCACAAGCTTACATGACATTTCCTAGGGAGTCAAGTTTAGCAAATACCATTAACCCTATTTGCCAGAGACCTATCATTACCATTTTTACATGGAGGATAAATCAGGTCACCTGACTTTCTTCTTTCCTGGGGAGGATAATGCCTTTGCAGAACTGATAATAAATGTAGATTTGCTATTTTAACCTTTTACTTTCCAGGTTGTTATAGGATTAAATAACACTGAAGGCAGAAGCATGCAATAAATAGATAAATTTAAAAAAAGAAATAGCATATATTAAATTATTTCACTTACAGAAAATAATTATTATTGGATTATACATGCATTTTAAAAATGTCATCCCCATAGTATCTATTATAGTTCTTTTAGTACACTGAATATTGTAAATTTTGAAAAAAAATCTATTAAAACAATGCCAAAATCTGTTCAAAAATTACCTTAATCAAAAATTCTCTAATAATACATATAATAATAGATACTATTTAAAAATTAAATGCTGCTCTCACCCCCCACGTGGGACAAAAACAGACCAAATATTCTCAAACCTGATTTAATGAATTGCCTAGGAAATCTGCTATGAATATTGAAATCACAGACATTGCCTTTTTTATAATTCTCCTAATGCACATGTAAATCTTTGACTCACATTGCAAATATTCATTAGTCTTAAAATGATTGATTCAAAGGATGAAAGTCTAAAGGTCTATATGACTAAAAGTGCAGTTAGAACATTAAAATACTTTTTCATACCGCATGATATAAAATAAGAAGCTTATGCAAATAGTTAAAGCAACATTCTTCTCCTTAAATGAAATGTAGGGTGAGAATTTTCGAAGTTGATGAACAAAGATTTCAATAATATCTAACTTTCTCTTTTTATTCTTTCTTCTGTTTATCCTCCTTTTCTTTCTCCTCTATCTCCTTCTTTTTCTCCTCTTTCACCTCCAACTACTCTCATTACCTTTGCTTTCTTCATTATCTTCCAGCATTCTTGATTTTCTATAATTGGAAGAAAAATATCTTATGAGATTTGATGAAGAGAGATTGTTAATAACTCTAATATTTCATATTCATACTATAAGAGAAATTTGGGGCAGATATTTTAATTCTGATATCTTATATTTGAGTATTTATACTATGGCATAATGAATTTACTTAATTGAACACAAATATTATCAACAATACAGTAAAATATCATTGATGCTACTTGATCATGAAATACAATTCCTAAAATCTTATTCAACTTTTCTGTAAAAATATTCTTGGAAGTGTTCAATAAGGATTTCACTCTACCTAGATTTCTTAAAAGAAAGTTCATGAATGAATTAAATAAAATATTAGTTATCAATGTTGCTTATAAAGTACATTTATAGTTCTTTGAATAGCTCACTAATATATCTATCTATAGATAGATAGATAGATATATTCTCCAAAAGATGATTTGACTATGTATGGAAAAAAAAAGTATTACAGCTTAACCTTTATTTTGAAACCAAAGGTAAGAAAATGTAAGAGGAAGTAAAACTGAATATTTTATTTTGCATTAATAAGCTTTTATAGTGTCACCTATATTCTATTCAAACTATATTCATAGACAACAATATCCTGGATCCATTGTTCATCCTACAATATATACATATAAGATTGCAATAAGATTTTTATTTTTATTTTTTTTAGGCAGGAATGAAGGTCAATAGGCAGGCAGGCAGGCAGAGAAAAGACAAAGAAATATTTAATTTATTTTTATTCAGCTGTTCACCTTGACTGTTCCCCTTGGCCTAAGGGAAGCAAATGTAGGTCCTTGGCTAGAGGTAACAGACCTAACCACTAATCAACCAGGGTATATCTTTAAGATTTTATTAATGTAAATATTTCTGAAAAAATGTGAAGTTTTTCCTTCAGCAAATAACTACATTTAAAACATCGCTTTTTAAGATTATTCATTTATTTATACGTGATCTTACAATATTTATTCCTAGTGTTTTGTTGCAATTTATTTTATGATCCCACTACTTTTCTCCTATAGCATTTGAAATTATTTACCTTTAATGATTGACAAAGTGTTGTCCGATGAAATTCAAATATGGTAGTTCATTTAACTTGGCTAGATTTTCATAAAAATTCTCAGTTACATTAGGAATAACATAGTTAAATCATACTGAATATTTGTATATAATTTGGGACTCTCTGTTTTTAGTTCCTGCTGCTCAACAGTCTAAATATGTGCCATTTCTTTTATTTTAGACAGTAAAGAGCACAGCGTAGTTATATAAATTTCTTATTATCTCCATAGAAAATCTTAAAGGGTTGATGGAAAAACACTGTTTACTCTGAAAGAAACTGAAAATTATCTGACCTTACATAATAGACATCTAGATATGCATTAAGGAAAAGTAAATACTGAATTATAATAATACATGCTCTGGTATATACCAGAGCTTGAAATCTATACTCTTCTAGAAAACTGACTAATTGATCCTTTTCTTCTATTAAACTGTTAAAAGACTGGTGATATGCTTTTGAACAGGTGAGTTATTTTTATTAAAGTCTTACAAACTATCAGAATTGTGATTGCTATAACAAAATCAATTTTCAAGCTAATAGAAATATAACCTATATATTCATATAATGTCAGTTTGTATATGTGCTATACATATTTGTTCATAAGAATATGCCAATCATTAAACTTCTCCATAAATGCATTTCTAATCAATATTCACAGAGAGGCCATATATCAAAGCAACCAAGGTATTTGAAATTTTTTATGTTTTGTATTATTTTTAGACTCTTACTCTTTCCACATTAAGAAATATAAAATTAATGAAATATTTGGAATCAGCAGAGGAGTCAGCTTGTCTTTTATGTTAATTTATAATTTCTGGACATTCTTTGACTAATCAAATTCAGAGATAAAGACAAAATATTCTAGGAAAGTACAGTATCAAAAATATTTGATGTCAGTAAAGATTCAATCATAAGAGAGGACCAAATATTTCATAGTGGTAAATTAGTTTAGAGCAGTTTTTTATATAGTTGCTGGAAGGGTGGAAAAGCAAATGAGGAACTCACTCAGCAGAGATGTCAGGCTAGAGGAAACTGAGATCACAGAAAGCTAGATAATTGGAAATGGCTTCCCTTGAAGATGGGACTGTGATTTGTCAGTAGAGGATGATATCTGGCTATAGCTGGTTCCTCTGAGAAAGACATGGACTAAGGTTCGTCCTGACAGGACTGAAAAAGCTGAAAGTGGCACCAATGACTGTTTTGAAAATGCCAAGTTTATTGTTAATCTCTGAGAAAAATCTATTAGAAACAACATACAAATAAAACAGTTGGTCATTTCTCATTTGTTGTGTAAATAAATCTTAATAAAGATTACAGTGATATTTTAGCTTAGGAATTAATATGATTTTTGCAAACAAAAAATGATTTTGTAGCTTATATGAAAACGAATTTCTACCAATATAAGCCATGATATGATAAGTTGGTTTTTTTCAAGTATTATTCATAAAAACAAGGAACTTCTAGAGAATAAGTGTGAAACTTTTGAGAAAATTTTCAGCACATAAATTTTGTTTACTTAATGAAGCAAATGAGACATAGCAAATGACTCATGAATGAATACCACACATGGAAACCACACCTTATATTTCAGGATGACTATCTACATACTGTTTCTTGCACACGGTATTATTTCTAGGCTAAGCATACTTGAGCTATATATAGATGGTCTGATATGGAACTTGTCAGTCTAAGGACTAATGCTTTAGAAATCATATTTTAAATTGAAGTAACTGGTTTATAACGTTAAGCAAATTTTAGGTGTATATTCTCATATATCAACATCTGTATATACAACATATATTCTTCACTAAAAGTCTACTTTCTATATATAAACATTCATCTGATTCCTTTTTCCAAATTTACTCGTTCCCTTTTGTTTTCTTTCTGGTAAACATGATTTAGTTCTTACAGTCTAAGGGTATATTCTTGTTTTGTTCATTCATTGCTTTTCTTTACTACACATTAGTGAAGTCATAGGATATTTGTCTTATATGACCTAGTTCACTTAATAGTGGGAGATCACCCAGCTATAACTTTTTAAAATTAAAAACACTCTTAAGAAAATGAAATCTTGCAGCAACATGGGTAAACCTGGAGGGTATTATGCTAAGTGAAATATAAGTTTTCAACCTGCAATTAACTTAAATTTTTTCTACTCTCATTTTACCTTACTTTTTCCAAAGTTCTTAATATGTAAATTCTCATATACTGCCTGTTGAATATAACATTTGTCGGCAGATGATTCTATTATTGCTATTACCAGTACAATCAATATTCAAACTTAAACAGCATTCATTCAATTGCCTTCTGACTATTGGAATAAGATCTGAAACATTTAAGCTTATAATCTGATATAAAGCACAGGATAGCTAAAAATTAAATGAAGTGCTATCTATTAAATATCTTTGATAGATCTTTGATTACTTAGCCATTTCTTATTTAACATTTATAGATGAGTATGAAAATCTCAACATAAATATATTAATTTTTATTTAGGAAAACAGGATCTTCATGGCCTTGCCAGCCTGTGAATATTCTCTAATTTATATCAATAAGTAGAACTCAATTTTCCTTAAATTTTGTATAAGACCTGGAATTCTATTCCCCACCTAATAAAAGTTCCAGGAGGACTGTTCTTTATCTGTTTTGTTCCTAAATATTATCTCTTTGCCTGGAATTTTACCTGACTATACTTATCACTTGATTCATATGTTGAATGAATGAAAAGAATGAATGAATGAATGTACTTCTATCTTATAAAATATGCTGGGTGTAACAAAGCACTTAATAGTCCATCATATATAGAAATAGTGTGTTATCACTTTATAATGTATTATTGACCATTTGATTTACTGAGGTTATTTTCATTAACATGGTTTATAAACACTCTAAATTCATATTATGAGCTTACCTGAAATAGCATACATGTTTTAGACCCCATTTCATATCATCTCTGTTCACCTGTAATTTCAGTATAGACTTTATGGAAATACATTATAAATTGACTATCCTGTCTGTTCCATCTGGGTGATATTTCTCTCTCTTTCTGCCAGATGCTTTTATCTGAAGTTGAACAGGACCACTTCCTGGGACCAACCTTATTCACTGTGAATGGGAGTTAGTGAATAAATGCCCAACCTCCTTGTCTGACAGGAACATTATAGTCTACTCTCTATGCTTTTTAAGAGGGTCTCTGGAGATTTGAGTCTCAGATGTTTGCAACAGTAAAATATCGCTCATTAATTCTTTATTTTAATTTTCCTCTTTTCTTTTGCATTCAATCTACATGCCTTCACTGCAACTATAGGGTCATTCCTGTACCTACTTGCATTTCATTCATTGCTTCAGTCATTATTCTTAGAAACCCAAACTAAGAAGCCGAGTAGAGATATTCATGCAGACTAAGTTTAGTTATTTTTACCATTTAAAGGAATTCTTATATATTTTACAGCAGCCATTTTGAAATAGCGTGGAACATTTCAAGGTCAGTCAAAGTTTATTTTAGCTCCACACATACACATATTTGAATTCCTACCAGATGTCTGGCACTGTTCACCATGTGAAAAGAACAAAGTTAAGTGATAATATCAAAAGGCTTAGAAGAACAGAAAAATGGAAAATTTTTGCTTTTTCCTTTTTTTGGCAGAGATGCTGGAAAGTGTGGATGGATAGGATAAAAGTATTGCAAATTATCATTAACTGATACCTTCAATGAAAACAATTCAAATAACATTTTTATTTATATCTAATATAATGTGAAACATGGCTGTCAGGTGTCTCATTGTTTATGCATGAAAACACTGTTGATGAGAAAAATAACATTTAAACTAAGACAATTTTTAGTTTAGCAAAATGAATTGAACTATTAATTTATTTAATGAGATTTTTTAAATGAGACATACTTAAGCCTAGAATTCAAGTTTCTAGGTTTCAAATACACTTTCCCTTAAATTTAATTACTGCCCTAAGGAAGATACATTTCTCAGATTGGTTTGATATAAAAAAAGAATGATAGAAGGACGTGGGCAGCTCTGCAAAGGTCCTTTAGGTTGCTGTGTGTGACAGTATATAACTGCTTCATTATATTTTATCCTCAAGTCATCCATACCTATTTTTGAATTACTTGCTTTGTTGCCCTTTCTGAACCTCTAAAATTCAGATATTTTATCTTCAACTATTTTTGATCTATTATTATTTTCTATTCTTTTGATACAAACATTTTAGATGATAAGTTATGGGACTGACTTTTCTCAAATTATTTTTCAAATATCACTGAATTTTTTTAAGAAGAAGGAAGAAATCAGGAATGAAGGCAAATAGATAAGAAGGAAGGGAAAAAAAAGAGGAGGAAGAATGATTTATTTATTAATCTTAGTTGTTCATTTAGTTGTTTCACCAGGCCCTGGGTCAAGAACTCAAGTCCTTGCACATATACCTTTTCTATGGACTACTCTGAAGTGGCACACTTAACCCCTAAACCACCAGGGTATGCCCACTGCATTTTTATTGCCACAGGATTTTTTTTTTTTTTTTGCTGATTTGACAAAGTTCACAGGGCCCTCTTAATCTGGTTTCTCTAGCCTGTGTGCTGTGGATTAAACTACTTTCTACTTTATCCTAAACTTTTGAGTAATACCCAGATATAATTTGTTACCCGAGACCAAAAAGATTTCAAATGCTTTCTGATTTTTTTCAATGAACATAATTGCTCTTACATGAATGCATTTCTAACATTTAAGTATATTTTCTCTAGCATTTTTTACTTACAACATGAATATCATTAGTATTAGCACAAAACAACTAATTCTGAATCAAGTTATTTCTGATTATAGTATGTTGACAAGTTCCATTAATTTTGAAAAACGTGTATTGATATGACCAAAATAACCTTGGCCTAACTTTTTAAGGACAATGTGAGTTGCTGGCATGTTGAATTCAATTACTTTTCAGCTTGGTAGTCAATGTAAAAATTAATGTGCTACTACGTCATCATCTATTTTGAGGATAGAGACTGCAACATTTTTGGAAATACATTTTAGAAATACATGGACTAATAGTTGGCAACATTTCTTCTTGGACAAATAACTTACTTTCATCAGGACAAGATTGCAAAAGCTTAGGTCATTATTTTCTGAAGGTCATTGTCCATTTCCAACTTCAGATGTGTTTTTAAGACTAACAAGACTAAGAAAGAATTCCCCAGATATGGCTCACTTCCATAAGTATCTTTTCTATAGTCCCACAAGGATCATTTCTTATTGCACTTAGTAGAATGTGACCTACCAATGGCTCTTATATTGTTGTAACCTCCTTTTATATGCTCATAGTATGGGAATGTTGGCAGTGCTTCTCTAATCTCTATTTAGTCCTAGAAAACTTTCTACACTTGCAATCTTATATTTGAATATTTAAAATTATACACTTAATTTTTAATATATACATATAATTTGATATTTATTCACTCCCTACTATATGCCATTAATTGCATATATGCAAGTTGAGACACTTCTTATATTTTAATGGAAGATTATGTAATATGCATAGAGTAAGAACATGGAAAATGAGAAGGAAGGACAATGAGCAATGAACTAGTCCTATTTCCTCTTTTTATTTGTTTTTTTAACAGAGTATATTAGTGAAATCCAAGTAACTTGTCCAAAGTTAGAATAGTATATTGTAAGCCAAGCAATAAGCAGAATAACCAATCTCCTAATTTTTCATTTGTTTTTTTGCCAATACTCCAACACTTTCTAAACTGATAATTCAGGTAAGCATATCTCAATACCATCGTTTTAGATGTTCATTCATACAACATTTAGTAGATGCCATATTGCATGAAAAAAATTATATGACATTAGAATATATACAAAAATCCCAAAATATCGTTGCAAGTATTGAACAAATATGTTACATAGTTATGGCAAGTGGTTATATGTACTATGGAAAAACAAAGGGAACTGGTCAATGGGACTTGGACTGTTGAGAGTGAGTTTGGAGACTGCTGACATTTTAAAGGAGTAATTAATAGCACTCATTTAAGAAATTATATTTTAGCAAAGCACTGAAGGAGATGAAGAGGTTCACCAGAAGGACATTTGGGGGAATACCACCTGAGACAAGGAAGTTTACAGTGCAAAACCTGTAAACAGTGTGAGAGGAATAACCATGAGGAGGCAATGTTGCTGGAGTTGTGAGTGAATCATAGGTAATGAGGCCTGAGAAGCAAAGAATGAGCTGTAATAGAATGGACTTTTGGGTCACTGGAAGAAATTTGTATTTTTTCTGGATGACAATGAAAATCACTACAAGGTTTTAAGTACAGAAATGACATAGCTTACACCAAATGCTTTATTAAGAAGAGAACGTACAGGCACAACAGTGGATAAAGGCTACCAGTCCTGTGGCTCTTGCAGTAAAACCACCTCAGGATAGTTATGTTGTATTAGAGTGCAGTATTTTATGGGAAACTCTAACTGCAGATACAAGGAAACATTTTCTTCCAACAGAATTATAGCACAAGAGTTAATTTCAATCACTACAGAAGAGAGGGCACTATGACAACCTATGCTTAAGATATAGATGAGACTGCTAAAAAAGTGAAATAAGTACAGTAACATCAGGACGGATATGACTTCCAGGGAGGACAATAGGAATTATAGACCTGAGAGAGACATTCTTCATAGCTCTGATCTTGCTACAAAGAGCTGAGAATAGAGAACCATGAGGAAAATGTCAGGCTTCTTTTATTTACTTACTATAGAATGCTGTCCTTATATCCTTTTTTCTTTATTGAGGTATAGTTAACAATTAGAAATTGTTTCTATTTAAGGGTTGCAACTTGATGCGATATAAACTTACATTGTGAAACAATCTTTCAGTCTTTGCAATTTTCTTTCTTTTTTCTTTTTCTATTTTTTTGTGGTAAGAACACTTAAGAGCTACTTTCTTAGTAAATTTCAAATATATAAAACAACATTTGTAGCCACAGTCACAATGTTAATATCTATCTTTTATTTTTCTTACCTAACTTTGTATCCCTTGAACACCATTACCCATTCACCTCCAGTCCCTAACAAAGACATACCATTCTGTGTATCTAGGACTTTGACCATTTTATAGTCCACCAATAAGTGAAATCATGCAGTTTTTTGTCTTTCTGCATCTAAATTATTTCACTTAATATAATGTCCTCCAGGTTTATACAAATTGCAGAATTTGTTTTTTTGTTTTTAAGACTCAATAATTTCCCATTTTGAATGTATACATGTATATGTTACGTATTCTGAATTAAGAAGAAATGGGAAATTTGAACAAACAAAGCTTTTAAAGAGGTTGAAACAACAATTAAAAATCTCCTAACAAAGAAAATCCCAGGATTAGATGACTTCATGGGTAAAGTCTATCAAAAATTTAAAGAATTAATAGCAGCATACCCTTGTGACTCAGGAGCTAAAATGCAGACCATTTAAAAGCCCAAGGTCCTAGGGGAGGAGGAAAAAAAAAAAAAAAAAAAGAATTCATACCAATCTTTCTTAAACTCTTCCAAAAAAATTAAAGAGAACAATCATTACACTTTTTTTGTGAGGCCAACATCACCGTGATGCCAAAACCAAAGACACAGAAACAGAAAGTTACAGGCTCATCTCTGATAAATAGGATATAAAAATCTTCAGTAAAAAACTAGCATACTGAATCTCACAATGTATGAAAAAGCACAAATATTTATGAATATGCAAATTTTTATTTGTATCCATAGTCTATTTTCTTTCTTTTTTCTTTTTCTAAAACCCATTAAAACCAGAAATGCTTTAGAATTTAGAATTTTAAAAATACTTTGGAGAGCAAAATGTACATTTATAGTGTGTGTAGAACTCCTGGAAGAGTTAATCAAATAAAGTTTTATGTTCATAGCATATGTTCATAGCAATGAATATTTACACTAAGTGGAAAGAAAACTAAGATTTCGTATCATGAAAAATATTCATTCATTAATTGAACATATAGCAGGTTAAAAGTCATTGCACACTGAATTGTGAAAATACTTTCAGTTTTCATAAGTGCTTGGAGCTTGTGATCACAGGTAAGATATTAAACATCTGTATTTCATCATATATTTTATCTTAGCTACTGCAAAAATGCAGTTACTTAATCCAAAAACAGTTTAATAAAGGAACTCTAAAGAACTTTTTGGAATATTATCTTAAATTAATGCTCAGTATTAAATACTATCTTTACATCTGGTAAAACCAGATTCCATTATAAATTAGAAGACAATTCTAATTTTGTTTTAGAATAGAAACACTTTGAGGAGACTGGAAACATAATTGCCAAATTTAAAATGAGACTAGTTAGATATAAGAGCTTAGGTTTTCAGATTTTTTATCTGAGTTTTATCTGATATTTTTATCTATAATTTTAATATTGACAATGTTGGAAAGAATTTATTGACTATCTCTAATTTGCAACTGAGGACCAGTTGAATAATGACATGTACATAAAGCCTAGGCCATGCTTAATTGAAACTTGTTCACATTTTGGTAGTTTATAGGAGGAAGAATTTCTAGCAGATTCTGAAACATAAAACACATACAGACATTTTGATATATTTTTTATTGATGTCAAAGGATGACTTCACAATGTATTTTATGTTGCTATAATTTTATGGCATGGAGACACTTGTTTTCCATCACTTTTCTGATGTACTATTCCAAAGCCTCTGAAACAGAAGAACTATAGTTGCTTTCACAAAAACATAACTCACTTGCCATTAGATTTACTGAGGGAAAGAAACTGTCTATTACACATGTTCACATTTTTACATTCTGGGCTATATTGCCATTAAATTTAAATTTAGAAGGCCAACCATAAAACTCCATGTGATAAAATATGTATTATATTAATGCTTTCACCACTGAAATTTGATATATGTGAAGTAATTTCAATTATTTTTACTTTTCAATTGAAGTATTTGTATTAATATTGTGAGTAGTGAAAATGTGCAACAAAAATTTCCTTCCCGTTACACATGAAAAAAAAACAACCCAATACAGAACAAACAACACAGCAAGAATAATGAACAGATCTTTTCCTTCTTTGAATTTACTTTAGAGTTCTCCCATTTCAGCAAGAAATAGAGTCAAATTTCATCATCTTTAAAAGTATTCTTAATATTCCTGCAATTCCTGGGAAGAAAAGGAGTGCAAACTTTCATCAAGAATATGTATGATCCCACATTTTAAATCTATGTTTGCCTGTGTTTGTTTCAAGGTCATTGTACTTATATTAAAACCTTATCTTTTAAACCAATGAGCACAATTATTTCTTACCACAGATTTTATCTGTGAATATTTTTGTCAAGTGTGACTTCTTATTTTTCTTCAAAATTTTCAATATTCTCTTTCTTTTTTTGTCTAACACTTTGACTTCTCATTTGACCATGGTTTTAGAAAAGCCTGTTTGAGAATATCAAGAACAGTTTTATCTGAGTTTCTCCAACTTCATTTTGCAGTTTAGTAGTTACATATCTCATATTTAAAAGTGTTTGGAAACAGCTGATGCATCTTTTTTTCAAGATGATGCTAAAAGTCCCATCTGATTTAATGAACAGAACAGTTCTTTACAAGTTATGTTATAAAAATATTCATTAACATTGATGGAGAGTGTTTCTCAAAGAGCAAAAAAATGTGTCTGCAAAAGCTCATTAAGATTCAGAAGATCAAATAATGCAAGACACGAGTTCAAAAGTAGTTATAATCATCTGCAAGGGTTTTATCAAACACACATTTCAATAATGGAATTTGCTACAAATAAAATTCATTTCTAACAGCAGTTTGATTGCTGTGGTTTTAAATAAATTAAAAAAATCTCTTTGAAAATGACATTTGCAAAATGGCCCTCAATTTGCATAGTTAATAAGGAATTCAGAAGATTTTGCCTATTTCCTAAATATAACATGGCAGGCTATGTAAAATTTTTTTGCATGAAAACATTTTGTGCATTCAATATATATATATACCCTAACATTTGTGATGAAATTATGTCTCTGTATCAACCCTACTTCATAAATGGTATTTTCAAATTTTATTTTCATTTTGAGAACATAATATAATTTTATGCTTAATGAGTTTACTTTAAATTTAATTTTTATTTTTTTTACACATATATTACACAGAATTTATGAGACAAAAAATTGGCACAATAATGTTATATGTAGGACTAAGTGACTTATTTGATTATTCTTGGAACATAATTATAAATATGTTGTTGCTATGTATTAAAATTTTGTTAAAATTAAAATGTTCTTTTTAATGTATTTTTATATGTTTGTAGCATACAGAGATTTTCTCATGTCAGTTCTGTTCATCTTTTATGCAAATTATTATTCAAAATGTGGATAAGAAAAACAGAAAATTTCATACTAAGAAAAGGAAAAAAAGAAAAATCATTCAGTAATGTTGATTAATAATTGAACTACAATGATACATTATAAAAGGTTGCATTTCAAAGAATTATATTCAAAGAATGAAAACCAGTATTCCCATTAATGATTTGATGCTTAACAGTATTTTCTGTCTTTATTTCTGTGAGAAATGTTAAAGAACACCTTTAAAATTTCTTGAATCAGATAGCATATAATATAAAATATTTCTCTTGAGAAAATAAATTATGCATGATGAATGTAGAGGATCAATTTATGGCTTAGAATATAAATCAAATTATCATCAATAAATTCCTAAATTTAAGGAATTCAAATATTTTTTAATATGGTTACCACATTTAATTTCTAATCAGGCATAACACTTCAGTTTCTTTTTTCTTTCATTACTTTTCTCATTTAAGCTTTAACTAGAAATAAGTAAATCACAAGGTAAATCAAATAAATGACATTGTGGTGAATTTGTATTTTCCACAGTTTTAGATTATTGTACAATTTAAACACAACCAATTCATAAGTTTTACAATTCTATATTAATCAAATTTTTACATAAGTAGTAGGTTAAAAAAAACAGTATATCAAATAAGTTTCCTTATAGCAAAAGCTAAATTTCTCTCAACCATAGCCAAAAGCTATGAAGTGATCTTAAGAATAAAAAGAAAAAAGTGTGAATAATACCACACTAAGGGAATCTATCTGCAGATATTTTCTTAATGCTTCTGTCTCATAAAACAGTCTGCATTTCTGTTATTTTTTCTTAAAAAATTTTCAGCATTTGTCAATATCACATAAATATTTTTAAAAATGGTCTATTTAATGTCAGCAGAATACAATGTACTAAAAATTCAAAAACAAAGAAAATTCAGATTACACTAGATTTAAATAAAACAAACCAATGATGACGACAATAAATCTCTCTAACACATGACAGTAAAGGGGTAGACAGACCATATTTCCTTGAGACAAAAAGGGACATTGGGAGGGTAAAAATGAAACGGGATTATGTACTGGCGAGAGGGGAGGAGGCAGAGCAATCCAAGCAGGAGCAGAGCAGCCAGGCCAGTAACAATAAATACTATGAGATGACCTTCAGCAACAGTACAGTAACGCATATGGTCCAACAGGACTTCATACATATAGCAAGGGCTGGTACAAGGAATTTTGACATCTTAGGCAAAAATAAAATTTGTTACTCCTATAAACCCTGCTCTAAATATCCTGCCTAAAGTACATGTTGCTTTAATTCCCACAGTGCCAGATATAAGGCCTACAGTGTCAGAGATAGCCTCCATAGAACGCTGCTCAACCACGCTTGGTGTTCAACTCCATTTGAAGAAAGAGGCAGGTGGGGTTGGGGTGGAGAAATACTCCTTCAGGGCTCCTGTTTCCTCACAGGGTTCAGGAACAGCAATAGTATCAGTGCCTGACATGGTCAGCACTGACAAGGGCCGTCTTTAATGCAGGGCAAAAGAGTCAGCTGCTTTTGGGTCCCCTCAACAGACTGAACCTGGACAACTCAACTACTCCTTTTGTACCACATAAAGATGGTCCTGGTTTATTAAAAATGAGACAAAATTGACTTTTACATTAAAACAATGGATGGTCAGGAAATGAAAATAACAAGCACGTCCCATTTAAAATGTATTTATGGTCAGCCTATAGAGAGGAGAATGTCTTTAAAGTCATACTCTCCTATAAATAGATAATATCTATTGCTAACAACTGTATTAAACTCTCATTTTATTAACCTGACAGTTCAAAGCAATGTAATTTTTAGTTCAGTCATTTTAAATAAAATATATTGCCTTATTTTCTTTGACCTGAAATAACAAAATACCATCTACATTTATCCTTTAGGACCTACGTGGGTTTGGTTGCAGGATACCTAAAGGCTGCCAAAATCCAGGAATGTCAAAATTCATTGTATAAAATAATTTATTTGCATGTAACTAATGTTTATCTTTCCATATACATTTTATAATTGATGCAGCATTTGTTTATAAGATTGCATAAGTTTTAGATGCACAGCTTTATAATTTGACATCTGTCCATACTATATTATGGCTGTTATCACTTACATATTTTAAATCATCTCTAGATTATTTATAATACAATGAAAATGGTATATAACTAATCATATTGTATTATTTAGGAATAATGGCAAGAACAAAGTCCATATATGTTCTGTACAGACTCAACCATCAAATGCTTAACTACAAGTAGGTATTTTTGATCCTCATTTCAATAAATTCATGGATACACAGAGTTGATTGCATTGTGTCATTTAAGGAACAGAAATTAATATTCTCTCATTTCTAGAGAATGGAAGGGTGGAATTTCTCCAGAGTTCACTTTCTGATGAGAGGTCATTTCACTGTGTCCTCAGGTATTGGAGGAAGAAAGAGCTCTCTGATATCTCTAATAGTCAATAAAATCTCCTATTATTTACTGATTTAATAAGAGATTATCTTATTTATTCTTTAAAGACACAAATATCAACAGATCAGGTTCCCACCTTCTGAATTCTTTCATCTTAATTACGTCCCTAGAGGTTCTACACCTAAAACCATTGCACTGAATGTTAAATACTTAAACTTAGGAATTTGGGAGAACACTAATCAGTCTTCATATCACCTAATTTAAAATAACTAAGTAACATGTTACAATGCTTGTTACAATAAATTCTTGGTACAGTACATCTTATTTCCAAAATTTTCATTCATATTATTCTTTCAACAAATATTTACGTAAATGCTTGGTGCTTACAGTAAAGAAAAAACCCTGACTCTCCTTTACACTCTTGCATTTTTTACATTCAAGAACATGCAGTTTGAGAATTCAGCAAACATGGATTTATATGTATATACAAATATGAAAAAGTAAACAAGTTGCTTAATATAGTTCATTCAGCTTCCCCACTGTATTAAAGAATGATATCATCTATACTTAGAATCATCAAGAACATTAAATTTACCTAAACTAGTACTGATTGTGCTCAGCATGGTTTCTAACAGGGAGCCCACTGTATCCCTGCTAACATCCATCACTGCCATTTCAAGGTTATCTGTGAGACTGGCATTCATTCCACTGTGTCACATTCAACTGATTAGCTACTTTTCTCAACATCACTCCTTCTTTCCCTCTCTGTAAATATCTGTCCTGGACAATGCTGTTATTTTTAAATTAGCTTTTTAGGCCAATATTACAAATGATAATATCAAAATGTCAATGATTGATAAGGGTGATTAAGAAAAGTATTTCATCATTTCCAGTTCAATGCAATTTTACTTAAACCACTCAAAGAAAATAATAATCACTTTTTATTTTTGTTTTTATAGCATCTAATATTGGTATTATTTTAAGGTATTTGAGAATTGTTTTTATAGCATCTAATATTGGTATTATTTTAAGGTATTTGAGAATATTTCCTTGGCTGTAGTAGTCCATCACATTCGCATTTGTTTTTACTTTTCTTGACTGTAAGACTTGGTAGAAATCTGACACTGGACTTCTATTCGTTACAAACTGCAATTTTCAGTCATCTGAGCCTAACCACCTGTTAATTTATTTACTTACATTGAACTTATTAATTAATGAGACACAGACTACATTTTCCTCCTCTAAATTCACCTCACATTTTCCACAGAATTAGTTGATCACAGATAGTATAAAAGCTAAACAAAGGGCTGAGAATATAATTTGGGACTCACGGCATCATTCCTGGGTGCACTGTTCCTACTTAGAATTCAGTACTATATTTGCTTTCCCAGAGCTGCATCTCTGATCAGGCTAGTTTGTTATCTACTATGACACTTAGCTATGTATCTGCCAAACTTGCACATCTTATATTTTTGCATTTAAAAATTATTTTTATCTCCAGTTATATTTCTCTCATCTTATCTTTAATGCATCTTTAATATATTTTGTTCTATGTGCTTTTGCATTCCCGTAGTTTACTTTAAGTTGTTACATCCTCTTAGTTTTAAGCCACTTCCTTTTCCCTCTTGCTATTTAATGTTATCTGAAGAGTTAATGAGCATAGTTGACATTCTATCATCTTGATTAGAGTTTCTTCTGTTAAGTGATTCACAGCTTAACATTGATCACACACATCTAGTAAAAATTCAATTAAAGCAGTGATCATTTTGGTTATCTTTAATTGACTCAGGCCTGGAAATTAAACTCATGATTTTTTCTGAAATCGTAAAGTTTTTCAGTGGTTCTACATTATCTAACAGATTAAATACAATTTATTTTTCCTAATATTCATCATTGACTACTTTTGATCCCAATGTTTCCTAAGTTTATTTTTATAACCAACAAAGACTAGACTGCAATATATTTCTGTGAACAAGAGAAAACTGCAATAGATATAATCAGAGTTGCATTCACTCATGCATTTATTCACCCACCAAATTTTTATTAAGGATCTACTCTAAACCAGACATGTACAAATGTCGCAGGCACAATAAATCAATAAGATTATGATCCTTGATTTGGAGAAAAATAGTTACAAATGAAATTGAATTATAATTCTGACTGATTACAAAATAATCTATCTTAGTATATTAAATGTGAATAGAAATTTTGAGTTGGGTAATAGCATAAGAGAGTACAGAAAGAAGAAATGGTATAGACAATGGATTCAAGAAAAAAAGAAAAGAAAATTTTTATAAAATTGAACAAAATTTTGAATTTTGGTTGGGCACTACCATTAGATTGTATAGGAAATTTAAATTATGAACTACTTCTTCACCTGAGATAAAAATGTGAATTATGAAATAAAGCAAATCCATGGATTTTTTTGCTCTATATCAAGAATGATAAAACAAAATGAAAACCTTGTTTGATAGGGGATGATGATTCCTTCAATTATATCAAGTTTAAATAAATACACAGTTATTGTCTCAACTGGAAATACAATGTAATTTATTTATTATATAATTCTGTTACTTGACCTAGATTAAAGTTTTGGAACTCATTGTTCTAAAATGGCAATAAAAACTATGCTAGAGGAAGAGATGTCACAATGTGTGTGTTTGAATGTTTTCCGTCTTCAAATCGAAAGACTGGCAGACCAAGAGTAGAAAGTTCTATCAGGGGTCTAAGACTCCTGAAACTTCTATTTTATTGGACATGGTCAATGTGCTCTTATTTTTTCCCCACAAAAAATATGTAGCATATTTTGGACACACAGGCAAATGGAAAATAGCTTCCATGAGTTGAAGGTTAAAATAAATAGAATTAAAATAATTTTAAAAATTAAATGAAATCTATTTTTTAATTTTTAATATTTTAAAATTTTGCTTAGGTAGCATTGCTTAGTAACATTATAACTGATTTGTTACTGGCTCCCTCTACCTGATCAGTTCTGCACCCTCAACCCTCCCCCCCTCTCTATGGCAATAATAATAATTTTAAAATTAATCTGTTATACATGTAACTTACATGATACAATAGTGTAAGAGTGAAATCCTTATGGACAATGAAATAGTTGTTGATGATAAATCACTTAGTGATTGACTTTACTGCTTTCTTTGAGTCAATGTAGATTATGATAATTTTTATCAACAATCTTTTGTCATTTAACATTTTATGATGGCAGAAATCCTTTTTTGGCCCATTTGAGAATTTACTCAGTCTTACTTAGATTTTACCACTGATTTTACCATTTTTGTTTGTTTGCCATAGGGAACATCTAATAATTTTATTGTGGTACTTAAACATGAATTTTGTTTTTTTTAATTTTTGAAAGATTAAAGTGATTAGAAACAATATTATTAACAAAACACCTTTAGAATAAAAGTTGACTTGTAGCTACCAGTCTTTATTGAAAATGCTTTTCTTCTTTATGCCCTGGCGTGCTTCCTTGTTTGTCTATACCACTTTTTCTTCTCTCTACACTGTCTCCAAATTTTATGCTCTCAAGAAATTAATTTATTGGCTATCTTTCTGAAGCAATCCAGCTCAAAATGTTTTATATTCCTACCCAGTATTTGCCACTAAAGTTTCCCTTATATACCAGTTTTCCCTAAATATTAATGGGAAGATAGGTTTTCTATTCTTACTCCTGTCTCAAAGAACACAATCTATTCACCATCCCTTCCCCACTTCTGTACTTTTTCTTTTTCTCTGTTAGTTTTTTTTTTTTTTTTTTTTTTTTTTTTTTTTTTTTTTTTTTTTTTTTTTTTTTTTTTTTTTTTTTTTTTTTTTTTTTTTTTTTTTTTTTTCATTTCTATATATGTTACCGTTTCTGCTACTGGAAATTTATTTTCTATTTAGTGCTGTTCAACACTTTATAGCCTCCCCATTTTATCTTATTTCTTTGTGAAAACCTCTTGAAAGTGTAGAATACATTTCCTTTCACTGGAATCATTTACTCATTACTCTAACTCTTGAAATCAGGTGTGTGGATAAATTGTTTGTCATTTCTGTAACTTCTTTTTTATTTCTTAACAGATTCTTCTTATCTTCTTATCTTAGAATTCTTTACTATTACATATAGAACTTTATCTTTGAGATTAAATTAAATAATCTATGAGATTAAGCAAGGTAATGTAGGTAACAAGAAGTCTATCTACAAACTACAAAGATAATATAAAGAATTATTATAATACATATCAGCAATAACACATATTATTGAAATTACTATTAATATTATTTCCACTCTTAGCTTGACTATTTCCTCCAGTAGATGAAGTATAAATTTGCATCCTGATTTTAGTGATAAGATTTAGTCTCATGTTATTTTTCGTTTCAGATGTGTTTCCATTTTGATAACACATTTTGACACCTCAAATATAGGACAAGAAAAACTTCTGCTCACTTTACATTACTTAGGTGAATAATCACAAAACAGTATTTGCTTTCTTCACATTTTCTGTACTAATAGAAATCCTACCAAACAAATAACTGAGATGTTGGCATTTCCTTGAAATTAAAAGCAACTTTACTAGAACCAAACTGCATGATCGTGAATACTTTCTTGACTAGTTATTGGTTCTTTGAGCTTGAGAAGTTCATTTATTTTCTTTGTACCTTAGTTTCTTCAACACATATGGGATAACAGTAGATATTTATCACATATTGTTCTGTGGATTAAATGTGTTGAAATAAATAGAACTTTGGCAAGTTGATACCTGGCAGCAATCATTACATGAGTTCATATTATTACTCTTTCTCTTTTTTTAATTAGTTACAATTATGATAATTTTCATTAGAATATTTTATGTGCTTAGATAAATAAAACTGAATTTAATTTCAGAAAAACTGGTCCTGGTTTTAAGTACAATATTTTTTTTTTGCACATTACTAAATTTAAAGGAAGTTTGTTCTATTATGTACAAATGAACAATCTCAAGACCCCATTGTGCTTCTCTCATCACTCTTTCAAGCACCAAACAAATTTATGCTAAAATACTAGGAATTTTAATCTTATACTTTCCAGCTATCTCCTTTTTAATTAATCTTGCTCTGAAGTTGTTTTTAAGGTTTATTGCCTGATAATTTAAAACAAGAGACAGTGGAGTAATACTGAATGGTTTTTGAAACAGGCCCCTCACACAAGAAACAGCAACTGAAGACAAATTACTTAATTAAACGGGATTTCAGTTTATCCTTCGTTAACATGTTACCAGTAATTGTGTCTCTCTTGTAAGGTAGTCGGGATAGATGAGTTAGTCAAACACCCCAAAAGTGGGAAAGAAACAGTAAATATGCTGTGACTTTGTTTTTTGTTTGTTTGTTTGTTTAAATTCTTGGAGTTTATTCATTATTATCAGTAGTATAACAAAATATTCTAAGATAATCTGAAAAATGCTGTCTATTCATTAAATGAATTATGATTAATCTGATTTGACCATCCATATCTATGTTAATGTAAGAGAAAAGCTGTTTATCATTTCTATGAAATACTGTTCTACATGTTTATGAAACTTCTCTTAATAGGGTTTGGCAACTTCCTTTTAAATTAATTTTATTGAAGGAATATTACATAGGTTTAAGAGATGCATCATAATAAATCAACATCTGTATATAATAATTGCAATTGCAAATAACATTCCAATCTTTCCTTAATGGTTAACACACTTCCATCCCCTGTATAATTCATTTTCTTTATATGATTTAAATCTGCTAAATCAATAAACATTTACCTGATAGATATCAGAAGTGTTAGATGAAATTTCTGCTTTTTAAATTTTTTTCTTCTATAATTAATCTGAAGGTCATTATTCAATTTTATATTTTAACATAAATATACATATATTAATATTCACTCTGTTTATATTAATAATTACTATATTGATAACATATATTGTTATTTTGGGTAACTTTTCTGATGAGTTCAGTGTTGATTTAAAAAACTTAAAGCTCTAGAGTCAATTTCATTTTGATGCCTACCCACAACATTTTCAATATTTTTGGAGTGCCTAATTTAAAGGGAAAATAAAACTTGGAATTAATGTACAGAACTCTCAAAATAACTATTTTTAATACACATAAAAATAAATTGCTTAAATCCAACTGAAATTATTATAACATTGCTATATAGCAGCCCAATAATTTATTGCTTTAACCACCATTTTTTTCTAAGTTTAGGAGGAATAGTATATGAGTTATTGATAGTTCAGTATACCAGAAATATGTGATCTGTTTGATATAAAGAAAAAGGAAGGCCACATTTAAATTGAAAAATAATTGCTCAATTTTTAAATGACTTGTAAATCTGTCTCTAAAACATGCTGTCTTTCTTTTTTTTATAAACCTATTAATATTGCATATTATACATAGTTCATAGTACAACTCATTTGTCATGTGTCAGTCATAATTCTGTAATGCATTATTGTGTTGGTCATCTTGGATCATTCTCAAATACAGTAGTGAAATAATCAAATTAGTTCATTATTTTTGAAACATTCCTTTAACATGAACAGTTCCAACCTTTTTATCATGTGTTGAATCCAAAACTGTTCTATTATGATTAAGAAAGTATACTCTCTGCCTGGAGTATTTCAAAAATTTGTATAAAAATCTATATTTTCTTCTTCCCTGTTTTTGTTTCCATCCATAACCTAAAGTTAACAGTTTCGTCTCATGTAAAAGTTGACTATTTTGTTTCACCAATTTAGTCAAATACTCGTGTGCTTACATATGGAAAAATAAGTACAAAGATCATTGTAGTCCAATAAACTAACGTCAGCTTAGAAAATTATCAAAGAATATGGTGGTTATATATAGATAATGGTTACTTGATTATTATCGAAGCTTTTTAATGTTAAGAGAATTAATATTATGGTACAGCTTTGCCTTTAAAAATAACCCCAGCAAAGTAAAAAATATTACAGTTTTCTCTGCACTAAAAATAAAGTAAGAACATCAAAGTTCTTAGAGAATTGCTGGTTCTGTATTTGAAACAGGCAAAGTAAAAGATGAACATGTAATATATCCCAAAAGAAAGGAAAGGAATTGTTCGATTTTTTTGTGTGAATATGCTAAATGGGCAAAAACCGAGTTAAAAGGTATTCTCATGGGTCAAATAGAGGACAGATAGTAGAGAGTCAGAGAGAGAAGAAGGAGGAGAAGGAGAGAGAGAGAGGGAGTGAAGGAGGAAGGTGGTAAGGGAAAGAGAAAATTATTTATAAAAATTAAAATAGTGAATGTTTCCATGAATATAATAATGTTTAAATAGAGAAGTGAAGAAGGTAAAGAAAAGGCTAATCTTTACTGAACAATGAAAGCTAGTATGCAAAGAATGATAGACTTTGAAAGATAGACTGGAAAGTTAAAAAAGGTGGCGATGACACCATCGAAGCAATAGTTATCAATGAAGCTAACAAACCAAGTAAAATGCTATCAGAGAATGGATATTTATTGCATCTCAAAGTATTGCTTAGAAATTTCTTGCTGAATGCAAACAGAAAAAATTCCTTTACAATGGAAAATCTGGTGCAGAATATTTTACCCAAGTGACTCAATTTAGCCAATCTACTACTACATCATCTATGTACTACATTTTGCAACAGTTTAACCTAATTATAAGTATAAAGGAAGATCACACATGACCAGTTTGTGGAATATTCTGTAGAACTGATTGAATACACAAAAGGAAAATTACTAGACTATATTTTTTTTTAAAAAGTGAGAGTTTGACCTACAATTTGCAGAAACCAGCAAAGAAAGTCAGTCTATTATCAACAGTAACTAGTTCAGGAAGTCAACCTTCCTACAAAACTTAGCATATATCAGAATATATATTTAACAAACAATTTAGAAAGCCACACAATAATCCCTCTAAAATTTTGTTTCAAGTGGCCGCTATTTTATTAATAACTGAAAGCTTCCTTAATTTTTTGTTCCTACTTTTAACTTAGAATCATCAGGAAAAGATCAAATATGCACTCCTAAGAAATAAATATGCAGGATATCTCACTTAGCCTCTTTAATAGCATTGCCATGCTCACAACCTCCAGTCGAGGCACAGCTGAAGTTCTCTCTCTCTCTCTCTCTCTCTCTCTCTCTCTCTCTCTCTCTCTCTCTCTCTCCTCTCCAATATCAAACTTTTCTACTTTTTATGCCTTTGAATCTTCCAAAACAACAACAAAAAAATAATGATGACTGACTCCCCATTTAGCATGCTCTGAATAAACAGACTTTGTTTATTCACATTTGGGTGGCTACTTTTTCCACGCATAATTCATGCTCCTCCTTTTGCAAATCCTGGTGTGTTGGAGTTTGGCTTATCTGTGAGCATTATGCAAATGAGTCAGCATTTGGTAACACTCATTTTTCTTAAAGGTTTTTTATTTATTTACAAATATTTGTAAAGAGATGTGAGGGAAGGAAAATGCAATGATGTGAGAACATGGAGAAACAGTTTTATAGCTATTATATTATTCCAGGGCTAATTGTTTTTTGTTAAAGCAGAGAACTCAAAATTTAGGTTCATAAATAAGTTAACTACCCTTATTCATCCACTTCTTATCTTTGATTCTGACTTGTGATCTTATATGAACTTAAGTGAGGTCATTAGATTTCAATAAAAAATTTTCCTTTTGTACAGAGATTAAATTCAAATACTACAAGAAGGTCAATTGACCAATTTCAAGAAAAATTTGAAATTTGAGTATTTTGTTTGTACTTTTAAGAAACATGGATAATTGTAATTAATTAAAGCTAAAATATTATCTACATACCTATATTTGTGATAGGAATTATTATACTACTTTATATAATTTTATTTCATTATATGACTCATATGAGGGCTTATTTGTCTAGTAAAATGGTTCTCTGAGTACTTTTTTCTTTGATATGATAGTAATTTACAGTGAGAGGTATTTTATAATTAATAAATTACTTTCACAGAGTGCTATAAGGTCTGTACTATGCCAGGTTCTACCCATATGAAAAGAAGTGACATTCTATTTCTTTCCAAAATTGTAAAATCACAATCAAACTGAAATACAAATACATGTATTCAAAAACCTAAATTTGAGTTTAAGACTAAAGTAGTCTAGTGGCATATCATTCCAGTTTGAAACCAAATCATCATGTTCACTATGCCAGTGGTTGCAAACATGGGTGTTATATTGTTCAGATATTATGTCAACACATCAGCAGACAATTATCATTAAAATGAGCATTACTCACAAGATGAGAAAGCATGTAGTGGTTCTTGGGGAAGCAGTAAGATTACTGAGGAGGCAGAAGGAATGGGAGGAAAACCTACAGAGATCCTTAATTGTGATTTCTGTGGAAAGAAATGTGTGAAATAAGGTAGAGAAATTTACCAAAGCTAGTTTTAGTAATTCTATGGGTTCTGTTTATAGAGACCTGCAGAGATTCTTGGTACTAGACCCTGGGAAAATTAGACCAGAGGAATATTAACTAGAGTTTAAGAGCCAGATATAGGATGTGGAGGTAGGGCAATTATGGACTCTGAATTAGTTTATTTATTTATTTATTTTTAGTTTCTATTTTCTTTCTTTTTTATAGTATAATATTTTTTAGTTCACAATACAAAATTCCATTTAGGATGCTGAAACTGCATCTCAGTCTGTATTTCACAACACACCCAACACCAGAGTCCAGTGTCCCTTGCTTCCATATTTTGCCCTCATTACCCTCCCCCACTCATACCTGGTCCTGAGTCCTGTTATTTTTGTTGGAATTTTTATGTTCATTAGTTTCGTTTCATTACATTTCACATATGAGTGAAATCATGTGCATTTCTCTTTTTCTTTCTGACTAATTTCACTCAACACGATTCCCTCTAGCCCAATCCATATTTTAGCAAACGGTACAATTTAATTTTGTTTTAATAGCAACATAAAATTCTTTTGAGTATATGTACCATAGCTTCTTTATCCGGTTGTCTTTTGATGGTCATTTAGGCTATTTCCATGTCTTTGCTATTGTGAATTGTGCTTCTATGAGCATAGGAGTGCAGATTTTTTTTTTATTAGAGTTTTTTTTATCTTCTATGTATATGCCCATGAGTGGGACTGATCTATCTTTAATAGTTTGAGGAATCTCCATACTACTTTCCAAAGAGGTTGCACCAATTTACAATCCCACCAACAGTGTAATAGGCTTCCCTTTTCACCACGCCCCCTCCAACACCTGTTATTTCCAGTCTTTTCAAATACAGCTCATTCTCAATGGTGTGAGACGGTATCCTGTAGTTTTTAATTGTATTGCTCTAATGGTGAGTGATGTAGAACATTTTTTCTGGTGTCTGTAAGTTGTCTGTTTTCCTTAGAAAGATCTCTGTTCAGCATTTTTGTCCGTTTTTTGAATGAGTCATTAACTTTTTATTATTGTGATATATGAGCTCTTCGTATGTTCTAGAAATTAGGTTTTTATCCGATGTCTGTTTTGTGAATATCTTCTCCAGTTCCATGGATTGTCCTTGGCCCTGGAGTAGTTTGATGTGAATGATATGTTCCTGAAAAGTTGTTCTTTATTTCTGGCAATCAACTAACCCTGGGAGGAGCATTCCCTCCATGTTCAGTGAGACCCCTGATGCCATACCATGAATGACATAGAAAAAAAGAAAAGAAAATGCAATTAATACATGAAACTGACAACCAGAAGATAGTTAACATAAAAAAAATTTGATATAGAAATATTATAAACTAAGCATTATTATAATTAACTTTAGACATCACCATTTGAAATGCAAATGCCTTAAATTCCAACTGCATGCAGAGTTTATAACTCGCATGTTTTCATTTTGAGTTATGTTTCAAGTCAGATATTGTCCACGTATTACCTTTGCCATTCAATATCATTTTAATATGAAGAAAATAATGGAATTCTTATCCTAAAATTAAAAAAAAAATCATTGAGAAATGTACCCAATAGTTTTATTAATCTATTAATACAAAGGGGAGCAAGAAGTATTTTATTTGAGAAATTTAAAATCTAGATAAGAGAGGTTAAAAACATGAATGCATACTAAATAAATATAACAGCTAAACCTTTAGGTATTTCTAACTTGTGGAGCAGAAATTGCTTGTCTTTATGATGTTTTTAATTCATTTCAAAAGGCACAAGAAATTTATAGAGAATGAATTGAGATTAGTACCAGATTGTTTAAAAGGATGGAGAATTGTGACAAAACAATTTCAGTAAGTATATTCAGTTGAAGAAAATTCTGCTGAAGAAATGTTTAAAGAAGTTCAGGATCCAAAGCATGATAAAATCAGGGCAAATCGATTTGCATGAAAACTGTCCATCCAATAATCCTTTGTGACTGTGAATGAAATTATGTTTAATGAACATTGAAAATTTAGTCTTATTAAATACTTCTTTTATAATATTTGTACTTTTTAGTTAATTATCTTTTAGAAATAGAGTTTGAATGATAATAATACAGATAAAGTGTTATTTCAAAGTTTTAATAGCTGTCATAAATATCTCAAGTTATCTCAAATAATATGTTGTATTTCACTTTATATGGTCCTATTTCATAGGTGGTCTGACTCTTTGAAGATTGTTAGATCTATGAAACTATGTAAGAGTAGGATAAAATATATCTAAGCATTTTACATACCCGATTCACATGGATTTGCATATATATACATATATGTATACCTTCATAGAAAAAATACTATACACAATGTATACATAACAATAGACCCATAATCGTATTATCATATTTTAGTTATATTCTTTATTTATACGCAGAACATATATTCTACTACCTGGTAATATCTTTAACAGATAAATTCTAGATAATTTTTTTATAAGTCAAATTGTTATTATCTGTTGTGTGTTGTTTGTTAAGCTATGTTATGTCCATAGTTCAGAAATGGTCTCTTGAGGCGTCACTCTGACAAGAGGGAGGTAAGGATGAGGGATGGCAATCCCAGAGGCAAAAGAATTCTTTTAACCCTGGAGCCCCTCCCTTAATCACAGGAGCCATCTATCACTTCTGGACCTCCACCCTTCCTGTAAATCAGAGTGGTTTTTACCTCGTTTCTTGGAAGTATGTAAAAATGGAAATTACTTATCTTTCAGAACAAAGATGAGTCATTGCTTCTTGTTACATGAAGCACCCCTTCTCTCCCATGACACCTTAGGCCTCAGCACAGCCCCAGCACTCAGAGTTTACCACCATGTAAACTCTCCATATTTATGTTCTTAAATTTGGACTGTTCTCTTACTAATTGTACCTAATTAATTTGCTCCTTTGTGCAGCCTGTGAAGAACCTCAGATAAATGGGGAAACTTTTCCTTTGAAAATTTTTCCTTTTCTACACTGTGTATTTAATTTTGTGTTTCATTGCCATTGGTTATATTAACATTATTATTTTGGAAGGCAGGAGGGTACTTTTTAGTAGAAAGTGTTACTATCACTACTCTTTTGAGAGGTAAGTGTTTGTGTTCATTTTGTTATTGTGTTTTGTTATTGTTATTGTGACAAATGAAAGAATGCAGTATGCCATATTTCTTATAACTAAGTGATTTTGAATATATATCTTATTCTCTACAATGAACTCTAGCTTCAAGTTCTATGGGAAGACTTTGGTAAAATCAAATAAAAGTATAGGTATATTTGTATTATTTTTTACCTGTTTTCATATTAATGAAAGAAATTTTAAAAAGTTTAGATCATGCCTTCGAAATTGAAATGCTCTCTTTGTTCACCAATGTTTGGCCAGCTCTGATCTGTTTACCAATAAGTTGACCAGCATATAATTTGGGTCATTTTTTCCCTTGTTAGATAAAGATGTTCTGTATATAATGTCTTTAAGGACTGAATTTATGACTGTTCCCTAAAGAAAAAATGTAGATAAATGTTTATTTTGAGTTTATAAACCTGTTATAGCACCACAGATTATGATGTGACTCTGCTAAAGATGAAAAGACTTAGACTGGGTACATATAATACCTGACTGCCTTCATTTAATTTTGTTTCCTAACTTGCAAAATTCAATCTATATTCAAAAAAAATTAAAATGTCATAATCTAAATTCTAAACTTAAACTTTAAACATATGTCAGAAAACATTATAATGATTATATAGTTGATAACATGACTCAGGACTACATTACTTATAGATTATTTGCATTTTGACTATACTTTATTTTACTCTGAAGATATGAATGTGGGGGACTTGAAGCCTTGAAATATCTACTGAGATTAGGATGGCTGTGGGGAGAACAAATTTTTCAGAGAAGATGAATTCAGTGGAGGATGTGTTAAACTTTAGATGTCAACTCAACATGTAAACAGAACTGTTGAGTAGACAATGGCAATGCCTATATCTGGAATTCAGGATGGAGTCTAAGCTGGAGGTGTTTAGGAGTCAATGTTGGGACAATATCTGAGAGTCATAGAACAGGAAGATATCACCCAAAGAGTGAGGGAATATTGGAAAAAATCTAGGGCTCAGAAAAAGAGAAACAAAGATGGTAACCTGAAGCAGTCTCCAAGATTAAGTGCATATGGAACCAGCAGGGAAGGGGAGGGGCCCAATACTCTAATTAAAGTTCTTGACCATAATAATGAAAATGTGAGGAAATATATAAAACTTTATCTAGAGCGGTGCTTGCAAACCAATGCTCAGACCAGAAGATTTTGACCAAATCGTATTATTTAGTTCATATATGTAGTACATGTGTGTATATAAATATACACATACTTTAAAAAATGTATTCTGATTTAATCTTTTTTTTTTCAAAGATGATAAAGTCAATAAAAAAACAAAATCATTTTGTAAGAGGAGACTAAGTTTATATAGTGTAGGACTTATTATCTACACTTGGGAGCAACACAGGACAGAGATGGGTTTTAAATTCACCACAACAGTTATGTGTTTTAGAAAATGTAACTTTCTTCACTCAGCTCCGGTTATGGATGTTACGTGCCATATTATATGTAAGGTGTTTAATGTTATGCCAAATTTCTCAGACCAATGTTGATTGCTTTAAAATAATAATGATAATAGGGCCAACATATAAATATCACTTATTATTCCTTAGCACTGTTCAAAGAAATATATATAAATAAATATTTATACACATGTATATATACACATATATATTAATATATATTTATATTTTTATATATATATTTACTCTTCACAGCAAAGCTATTGAACCAATATGGCAATTATCTCCATTTGACTGATGAGAACAAACTGAAACCCAGAGTTGCCAGCAACTTTCCCAAGCAAGTGCAGAAAGCCAGATTAATAACACTTCAGTCTGGTTTCAGAATCTATGCTCTTAACCATTATGTCCTATTGTCTGTTGGCCACCATCACTTACAATAAGAAGTTTCTACCTTCTGGAAAATGTTAACTAAAATACTGAACACTATGTGTTATATGCTGGATAAAGGTGCTGGTATGAGTATGTTCAACATGAAGAGAAGTCAGAGAGCACCACTAGAGAGAGATTGCAGTAGTAACTGGGATTAATGAGCTTTGGATAAGAAGTGGTAGTAATAAAATGAAGGTACCCAGAAAAGGGTACCTAAGAGTATTTCATTTAGAAAACACCAGAAAAGAAAGTAGGACTACGAAAAACGTGTATAGGGACCATTGTACTAGAAAAAAGAATTTTTATGTTTAGGAATTATGATAAAAAGTTTGGAAATGTAATTTTGAGACAAATTGCAAATGATGTGAGAGTACAAACTTAAATATGATATTGTAGAAAATAAAGCACTATTGAAAGGAGTGCTAGCAAGTAAGTGGCAATTGGAAAAATTAAATGCTTGTCCTTCTTTTAATGCCTATTTGTGTGGGTCTACAAGGAGTCTAATGCTTGGAAATCTTTAAAGTTATGATTATAATGAAATAAATATGGTAACAGAAGCAGAAATTTCAGAGAAATACAGATATTTTAGAAGAAAGTATCAATAGTTCATAAGAAACTACTGAAATTTTTTATTAAAAAATAGTGAGATTGTTAAAAGTAGTTTCTAGGACTAAACTAAAGGGATATGCACTATTGAAACAAGCAGGATTCTCCATATCCACTGTGAAGAACTAGCTGATACTACAGTACAAACCTATGCTTAAGCTGTAGGAAGAAATAGCTAATGACAACAGTAAGAATATCAAGGAGGGGTTTTGCATGTTTATCACTGAAACTTCTTGCTGTTTATTCCTCCTTTCTTCTTCCTTTCTCCCTACATTTCTCTTTCTCATTTCCTCCCTTTCTCTCTTCTTTTATTTTCATTTTTCCTCTCTCCTTTTCTCCTTTCATCACTAATTAAAATACTCATTGCACATCTATTCTGTAAATGTCTTTGCTTTCTTTCTGAGTCAGGAGCAATGTTATTAATTAGCAATGGGATTAGATATTAATTTTTGGATAATGAAGTCATCTTGTTCAATATGATAAAGCACTCCATTTAAAAAGAGGATACAAACATCAACTTAATTATGAAAATAAAGTTAAAATAGATATGTTATTAGGTACAATAAATAAGCTCACATCATCAAAACTTTCTATTACCTGAAGTTTATTACAATCATGTATCAAAAAGAAAGAATGCATACATAGGTGTATTTGGTGAGTATGCAGGTATCAAAAGCACATTATTGTATTATACGCCACTTCTTCCTAATAACTGAGACTTGAACTTGGTGACATTTTGAACTTATTTATACCCAATGGAATACTTTCTCTATTCAACACACATATACACGTATATATACATATATACATATATATATATATTTATTTACGCTTCACAACAAAACTATTGAACCAACATGGCAATTATCTCCATTTGACTGATGAAAGCAAACTGAAACCCAGAGTTGCCAGCAACTTTCCCAAATGAGTAAGTGCTGAATGCCAGATTAATACACTTCAGTCTGGTCAGTAGCCATGTTCTTAATCATTACTCCCTATTTTTACTCTTAATTTTCCACTTATATATGAATAATTATTGATGCTCATTCAATTTTAAACCTTGTAAGAAGAGTTAATTTTTTTATTCAATTTTGTAGGAAGAGTTAATTTTTATATGCTTCTTAAAACTTAATAGCTAACATTGTGACTAACATAACATATATTTCTTTTTATCTTTCTACAGAGTCAAAAAAAAAATTCTGTGTCATTGAATACAAACCTTTCCCATTTTTGCCAAATATATCTTTTGTGATGAAAAGCTTAACTGTTTAAGTGACAACTGATGAAGGTGGATTTAGTAAAAATAATGATTTAAGTCTTGCAATAGGACAGAAAATGTGAAGTGTTTTTCAGTGTGGCTGATACTCTTGAATGCATCATAAATAGACTTAACATAATTATTAGCATTGAAACCAGGATCAATTAGATTAGAGTATCAAGTCTAAGGCACAAGAGGGCAGTGTGGCAATTTAGAGCTAGTTTGTCAGATGTGTTTTTGCTCAAATGAACACAAACTGTGATGAAAAGTGGCACGGATTTTCAAACTGGTTGTGACGCCAGGACAACATTGTAAAACTAAGTGCTGCTCAAACAGGGACATGCGGTCACCCTAGTCATAAATATTGACATACCATTTTGTCCTCTCAGTAGTTCATTCTGTCAGGTTAGAGAATTTAGGCTATTCTGTGTCCAACATAACTATGGATGGGTCACAGATAATCTAGGGATTTCTATCCCTGGAGTAATAAAAAAGTCAGAGAAACTGTCATGGCTTTAGTACCAGTCTGAAAGAAGTAAGAAGAACAATAACATATGAATGAAGCAGATACATAGGAAAGGGCAATATTTTAATGAAAACCTGATAGATCCAGATGGGATGAAGAAAATCTCAGCATTCCCACAATGAAAGATTACTACAGGGATAAATGATCCCAGAATCTGAGTAACAAATGAATAACAAAACTAGGCAGAGTGAATGAAATTCTTCTATCCTAGTATCATGGGCAGTCAGAATAGAAGGCAGTTGAATTGTTGGAAAAAAAATGTGGTTGCTGTTGAACACAGACATTTAAGTTGACATTCATATTTATGAATTTCGAAAGAAAATATCAATAGACCCAGAGGAATTATATATTTATTGCCATATTTTAACTGTGCTGTCACTTTGACATATTGAATTACAACTCTGAAAATATCTAATGTTCAATATACCTATCATTATTTAATGCATCTACTTTTTATCAGATGACTGAATTTGTTTTCATTTAAATACTAAATAGTTCTTAAAGTATTTTGGAGAATTGAACTTTAAGTGGTGCATTTAATATAGCATATACAGATACTGATTAATAATGACGCATACCTGAAACATATATAATTTTGTAAAGCAGTTTTACTTTAATAAATAATTTAACAAGAATTTTGACTTCAAATGAAATGTAGTTATTTAAGTAGTAATATTTATTATGGAAATTGTGCTCTATGATGTCATTGGACTGACTTAGTAGTTCAATCCTGGTTTCAGTTTTTGTTATTACTAAATAATTTTATGCATCTATCTCTTTTAGCTTGCTTCTTCCTTTTAAATGTAAGAATAAATATGCCACCTTATGGCTATTTAAATACTTCTTTAATAAGATAACAGAACTAGCGATATTAAAAATAGTAGTAGAGCAATAAGAGTAATAGAAATAGTAGCAAAAAGGAAAAAAAAAATAACACCTAAAATTTTGGAACAGGCATGATTCTAAGTATTTTTTTATGAATTATGTTAGGTATTTTCAAAGTACTAATTCATTTAACATGCATAATATCTCTTGAGGAAGGCAATATTTTATAATAATCTATATAAATGAGGAAACATGTTCAAAAGAGTAAGCCATTTCCTCATGCTACTCAGGTGAACATTGGTTACCAACTCCATTCCAGGGTCTCTTCTCTCAGTTGTAAAGGGGAAGATTCGTCAGGCAGCAGGGTTTACTTTTTCTCTGTACTTTGTAGTTGTTCTTATACTGTGGACTATCAGAAATGCCTGGAAAGACTGAAATAGAATACTTAGTCATATCCCAGAATGTTTGATCTGATTAAATAGTGGTTAAATAAGAGAAACACTTTGAGAAACACTACTCCAGAACAGATATGTAAAAGAAGCCCCTCAAGGTTAAAAAGTAACATAATTGAAGGAAGTGAAGTTACTACTCGAAACAGGGGATCATATTGAGAAAATATTTCCTGGTGTCTGAAATTTCATCATTAGAAAATCATGGTGTGTAGATCACATAAAGCCCACAGACCCGGGTTCAGTAGACACAGGGCCAGAATGAAAACGAAAATAAATAAAAATACTTCTTCCTTTTCTTCCTCCTATACATGCTTATTCTTCCCTTTCTCTCTCATAAAAAAATAAAAATAAAAAAGAAGATATGCCTCAGTTTTCTGTATCTAAAGGGAAAGGAATAAAATAGATGTAAATAGTGACAACTGAAAATAGTAGAAAATAGGTGAAATCTTCACACCAAACAGACCCAATTATCTCTGTTAAGAAGTGGTTGTGGTATCTGTAATGACAAAGGGCAATGAGAAAAGTAGGGTAGAGAGCTTGGGGAAAACTTTGTCAGTTATGAAATTGTCTAACAGGGAATGTTTGGTAGTCAGGGGCTAATAGAGCTTAGGGATTTCTTAATATAAATCATCACCAGAAAAGTGCCTGTCTGCTGTTTTTTTCTTTGATTATGAACTATTTTTTTAGTTATTTAGATTTTTCTAAAGGAAAGGTACAAGTGAAAATAAAAGCAAGCAATGGCAGCCAGGCAGAGAGAGGAGGAAGTAGTTTTTAATTTATTTTATTGAGTTTTTCATCTTGGTTTTTCCCATGGGTTCCTGGACATGAACCTGAGACTTTAGAATACATGTGGACTGTGTCCCAATGTTACTCCACAAGGGCACACCATGAGTTTTCTTTTTAATTTGGGAAACATCTCTCTCTTTTTAAGTACTCCAATTCAAAAATAGAGATCATATGAGTGCTCTGATGTTCTCATATTCTTTGTTCATTTGGTCAAGCTCAGTGATCCAGAGTAATTCACTGAAATGTACCATTTATAATCCTATATCTTCATAATTTGGAATAAGGATCATTTCCTTTCTGTTGTGGGGAGTTATCTCAAGTGAGACCACTTTCTCTACTATGTGAAATTGACAGCCTAAAGTCAAAGCAGAAGATATTAGTAAAGAAAGAAAAATAGAAATGTGTAATATAGGTAGAAGGACAGTTATTAAAATGTTCCAGCTCCATTCTTGCATTATCCTTGTTCAATCTTTCCAGTTTGTATTTTATTGTATTCTAATAAATTTCAAGAAATCATTCTTTTTGTTTCTGATTTAAAAGAAACATAGCTAACAAAATATATACTAACCCTATAAGTGTTATGTGAAAACCACATTTTCCAACTCCTTGCAATTAGTTGGATCAAGTTTGTGGTATATTAACAGAAATGTTGTGTGTTATTTCCAGGCTAAGCGAAGATGAAGCAAGACTGTCTTTTTCACTTTATTTTTATAAACTTGGATAAAGAATATTCAGAATAAAGAAATGCTGAAATACAGTAAGACAATTAGCATTAATTTTCAAGTATATAAAAACAGATAAAGGCTACTACACCTTCTACAGATTTTTATATGATAGAAAAATATCTGACTATGTTAAACAACTGTAATTGTGGAATGTGTTGCAGCAGCTAATGTTACTCTAAATCCTAAGAAAAAAGGAATAGGATTTATGTAAAAGATAGAAAGTAAAGTATCGTAAGGAAACAAAACAAGAATGCCAAGTGACATTATCATTATCCTGCTTACTAAATATGAACAGTTTTTAGCTACTATAGAAGAATACTCAGCTGTTCCCCTTATAGGACCATTTGGCCAGTTCTAGTCAAGACCTACCAACAGGACATTACATTACTTCCCAGTAGCTTAATTTGTAGGTTGAGGGATGCTTGAACCCATTCCACCCGTTTTCCTTTCTCCTCTAATTTCATATATATTTGATCACTTGCATTTGTTGTTTTCAGTGCTTAATGTTTATTTTGTCTCTTTCTTATAACTTCTGTCTAAAACCTTTATTTTTTTTGACTCCTTGAGCTTCTGACATAGACCTGTATTTACTGTGCTTTTCTACTAATTGTTGCAGATGTATCAATCATGTGCAAGATTCTCTTGACAGATTCATCTCTTCATTGCAGGTAATGTTTTTCTACCTCTTAACATGCCTGGTCACTTTAAATCTTTTTAAATTGAATGAATACCAGGAATTTTGAACATTGTGAAGGTCACTTTTCTGCTCTCTCTCTCTCTCTCTCTCTCTCTCTCTCTCTCAGCAGCATTTATCTCAGGATTCAACCCAATGATATTTCAGGAATTATTATTTCAATACTGGAGGCACTCTTCTTAATCAGGCCAGGGATCAGATTTGTTTCCTATGGTCAGTTCAGGACTTTATTACTAAATCTCCTGAAGGTTTGTCACATAAATCTACTGAAAACTTCTATTGACAGTTTTTGAGAGTCTCTGTCTGTGTATACTTCTCCTCTCTGGTATTTTGACCCTGCCATCTGAGTTACTTCTGTCTCTGTACTCCCAACAACTTTTTAACTCAGAGAATACATTAGACTTTACCTAGAATCTCCTATTCTGTACTATGGTATAGAAACTTTCAAGGTCTAAACCAATTAATTTGCAAGCCTAGCTATAAAGGAAAACGATAACTCTTGTTCAAATATTTTTAAGCATTTTTAGATTTTCACAGGAAATGTTGCATCATTTTGAATGCTGCAATGATTGGAAACAATTGTGTTTTTCTGTGTGTTTGTGTATCTCATTTAATGCTATCTTTGTATTAAAAATTGTATTTATTCTAAAGCTGACATTTCACTTATATTTGTAGCCCATCAGAAGCAATGCCATTGCAGAGCTATGCCTTAGAGACATGGATGATCAGAATTTCATTCCATGGTAGGCTAAGAAGGAAGACAGTGGTATGAAGTCCAAAATGTTGTCTTTCCTTATGCCCCAAATACCAAATAGCACAATACAGCTCTAAACTGAAATCTGCTTTATGGAAATAACATGGAAGTTCCAGCTGTGTAAAGTCACCAGCTAAATCATCCAAGGTATACTAAAAATTGCCTGCTGGTGCTACGATGTTAGTGGTGGGAGCCAGTATTTTTTCATGTACAAGATGACTTGATTTGAACTTTGCAGAGAACTAGTTATATAACACATAAGTTGCCTGCTTTAGACTATCAAGGTTACAGAACAGGGAAAAGATACATTCAAAATAGACATTGTGTTTTGTTTTGCTTTTTTTTTTTTTTTTGCTTATATAATTTTATGGATTTTCCCCAATCATAATTTGAGAACATCTGTGTTATTTTTCTAATGCTACTATACAATGCATGCTGCTTTCAGCAACATACCTTTCTTATCTTGCATTTTATAAATTTTAAGTCCGACACAGGCTTCACTGTGCTCAAATCAAGATATGAGCACTTACTGTATTACGTTCTGGAGGCCCTGAGAAAAATCTGTTTGCTTGTTTTTTTCCAGATGTTAGAAGATAAACACCTTCCTTGGCCAATTTCATTCATCTTCAAAGCTGTTACCTATGCATTTGTCTGACCATTCTTTCTTAGTAACATCTCCCACCAATCATAGATGGGAAAGTTTCTCCACTTTAAGAATCCCTGTAATTGTGTTGGACCCAGGCTAATCTTCATATTTCAAGAGATTTTATTTCAGTATGCAATATCTGTTTTTTCATAGAAGGAAACACTTTAGCAGATTCTGATGATTAGAGTGTGGATTATTTTTTGAGGGGAAACATTACTCTTCCTACAACTTTTATTGCTCTAAGTATTTTCAGAACATATATCTGTTAAAAGTACTAATTCCTATAATTTATTTTCATATAGCTATTCTGCCAAGGAACAAATTTCAAAGTAATTTAAAAAATCCTTGTCTATATGATAACTAAAAATCTTTTAAAAAAATAATGTATTATTTTGTATTATGATTAGGGCAGATAAATTTTTATCCAAAACAATGTTTAGATATACACATTAATATGGATACAGAAGGGAGGTTGATAAGAATTAATATTTACCTTTACTTTAAATTCTTTCTCTTTTAACCATTAAAAATCTTATAAATCTGACCTTTCACTCCACTTCCACAGACAAAAGCAATTAAATTAAATCTAAAGGTTAAATCATATTTGCAATTCAAAATGGAGATTATGAAGATGTCTCTATGTTTTCTGTTGAGTTGATCATATTTAGGACATAATATATATTGAGCAATCATGAATAAAAAATTTTCACTGTAATTGAGTATTCCAGAGAAACTGAAACACAGAGATTACATCATCAAACTTTTATGTGGTTATCTATGTATCGAGCATCTATCTACAAATGTAACACCATCTATCTAAACAGAGCTTTATTTTAAACATTTGCTTCATGAAATAATAGGTTCCATTATGTCAGAAATTTGTGGTGGTACCTAACTAACCAGAAATTCAGGTAAGTCTTAAGCAGCTGCTAGAGCTGCTGCGTCCCCTTTTAAAGAAACAGGAAACAAGTGGGAAAAGAATTCCCCCCAACCCTGCCCACACCGATTTCTTCGAAGGGAGCAGAATACCACAGTGTGTTCAAGGTTCAGGTAAGTACACTGGGGTTTATCTCTGGCACTACGGGAGTTATCTCTGGAACTATGGGTGTTAGTGGACATTTCTGGCACTGGGATGGTTAAAGCAGCATGTGTTTTAGGCAGGACATTTACAGCAGGGCTTATAAGGGCACAAAATTTAGATTTTGCTTAAGGAATCAAAATTCCTTGCACCAGCCCTGGACATTTGTATGAAGTCCCATAGGACCACATGTCATTACTATGTAATCATCCAACAGCATTGCACAGTACTTACTTGTTGCTGGTCTGGTTGCTCTGCTCCTGTGCAGATTGCTTTGCCTCCTCTCCTCGATCTTAGTCACCATCACCAGTGCATAGCCCATCCAATTTTTGCCATCCCAATGTCTTAGTTTTGTCTCAAGGAAATATTGTCAACCAAACTTTGATGTTCATTCTAATGGATCCAAGGCACAAAACAGAAATGAAATAATTTTCTTGTTAAACATATCTCCATAAAATGTTAAATAATTACTAAAGATGAAAGTATTTTTTTAAATTGTGGAGATTTTATAAGGTTTATATGTATAGACATAGTCTCTAAGATACAAGCTTACTGACATGAGTTCATTAATTTCTAAATAACAAATTACTATAAATTTAGTGTCTTAAAAGAACACATACTTAGTATTCAGTTTCTTTAAATCAGAAATCCTGCTGCAGATGAATTGCATTATATGTTATATTAGAGTCTTAACAGGTTGCAACCATGTGGTGATAATGGCTGCATTCTCATCAAAGATTCTAATAAAATGAGATATACTTCCAAACTCAGGTTGTTGAAAAAATTATCTCCTTGTGCATATATATATATATACATATATATATATATATATGAATAACCTTCTTCTTTTGTAGCTTGTTGACAATTGAAAGCCACTCTCAGCTTCTAGAGGCTGCTGTAGTTCCTGTTATCTCTTCCTCTTTACAGATCCTTCCTCCTTCCCCATATGACAGCTTAATTTCAGATCCAGGAAGGGACAATCAAATCATGAATTGATTTATCAATCAATCTTTTCTATTGGCTAAAAAGGTGTCATAGAGAGCATACCTTTGTAGTTCAGGCATCTGGGACACTGGTATGAGAAACATGTCAAGTCCAAGGATCCGGGTTTGAGACCCAGGGCCAAGGTGAAAAACCAAAACAAACAACTAAATAAATAAAGATGCTCCTTCCTTCCTTGCTTCCTTCCTTCCTTCCTAGTACTTCTTCCAATTCTCCCTTCTTTCCTCTCTAGAAAAAATTGGAAGTCCTAAGTAATCATGGAGCAGATATCCCATCACCTTTGTCATATTATTTAATCTAATTAAAAAAGTATTAATAGAACAATGTTTTAAAAATGTCCCCAAATATTACTTTTATCAAATTTCTAGGTAAAGAATGAAGATGCAAGTTTTTAAAAGGGGAAGTCGTAGGCCGGAATGAAGGGGAACAGGGAACAAATCACCCTGGACCCAGGATAAGAACCTGGGTTTTGGAACACATGTGGACTGTGCTTTTGGCTGGTGGACCTAGCTGTTACTCCATCAGGGTGCACCACAACTTTTTATCTTAAAGTAGTTTAAGGAGTCAGTAGTTTAATCAGGGGTGTTTCTAACAACTGTTAATTCAAATAACTACTTTTCTCCCTGAATCCATATTTAGGCTATTTTTAATTACATGTCTACACAACTAAGCAAAGAATAGATCAACAAGTATATCTAATATAAAGAACATACCTATCTATGGAATATTTGTTTACATAAACACATATATGTATTTATTTTATATATATATATATATGTATTTTGTACATATTATTTGTTCATACCTGAAAGCACTTGTTGGTAAATGGGTATTTCTATGCTGAATTATTAAGTATAAAAAATTTGCATTAAACAGCTAAACATTCATAGCAAGGTGTATATTGATGCCACATATTGTGTCTTTGTGACAGTAAATTAAATGGATCCAATCTCCAACTTCCTATAGGAAGGCATGGTTTATACCTCTCAAATCTTTTCAGAGGTGGATTTAATTTCATAGAATGACCACACTTACATGCACATCTGACCATATGCAATTCATGTGCTATCATATATCACTTCACAGGAGAAAAAGCAAGCGGCAGAAACTACAAATGCTCAAGACAGGTTTTAGGACAAACAGAAGAATCAGATGATACTGGGAATCATTAATGTTTGCCTCATTGGACTTACTGTATTACTAAAGTTAGCTCTCATTGAAGGAAAAATGTCTTAAAAACTATAAATGACATGGTGAAGTTGTCCACATCTCCTAGAAGCACCTCAGTTATGTTGTCTTTATAATTATAATTCTGTGGGTCAGGATTTCCAACTTATGACACCTTCCAGGGTGTAAATCCCAATTTTTGGAACAGATTTTCATTCTTTATGTAAGCATAATATAAATTATTTCTCTGTTATTATGATTTATTCAATGATCTTATTTTATTCACTCAGTGAATACTAGTGAAAAATTACAAAGAATAAATACATGGTGTTACGTGCATCATTTTACTAGGAAAATTTTTTTGTTTCTTTGTATTTGGCTGTTAATTATCTCCTCTTTTAGGACCTAGATACATGAAATAAATACTCCTAACTGATTCTTATCATTAAGTTTTTTAAAAATAAATTTGTCATGTACTATTGTATAGATTTAAGTTATACAGTGTTATTTTGATATATTTATATGTTGTAATATGGTTAATGATATTCATCACATTACATACTTACAATATTGTTGCCTAAGTTCAATACATTGTTTATTAAATCTCAAGGGCTATTTTGTTCTCATTACGCTTCTATTCTTAAGCATCATGATTGTATTCCTTTTTCAACTTTTGATCTTGATTAATTTTTCCTACCCTGCCTTTCTCATTCTTCTATGCCTTCATCTTCACATATAACATATCTACATATATTATAAAATAGAGTAAGTGATTGAATTTAAAATAATATTTCAAAGAACTTGTTGCTAACTTTATTTAAATGCATTTAGTTTCAAAAGTCGTGTTATTCCTCCACAAGTATGCACTAAATGAAAGGTATTGTGTCTGATATCTGTTTAGGCATTAATTCTGGAAAAGTTTCCTTTAATATATAGGTTAGAGCACATATCTCTTGATAATATATTTAATAGGATAGATTTAAATAATTAATTAGCTTAACATAAAGTAGATTTCTTTACAGATTATTTTTATCTAGTTCATGGAAAATGACTAACAGCAATTGAAAATGGTCTGATTTTTCATCATAAACAACCTTGTTTCATATTATTTTAAGAATTGACAAAAACTCTATTTACAATAATCAGTCAGGGTCATAGTGACCCTAAGAAAGAATGTAACTCAATGGTTTCTTCGTTTGGTCATTTATTAACATTTACAGTGTTATAGGAGTATTGCTGTGTGCCAGCTGTAATGAACAAGGTATGACTCATATATGTACTCCAATGCAAAAGAAATGCAATATAATAAGAAAACAGATATTGAAAATGTAAGATCTATCATGTCATTCTCGTATGTTCCTGTTAGGCCTCCTTTACAATATGCTTTTGTATTGGAGACTATTTCTTCTTCATCCCTACCTACATCCTTCTAATTCTATGAGCGTCAATGGTCAATCTTCATTTGATATGACCCAGACCTCCCAATTCATGAGCATAGTGACCTTTTCAGGAAATTTGTACATCAACAAAGAATTCAATTCACACACAACTACAGTCTATGCGAAATGTTCTTAAAAAGATGATACCTAAGGACAATTTTTTTGAGCTAAGATTATGTGAAGACTGAGTGCTATGTAAGTTTCTGAAATGTCATTAGACTGAGATAGATTGAAAACTAGTCATGTTTCTTGAATTTGGAAGGATGTATTATTAATTTCCTATTAGTACCTAAGTGACATTGGATATTTTGAGGACTGTAAGGGGGAATCTGGTGTTAGTTGGCCTGGGAATCTGTGAAGCAAGGATATCTTTGATAATGTCATTATTCTAGTAAATAAGACCAGGGAAACTAAAATCCTGGTGAATGTGGGCTTATTTGCAAAGGAGTCAACAAAATAATGCATGTTTGATTACTTTGTGTATAATTCATACCAAGTATAAATAGAAGTGCTTTCCACCATGCCACTTCTAGGCATAGGTATAAAGCATACTAATTTTAAAAGAAGAAACATATGACAAATTTATATTGTTATAGAATTAGGTAGTTAATTGAATCTATTATCACTAACAAATGATAGGTTATGTTAGAAAGAAAGTCAGAAACGTGAGTTACACATTTTTGATTGTGGCATATGTAGACAGAATAATTATAATACATTGAATTTTCAATGATCATCACAACTACATCCCATTCTTTAGTTCGCAGCAATGTAACCTATTAAGGATCTTTATCCTCTCTCATTGGGAGTGAATGGTTCATTGTAACTGCCTCAGAATAGTACATTAAAAATCCATGCCCATTTATAAAGTTCTTTTGGAATGTTTGCTCTTGAAAAAAACAGAAAGACTGCACTGAGAGGCATGCATATGAGTTTTGACTGAAAGCATAGGTGAGGCTGCAATTGATAGCTGGTATTTAATTGCCACCTATGTGAATTGTCATTTGAAAGTAGATCCTCCAGCTCTAGTTAAATTGCTTCAGGATATCTTCTTGAATTAAAGATAGTCTACCTCCTGAACTCTTGAAAAACCTTGCCTAAATTGCAGATACATGAATACAATAAACTACTGTTATTTTAAAACACAGAGTAGTATAATTTTTATGTAGCAATGATAAATTTTGTAACCATCAGCTATTACATTGCATTTTCCTTGATCTTTTTACATACTTCTTATAAATTGGACTTATTATTGCAGTTTTTCTGCTTTTACATCAATATTATATTTAAAATTTTTCAGTAGTGGTTATTTTTTTCTTTAGTCCATATAATTCATAAGAATTAGAAATATCAGAATGGAGTTGTTCCTGAAGAAGGAAGTTAATGAACACAATTTGGGAAACTTATCCTAAAATACTAACAAGCCCCTAAAGAGGCTGTATTTTCTTACCTCTGAATTTAATAACAAGTTTTATTTACGATCAGACTTTCTATGAGGTGGGTAAGAGGATGACAGTGATGATGCTGTATAATGGTTACATCATGTTTATCAAATGACCTCTTTATAACTGATACTGTGATCATCAGGTAAATTAAAACATTAATTAAAGTGACATATATTTGAACTGGTGCTCATTTTTTTTCATACTTCTGAATCATGGAAAGACTTTGATTCATAACTGAGTTTATCTAAACATTTATGCTTTATACCATGTAGCTATAGATCCAGGGAAAATAATGAGGAAAAAGAAGTCCTGTGACCTGTATAGATATTGCAATATAATTCATATAAAGATTAGTTGGATTATTCAGATTATATTTTCAAAATTTAAACTTGCATGTGATTTGTCCATTATAAGCACAGGGACTGTAGAAGGATATGTTGAGTTTCATGCAAGTAAAAATATGGGAGCATTTATGAAGAAAAAAAAACTGAACAAATTGAGGGATAGTAAGAGTTTTAAAATGTAAGTTTGTCATTTAAAGAGAGATTATATAGAAATTCATGTTATTAAGTTTACTAGAGTAATCTTATATCTGGAACTAGTTATAGAAATAATTTCCAAGAGGCTTGACTCTCTGTTAATCATGTCTTTAAATCTGCATTAAAACTATCTTTTCTTCATTGTAATATCTATATTCTATAACACTTATCACTGTTAACATTGACTACAATCTCTTGTATTCAAAAGTTAAATAGACACAAGACTATATATGGCAAATAGGTTCGCAAAGGAGACTAGACTACGACTATTAAGGGACATATGAATCTCATTAGGATAATGACCTTGAAATGAAACTCCAAGTGTGAATAAATGTCCAGAGATGGAGGAATGCATTCAAGAAAATACAGCATACAAAAAAGATATTAAACAGGCAGATTTAGAGGTCTGCAAGTATTTTATAATATCTGAAGCATGAAGTCTTAGATAAAACAGTAAAAGAGAGGTTGTAGGTAGGGCAGACGGATGAGGATGAAGGCACATATATATTTTATTTTAAAAAGTATTTTAAGAGAAGAAAGAAGGGATAGTAGGAAGAAGCGTTTTAAAGAAGGAAGAGAAGGAAGAGGACTCTATTCATTAATTTTTTTTTCTTCCCATCTCTGAGCCAGGAACCTAATTTCTTGAGCTTTCCAGGGTCCACACACAAGCTTCTCAGTTGTCTGAGACATAAGGAACACACAAAAAGTTTATATTTGATATTTAACATAATGTTGCAAAAGACTTTATGCTGAATGTGGCATGGTTGGATTTGCATTTTATAAAAACCTTTCAAGGGAGGAAGAATTAAAAGTAGGGAAAGAGTAAATATATAGCTTGTAATATAACCTTGAGTAATACATGACTGGTATGAAAGGCAGACACAAAATATTAAGACCTTTTAATCAGCTGAATTATATTACTGATTAGATATGAATAGTGTAGGTAATAGAGTATAAAAAGACTATAAATGGATTTCTTTCCTGGTAATAGATGAAAAGGTTCATATTTGAAGGGGTCATATGCTCAATAGTGGATTCAGTTTTGCCCTTGTCACATTCTGCATTTTATCTACTTTGTTAGAACAAAAATCTTGGACACATTATTGATGTATTTCTTTGTTACAGCAACTCTACAGAATAGAAGATGTGATGATTTTGTACCAGATATAACCATTACTGGTTTTAACAGTAAATCTTAGTCCTCAGAAATGTTACTGACTTTATACTCTTGCATTAATAGTGGACTCTTCCTCATCAAGTGACTACTGGCAGAGCTTATTGAGAAGGAAGGATGATGGGAAATGTCAGTCAGATAGTTAGGAGTTGAGATTCACTTGGCTTTTCAGGCTAAAGGCAATCATTTGGAATATTTTTACACTTGAAAAGAGGATATTGGTGTTAATGCATCAAGTGACTCATCAGATAAAGTTTTTCAACAAACATTACTATATGGAAAATTGAATGTGGGGAGGCAAGGGTAAAATTAGAGAGTTATTCAACTGGTTGAATTTCTTTTCCTTTGCTGAATCAAATTGGTTTTGGTAGCAAGGCATTATCTTGATTTTACCCTTTATCTGGAAGATCTTTGCCCAGATTTTTTAATGATTTATCCTGAAGCTAGCAAGATATGCTGCTACCTCAATATATATGCCAGTAGTTGATCTTGTGACATTCATTGACTAATAATTCTGCTTTGGTTTTTCAAAGTGCTAGTGTTCTGTGAAGTTGTTTATTTGATTATTTTTTTATATATCTTGATTAGAATGTAAGGTCCAAAAGAATAGGAAATGTATTCATCTTGTTGATACTGTGTTTTTCATGTTAGCCATAGTACTTAGAGAGAAATATGTATATTATATATATATATATATATATATACATGTGACTAGATTGACAAATAAAAAATGATATAATTTAAAATTTGTGAAATATTTGCTTAGTGATGACACATGACTGAGTGAGCAGGAAGAAGAGATGGTTGGTTTTTATTTAGTGCTAAGACCTTATATTTTTAATTTAAAAAATTTGTATTGAAGGAATATAGTTCTATAATATCATATAGGTTTAAGTGTCACATTCTCTTAAGTTTGAAGATAATAGGGGAAAATTTCACATGCATTGGCAATGCACAGGATGAACTAAAATGAAAGGTCTTTTTATTGTTTTTTTAATGAATGGTGTAGGCAGGAGTAAAGTTGGGTAGTCATGTAGGCTGAAAGAGGAGGAAGACATATTTAATTTATTTTATTTTAGCCATTCATCTTAGTCAAAAAGTATTTTTTAAAATATTAAAGTAATTCATAATGAAGAAGGAAATAGAAACGTTTCTACAGAATATCAGACACATCGAATACATTTAGATTGATAGAAGTCTTCAAGAGCCACAAAATGTTTTCTTCGATTAATTCAGAATTCCTTCATAAAAATATATGTATTTTAATATATGAATAATTAAGTTTTTTAAAATCAATGTACTTATAGGACAATGGCAAAAATCACATGAAAAACTTATATCATTAAATAAAATTTTAACAAATATGCATATCACTTCGGTATCACAGATAAGAATGTTATTTGCATTTAGAAATATTTAATATATTAATCACTAAACTGTGAAGCATCATATCATTGTTATTTTATGCTTGCCTATCTTGCATATCCCTAGATTTGAGTAACAATAAACATTTTCATTGTTAAAAAGCCTGAAGAAACATTGTTCATGCTAAAATATAAGCAGACACTCAAGCTCACATTGCCAGACTACACTGTAACCAATGTTGCTGTTATGACATATTATGCCACCTTGTACTATATCATACCGCAATTCAGACATTAACTTATGTGACTATAATTCTTTATCTGGAAAAGTAGTATTCTCATTTCCTCCAAAAGCTATTTTATGCATATTTCAGACTACAAAATATATCTATTTCCATAGTAGTAGTTTCAATTATTTATTGGGATTCTTCATAATATACTAGTAAACATATTTCGAATTAACTTGTGAAAATAGCCAAATATATAAATAAAATAAGCAAAGAGCTGCAAGTTAATGAGATCCTGGGACATGAGACTGTTTTTTTTTTTTTTTTTGAATAAAACTCTGACTGTACAGTAGTGTTCCAGTTATTTTTCATTGATGTTTCTTGGACTTCAAAGAGAGGGCTCACAATAGAATAAATATGGAAAATTTTGTCCCCAATTTTTAAAACATTATTCCATAATGTAAGTTACTAAGCAAAATAAATGGAATAAGAGGGAGTTGTAGAAATTAAAGGTGATTTTTTTAAAGGAGTCAGTATTATTATTTATTTGCACAGGATCTGAAGACGTACACATTATGCTAACACCTACCATCATACACCCACACAGACACACAGACACACATACACACACATATGCACACATACATACACACGTACACATGAACACACAATTTATGTCTTAAACATATTAAATTATAAGAATAAAATCTGTAGATTAGAAGTAGAGCTAAAAATACTCTTCTTGTAGATATATAACCAGAAAACTATTTCTAAATAAATTTCCTGGGGAATTATAACTGTGGGAGAAACAATAAAATGAGATAAAATGCTGGACTTATGATTAAATGAGAGTAGGTATGATTTTATTTTGTTTGTGTTGTAGTCATCAAGGATTTTCATTGAACTAAGGGTTTCACAGTTAAATAGGGTTGAGAAAAGCTGAATTTATCTATGTAATTCAGCATCAAGATTATAAAAACCATGAAGGGAAAAAATGCAGCATGCTCATAAATATTATAATGAATCTAATTGCTAGTGTTATATCTATATTTAATATAAATAGCTTTTAGTGCAATGTTAATACATATTTCAAGTGATGCACTAAATATAATGAGAAAATATAATTTTCAGGTATGTTTCCAAGAAGTCTAAACTCATTACAAAGTTAATCCATTAATATTAATTTAATTAAAAAATATTGAAGTATAATTGCATTATAATATTATATGTTTAAGATTTGTGCCATTGCAAATAATTTGTAGACACCACATTAATTTCACTACTAAGAATTTTGTTTTGAAAAAAACCATCACTCAGCTTATTAGTACTTTCATTTTGAGAATAAGTTGGGGATTTATAGAAGCAAAATAACAATCCAAGCTACACATTCAGTTGCTGAAGAAAGGATTTTAAAGTTGTTTTAAAATTATCCATAGCCTATTTTCTTTAAGAGCATCACACAGATATTAAATTTCATGAAAATCCAAAATAAACATATTAAAACATTTTCAGCTATCGCATTCAGATATGAATACTTTTTACGTTCTTTCAACTTTAGAGAGATACAAGTAATTGCATAAGTGAAATATCTTCAACAATAGAGAATAACAAAAAGAAAATGCTTCAAAAACTGCATATTTTACTAGAGTATATACCATATCATCCATTTGTGGTTATCTAACATAAAGATGCATGGAGAGCTCTTGGAGGGTTTTCATAACAGAGAAAACGCAAGAATGATGGAAACATTAATAAGTAAAGAGAGAGCAGAAGAACTGGCAATATCTTGCCTGAAAGACCTAGACAGGTTTAATAACTATTTTCAAATCTAAAAAGTTATACTTATTAGAATGGCTTTCAAATGTCTTTACACAGGAATCAACAGAAAGTCACAGCATTAAGAACTTACAGAACATGACACAGCATTCCCTGCTTCTCAATATAACTCAAAATCATTAGAGTTGAAATTTTTGCTTCTAGAATTATCCAGCAAAGAGTAAGACTACTAGAAAGAATATAAAAAAAAAGAATAAAAGACTGTGCATGAGAAATTGTATGTTCTAGTCTTAATTTTATAATGTGTAACTTTGTATCAATATTTCATTGACTTGAATTTATTATGACTTATCTGAAAAAGGATGGTGGCTTTTGATCTTTTTTTGTCATAAACATTTTGAAATATAATAAATGTCAAATTTTTTAAATAATTTTCACTTAGAAATTTAGTTTTAGTTTCAGGAATACAATAGTGACCTGTGACTTATTTGTGAATATTTTCCTTAGGTTCCTACTAGTTAAGAGTTTATAATTGTGTGAAACTATCATTCATTCGTATGTGATCACTCTGGAGATTTGGTATCAATTTTTCTAATATATTTTATTTAATAATAATAAAAATAAAACTTCCCTTTCTTTATATAAAAAATAGCAAAAAAAATGGTTAATAATTTCCTTGGAAAAAGAAGGCAAAAACCCTATCTACTTTCACTTGCACTGATTTCCTTAGTTTGGCATATAGCTTAACATAAGACAAACAAATCTTCGCAATCATTTGTTGTTCATAATTTTATGATACTTAATTCTGATTAAAACAATTTAAAAAAAATGATACAATATTATTTTAATTACCTGCTCTTACATAATCATCATTTTTAAATGAATCCACATCATTTTTAAAATGAAACACAAAATAAAGTATCTTCTATCAGTGACCTGTTTTATAATAAGGAAAAGCAAAATTACAAAATTTCCATCAAACTATTTAATCAATCTATTTCTGGATCTCATTTATTCAGCTTAATCTCACATTTGAAAATTTCCACTCCTTCGTTTTTGATAATAATGGTTATATGTTTCAACATTGGATTACTTTCTTCCATTATAGCTGCTTATCTTCAATTTGTTTTCTAATTTTAACTATTCCCTAAGGATCTATTTGGTTGACTGTTTTGTGCTTTTTCTCTTTCATTGAGATTTCATGAATTTCCACTTATTTTTTTTCCTTCATTCACATTTATATTCCAGCCATGGGTTGACTCAGACCTGGCATAAAATTTCCATTATTTTACTAATTGCTCTTCTAGATAATCTATTCTGTACTATGACCGAATACTCCTACTGTCTTCCATCATTTGTAGGACACGAGCTAGTCTCACTGAATTAATTCCAAACTGGAAATATGAAGTGGGAACATGTATGAAAGGCTTATGCCACACATTATCGAGTTTCTCTCATACTGACTTCATGTATATATTCTTCCATTGCATGCTCATTACTTTTCATTTACGGTAGAGTTTCTAGGCTTGTTAAATGTCTTGAGTATGTACCATTTGTTATCACTGTCTAAATCTTAAAAGAGTAATAAGTCTTGATTTTTTAAATATCAAATGAAGAAAACCATAGTTTTCTGATAATTCAGGCCAAATTTAACAACTGAGACTCTTCAAAGTATAAGAAAATTTACATCCCAGAATTTCAGAGGTACTGCGAATAGATATATATTTCCCAGTTCTGCATTGTGGCAACCCCTGCTGACCTTACCCAGATAACCATACCATTTCCCTCAACTTGTCTAAGTATTATACAGATTTTTTCCTGACTCTGGGCTCCTGACCTCTTTTTCTTAAAACATTTATTTTAGAAAAATTGGAATTGCAAAATCTTGCTCTGCACTTTTGGAATGTAAATTAAAAAAAAAATATCTTGCCCATTTTGCAATCAAGGGCTGTCTTTCTAAAGAACCTAGAAGGCATCTCTTTGAAATGTAATCCTCAAGAAAGATACAGCTGCTACCTACCAGTCTCTGTGGAAGGGTAGGAGCCAAATGCCAAGTTGTAAATTTCTCTCCTGTCAAGAAGGTTGGACAAAGTTACTTTCCCTTTGGATAAGCCCAGTTAGCAGATAAAAACAGCCTACTGTCCATCACCTACTTCTTAAAACTCTCCATTCCCTTATTCCCCCAAAGGAGTAAAGTGTGTCTACTTTTCTCAGTTATAATCATTAGTAATCTTTCTTATCAGTTTAACTTTATCAGGTTCAATTTTTGCTTGGCGTTGCCTGGGAACATTCCTAAATCTTCCATCAAACTTTGGTCCTACTGCTTCACTTGCTATGCATACTTTCCCAAGTTTTAATTATTATTTTTGTCTTAATCTTTAAATCTGACTAGCTATAAAGTTGACTATATTTAAGAATCTTGGTATATCCCCTTGGTGGTCCAACAAGTCAGCAAACTCCTAGGGCCAACCTTGTGATGTCACTAACCGTTTTGTATTGTCAAGATTTCCATCTGTCTCACATTAGCTTTTATCTGAGCTAGCCAATCATGACTGCAATCATGAGCCCTTATGGTTCCAGACTTCTTCCTTATCAGATTAAAAAAAGGATTGATTTATTTCTAAACTTGTTTAATAGTTCAATTCTCCCTCTATCCTTCATTTTTTCCTATGATAAAATATTTCTAAATAAATCTCAAATCTTCATACCTTTTTAGTCTTTGTGTGACTGTAAAACTACAGTTATTTTCTGAAATAGTCATATAATTATCAAAACTAGCAAGATTATAATAATCCCTAGTATCTGATCCAGACAATGATTATTGATAGAATTTATTTACTTTTTCCCAGAGAGTGACACAAAGCAATATTTAAAACACCTCCCAAAACCTTATTTACTTTTGAGATTGGAGACATGATTGGAGACTGAGAGAAGTTCAAACAATTATGAATTCTTAGGTAATTACTATAAAGATGAACATAGTGCAATCTTAGAGCTTTGAGGATGCTGGTAGAACAGTGTTTATTAACATCCACATAGAATTTTTCTGTATTGATATTTATTAAAAGATGAGTAATAAGCTGAAATTTACAGATAATATTCCTGAATCCTAGCAGGAATTGCAGGAATTGCTTACAGAGTTTTTGGTTAGCAGATTTATTTTCTGATATTGTTTAGTCTGTTGGCTCATGATGATATGAAGCTGATTGATTTTTAATTAGTATTATTGTTTAAATATTATCCACAAACAATAGACACACCTGCTTACTACTTTTATAAGAGTACACTTCCCATTACCCCACCATACAAGTGAGTGTGGATAGTTTTCACTGTGTGAAAATGAAAGGCTAAACTAGGGCAGCTAATATTTTTCTTATTAACATTGAAAAAATCCTTGTTACTGCCTTGAGTAGCTCCTGTACTGAATCCAGAATCTATAAAACACTAATCTATTCACAATATTCCAGTTGTTTTCTACTGCCTGTAGAATGAATAATGCTTCAAATTCCTTGACCTGGTGTACAGTCTCTCCCATAGTGACCTCGCCCACCCCAAATCCCCAGTTCACCACTCACAGGTAGCAACCTCTCTGCAGTTGCATGGGCTCTTTCACACTTATGCTCTCTAGCATATGTTGCTCATTCTTCTTTTTTTATTTAAAATTAGGAAGGTCTTAGTAATTTTGATAGGGGAGGTTGAGTTAAATGTTCTTTAATTTAAGACCCAGAAAAAATAGTTGCTAATTTGAGAGGATTCCTAACATCTAACATGCAGAACATATTTTCCAGGTCAACAAATTTAGGACCATTTCTTAATTCCTCTTGTTAATCTATACATATATACACATATGCATATATATGTGTATACACACATATATATGTGTGTGTGTGGATGTGTGTATATAAATAAACATATGCATTTTATTTTATTGAAGTAATATTGCTTTATAACATTATATAAGTGTGCATTATAGCTCAGAATCTGCATTAATTCATTAAGTTCACAACCAAATCCAATTCCAGTTTAAGTTTCCAGTAAGAAGAATGTCTTCACCATATGTTCAATACATGCTTTTTGTTAACAAGTATGAAATGTGCTTCTGTTAAAGCAAAAACAATTGAATTTATTATGAACAATTTCAAAGAAATGATTAAATAATCAGCAATTATGCTCAATTATATCTTTAGAGATAGTTTAATATATATATACATATATATATCTATAAAACACATAATTATCTTGAAAAGTTTATTTGCTACATTCTGGTACTTGAAATCCTTTTTAATTTTCTCTCTGTTATATTTTGTTTATGTATCTTTTATATTACCAATTTCCCAGTTTTCTCCTCTCTCTCTCTGTCTGTCTGTCTCTCTCTCTTACATATTAGACAGAAACATGAGAGAGAGACTTATGCATAGAATTTTTCCAATGGCTGCAAAATTCATCATGGCTAGAACTGCTGCAAAGGCCAATTTATTAGAAATTCTAAAAATTTGAGATTCATGCATTTTCATTAATGTTAAACTCTGTCTTCAAAATATGCTTAAGCAAAATGCACTTTTTAGAAAAATAGCAGGTTCAACTATAATCAAAAATAATAAAATTCAGAGTAATATATATTTTAATTACTTCATTAAGTTTTTATAACACACCAAATATAAGCAAATTATTTTGTCATGTGATACATTTGCTTTATGCTGTATTTAGTTACACAAGATAATATGACTGTGTTCAAAGAGTTCACAGAATGGTTTTGAAATCAACATATAAAATGTTGACACTGTAGACCTATTCTCACTTTCCCTGGAAAATCTTTTCAGGATCCCACAAGTCCTTTTAGAAAAAATATCTCTTGATATGTTTTATAATGCCTAGGGATATCTGCATCACTTAGTAAACTCACTGTATTTTAGTTGTCATAAATATATAATTCAACATTGTGTGAATTCCTTGAAAGTGGAGATAATAGACCTACAATTTTTGTTTCTGATGCCTACAGTCTAATACACTGTATATTCATTACATGACTATTGAATGCACTTAAAAATATTTGGTAAGCATCATAGTACATGAATTTTTTTAAATACATTATGTGTGTGTTTTTCGATTTCTTTAAGTATTGCTTTTATTAGTACTCCTACAAATTCTGGAAGTCTTCCTATAGAGTAAGTAAAGTATCTTTTTTTTAAAGTTTATTTGAAACTTTATTTTAAAAAGTTTTTAGGACTTTAAGAAACACCACTGAAGATTTGAGATCTTGGATAGGATAGATTTGTTTTTATTCTGATTGAATGGTGTCATTTCTTTCAATTTAAAGACAATTTCATGTCTTTCCAATTTTTCTTTTAAAGTATTGTTGTGGGAAAAATGTGGAATGAAAATGAGAACGGTTATTTTCAGTAAGCTGTAGTCTCTATTTCTTGCTTCACAGTTAGCATAGTGATTAAAGTTTTCAATTATGTGTAATTCCATTGTTAAAATTTTAAATTTCAATCACTTATGAAATGTTACTTATAATAATAATACATTAGAGCAATGATTTTCATAGTTTTAATAAATATAAAAGTAATGTATAATCATGGAATGTGGAAAAGATTGGCAAGAATATGAAGACTAATTCACAGGCCAAAGAGTATATGTTGTATTAATTTTTATATATTTCTTCTTTCTTGTGTGAAATATGTATTTATTTTTCTCTGAAATCTTCTAAAACATTCATGTAAGAGCTTTAGGCTACAAACATACAATACTTACTTTGTGCTTCATTTTGATATTAAACTAATATTCAAAGCTCACTTTGTGAACTAAATAAAATACATCACATTTTTATTTTGAGAAATTTGATTCTTGCAATTATCTCTTAAATTAAAAAAACTTTCTTTGTATCCTGTGTCTATTAATAATTTATGAATCATAAGATCTGAGAATCTATTGAAAACTATTGATCTTTTCCTTCCCAGTTAGCAGAATACACATAGATAAATCCTTTGTATGCATTGTCAGGATACCCATGTATATACTAAAATCCATTAATGAGACCCTGAAAGATCTTGGATATTAAGGGAAAAAAAAATTGATTTTATACTCCAAAATATCTTTGTTATAGCTTGGGGAAATTGTATTAACTATATAAGTATATAAGTAAAATATTTTATTATTTTAGAGAAATTAGTAATAGTATCTAATAATATTACAAACTCTTCTAAAAAATGTGTTATTGAAGGAACACTGCATCATGACATGTTTACATTTAATGTATGCATCATCGTAAACCCACATCTGTGCATAGTACATTACCTTCACCACGACAGTCCAATTAAATCCTTTGCAATATAAATGACTACTTTTATCTGATTAGTTCACCTCTCTCCTCAATCTGTCTATTAAATACTAATTTGATTCCATTAACTACAAGTTTAATTTTGCTTTATTAGGTTCATTTGTTTCTTTGGTTTTTCTAATCCAACATATGATTATAATCATTTTTCTTTCGCTTTCTGGTTCATATCACAAAGCATCCAATTCTTGGTGTTGAATTTATGCCAAGACAGACATCATTACTTATTTCTCATGTTCCAAAAGATTTAAATTGTCAACATATTATACATTCATGAAATATATTTATATAAACATCAAAATATATATGCACAATATATATCATGTTATATTTAGTTAATGATGATTATTCTTCCATTTTAAGTTATTATGACCTCTGTTCTTGGTAACAGATAGTATCAGGAAGCAATAGAGTTTTTGTGATGAGATAGTTTGGTCTTAGAAGTGCTTTAAAAAAACAAGTAAAATGCAAAGTTCCACCCAACCCCTCAAATAAAAATTATGTAAACCCATGGATGACAGTTTAATGGGTTTAGGCAGGAGGAAGGGGCTATATAATATCAAGATATATAGGGTTGAATCCCATGGATAGATTTGGTTACTGACTCTACAGATCAGTAATGGCAATCATGATGGTGATTTACTGTGAGGGAAACATATTTTGGTGGTATCTAGGGCTTGTCTGACAATGCATATTCAAAAGACAGATTGAATGCCCTGAAATGTTAACCTTGTCACTGATAATTTTTTATTTTTTCTGAAATGTTCTAAAAAAGACTTCTTTCTTTTTAAAATTACTGGACTGAATAAAATATATTGTCATATATCTTCTAGTGGAAGATTTTAGTATATTTGAAAACATGAAGACAGCATTAAATTGCATTTCAATCAGAGGCCTAATATTAATCTTTGTTCTTTTAAATGCAAAGTCAACATAGGTTAGGAAATAAAATGGTTTCACTCTGTTTAGCACAAAAGAGAAAATGACATTGAAGGATTTTCATAATAGTAAAATTGCAAAATGATGAAATGTTTTGTATTAAAGGAGGGTGTTAGGATTGTATGAAGTTGATTCCAATATATCTGGTAGGAAAACAGCATTTTATAATTTCACTGTAAGAAAAAAATTATACCTTTTGCTATGAAATTTGACAAAAATGCAATTAACCAAAGTTTTAGCGTATTTGAAAGTCACTATTGCTTTTTCTAAAATTACAAAATGATATTTGGAATTTTTTTCACTCAAGTTGTCAATTTGAAACTATTGTTTATTTTTGTATGTCTGCAAATAATTGTTATAACATTTAAAATGATAATGTAAAAATTAATTAATTTGCATAAGAGAACCACTCATGTGACATTATAATTACTTTTTTCTGTATCTTTTACTCTTTGTCTAGAGTGATACAGAAGAAAGGTGATAGCATATGTCTAACAGGGAGACAGACATCATTCCTATTTTTCCTGGAATTTTCTGTTAGGTATGGATCTCTGAGTTGGATTTGGATTGCTGGAATTCTGTGTATCGACAAGCCTTTTTAAAAATTTTGCTCTTGTATCTCTATATACAAAATGCCAGCCAATATAAGTAAGGGGATTAAGTGTATTTTCTTAATGTCATTGCAATGGTGAATGTTAAATTGAAAATAAAATATTTAAATGTAGATATAATGTGTGCAATTTAATTTGGTATAATTTAAATAATTTCAGTTTCTAATAAATTACTCAATGAGCTACTGTAATTTTTTTATTTCTTTGCATTTTTAAATTCCAAACTTTATTTTTTCTTGACAAAATTATTATTACATTATCATTACATATTATTATATCACTAATATGTACAATCATTGTTTAATATAAGGATCAAGTTTTTCAAATAAATGTGTTCCCTTTGCTCCCTCAATTAAGTCATTCCCTGACATACCAAACATATATTTCATTGATATTACATATTTTTTGTGATTCTTTATCGATTCTTATTTTTATCCAACTGTTTGCACAACTCTGAAGGTTTCTCTTTCTCACTAGGTTTAATGCTGAAGTAAATCATGATAATCATCACTGCTTTACATCCTCAAATTTTTTTCCTCTTTTGGTTTACATTGCTCATTTTGAAAATCTGACTAAATCCACCTCTCTGACCTACTTTATGCCTATATTTCATGTTGCTGAATATGGATGAAAAGCAATTTTCAAATAGATATTTTCAATTCCCCTTATCTATTTATTCTCTCCACACTGCACCTCTTCTCTTTCTCTCTCATATTCTTGAAGCATTTATTCACTTTCTACCTATTATATAATTTGTATACTGTCTCTTCTATTTATTCGTTACTTCCATTTCCAGCATATATACATGCTTACAAGGGTTGGGATTTTTGACATTTTGTTCATCAGTATATCACAAGTATCTGATAAAGCAAATTCTAACAGATACTTGTTGAAAAAATGTATAATACCTGTCCTTTAAAATTTAGGTACGCATCTTCTGATTCTCCACATTATTTTAGTTTTAAGAAAATTGTTCTAATTTGGACCCATAGAGATGGCCAAAATCACATCTATTTGTGTATGTGTTGGTATATGTGTGTGCCAAAGGAAAAAAACTGATTAATGTTTCCTTCTCATTACCATCCCATTCTCCATTCTGTGTGTGTGTGTGTTTACTATTGTAATTCTCATGGAATAATTATCTGTAATCATCTCTGGACAGGTTCTTCCTTTCAATTACTCTTTTTCTAGGTCTAGTCTTTCTAGAGATGCATGGTTTCTAAAAGAGACAAAAGAAAAGTCATTCTAAGAACCTGAAAGAAAAATACTATTTTATTGAATTGCACTTTCAGGAGAAGTAAATAAATGCTCCTATAAATTACTTTTCAATTAAATTTCAGCTTCCAATATCAATCAAACTAATATTGTATTGATACAATACCATTAAATTCATAAGTCCCGCTAAATTACTTTCTTATTTAAAAAATACTTATGGATTCTTGGTTAATAAAATTTTTGACTATTAACAAGTGAGGGAACAATTTGGTTCATAGTTTTCACTTTAGAGATGAGTAAACTGAGGATCTGAAAGATTAGGAAACTTGTCCAAGGCCACAAATATGAAGTGAATGATACTTTGAAATGGTTCCTGAGGTTTCTTTTTTTTTTCAGAAGCTTAATATGAAATATTTCATGCATACAGGAAATTATACTTTCATGTCTCTTTTGGGAAAGGAAAATTGCAATTAAAAATATTTCTCATTCACATAGCCTTGATTCTATTCGACATTTTAACAGTACTATCTTTATCCCATATAATGAATGGATTAGGTAATTACATTACTCTATAGATTCTATTAGCATAGACATTAGAATTTGGGAAACCAATTTGGCTGGTAAATTAAAAGAAGTTAGTTGGAATAGCCTGAGGAAAATGAAAAATAGGATTTCTTTTATGTTAAGTCACAGGTTATAAAATTAGAAGTCTACATTGTTCTTTGCTAAAACCTTATCACATTCATATTATAATACACACAACTATGTTTAATACAAATTCACTGCAGACTATCTATTTTTTTCTTCTTGTTACCTGATATTCTAATTCTCTCTTTTCGAAGTGGTTAATAAAATCATTGAGATTACATAGTTTTTTCCTACGTTCTTTATATAATACAAAATCACTTGAGAATGGAAACTATATAAACTCCAATTTTTGGATTTTTTTACCTGAATATGCATGTCAGATGGTAATAAAGTAGCCTGCTGTGTCTGTTGATCCTGTGAACACAGTTGTGATGAACAGAGTCAGTACATGCTTATAAAACATGATTGTTTGATAAGTCATTTCCTTTGTGAAATGGAAAATAAAAACAGAAGTGGGTTTTGATGTTTCTTAAATACCTGAATACTTCTAAATGAAATTTATGCTACAAGAAATAGATAATCATTGTATTCTTAAAAAATCTGATGTCATACCTTTGTGTGAGATATTTTTCATCCTTGAGAAAATCTTGACAGTTCCAATAAATTTAGCTTCTTATTGCATCAAATGAAGAAAATACTGTGAAACTGAACGACAAACATGCATAACACACATACAGTGTCAAGCTAGGAGGGCCCACATTCAAAGAAAATTACTCAACTTCTTAGAATATACAAAGAAAGTAACCCCACCCCCGCCACCTCCTGCCAAATCTCTGGACTCTAATGACAACTATCACTGAGCGAGCAATTAACTATGCATTTCACCAGAACACACTTGTCCTCAAACCATCTAGATTTGTAAATTGAGAGTTACAGAAGCTTAATATTGTGACATAGCTGAAGTATGTAAACAGGAAATCTGAATCCAGAATCCTTTTTTTGTTCTCCTGACCCCTGAGTCTCAAACCCCACTCCATGATTTCCACAGCCTACATCTTAACTGGCTCCACCACAGAGGGAGAGTCAGTGGGCAAAGAATCCATTTCTTAATTGTTGTGCTCATCAGTTTAAACTAGAAACTATTACTGAGTCTAGATAATATTGAAAAGCTTGATAAGCATTTTCAGAGTTACTCTAATGTCTACTTTAACACAAATTCTTTTGTTTGAGTTCCTTACGTGCTCAAAACAAATTTAGAAATAAAATGTTTAATGCTATTTGCTCTGATAGATTTTGCATGTACATATCTGTTCTTAATAAAAAAACAATTCTGTTAGAAGTACTTTCAGAATAGCAGTGTTCTTCAAAATTTCTTGACAAACACAGTTTTTACTAGTCAAGCATAAATATTATAAACAAAACAAAATGAAGAAAATATTTTACTTAGTGCATACAATGTTTAAAAGTTCATACCTGATGAGAAATTATTTAAAAATCCATTCTAAAATATTGAACATAGGTGATTGTCATAGATACATTAGCCTAATTAATAAAATTAATAGTTGTTTACTTAGTGGTTGCTTCAGACACAGACTTATTTGAGCAGGTTTATGAATTAAATTTGTTTCTAGAATATGAAGTTGTGAAAATTAAGTAGAGGTCAGTATTTTTCAGCTAGTCAAATAGACTATTGATAACTCTCATTCTGATTTGACTAAATTATTCAGATATAATCACAGTGTCTAAAATTTCCAACAACATTTATTTTATGTTCAAATGTCTGACTTACCTCTGAAAAAATTAACTACATATCTTTGAGTCCTCTGAGGTCATTGTCTTCCTGACTGGACACTTGGAATGCATTTGTGTTAGGACAAACAAATGGTCTCCGTTGAAGAAGAGAATTTGATTATTTATATAGCATCTAAGTAACTTTAAGAACATTTTTAATTGTTAATGGATTAGTTACATAATCTAAACTTACTTGAACACAGATTCTGTGTAATTTATGTACATAAATAAAAATCATTGTGAGCATTTTAATGCACTCACTTTTATTTAAGGAAAGGTGCAGGCAGGAATTAAGGCAAGCAGAAACAGGTTGGGAGAAAGAGAAGGGACGAAGAAACATTCTATTATATGTAGTTGTACATTTTGGTTGTTTCTTCAGGCCCTGGGATGTGAACCTGGGACTTTAGGATGTATGTGGCAGGCTCTAAATCACTACTCCACCCGAGCATGCTAATGCATTCACCTTTCAGATGCATAAAAATCAGATCACTTTTTCTGCATCATTGTGATTTTCACTAAATAATTCTGGGGTGTGAATCAAGAGTTTGAATACTTAACAAGTAGTTAGGTGAATACAGATGAGTTAGGTATTATACTTTGATAAACATTCATGTTAACTATGATTCCCCCCCCACACACACACATATAAATTTAAGTTTCTAGGAAGCCTTGCTTTGAAAGTCACTTGAATTGCACTATTTATTAAGGTAAGTCTTTCTTAATACTAGAATGATTGAATTGATTAAAGACTTAGCTGATTGTGGAGGAAAGCTCCTTGACTTGACCTTGATATTTATCTCTGATATGCACAGAGATTAAAATAAGAATGTTTGGTAATTTGGATCCACTTACTGTATAGTCATTACATAGTAACTAGAATGGAGGTCAGTCCTTCCCCTGCCTCATTGGGTACCTTAACTTGTGGAATTGCTATCTTATAACTTTATGTTTTGTGTATGAGTATATTGAAACTGCATTTTAAATGAAAATGGACTCAGAATTTTCATTTCATTAAAGACTAAGCGTGGATGCTAAATGAGTTAACTCCATGTAGATAGTTTGGACTTTCATTCAGTATATCATAATCTGCTTATTTTTAACTTAATATACCAATTACGAGCTCCCAAGTAGGAATGATTTAGTCATAATTCACTAAGGTTTGGAAAGATTTACTATGCAGCAATGGATAATAATTATATTTGAAAGACAATATTTTATCCCATTTTAAGTAATCTGAATACATTTGTTGCCATCTAAATTTTTGTTAGTTTTCTTCCTCTATTTTCTCCACTATATTTCAAACTACAAGGGAGCATGATGATACCTGATATTTTCACCATATTTCCCAGAGCTCAGATCACTTTTTTTGATAAATAGTAGGAATTCATTGAATATTTTGAAGGAAAGATGTATTAGACTGATAAACTTACAGATATATATAGAGAATATTCCATCCAATGCGATAGAATATTCATTCTTCTCAAGCACACATTGGGTAATCACCTATTGGGTAAGCATTTATTATTCAAAATATATAAGCAACTCATAACATTCAATGAGAAACAATTAATTAAAAATAGATATAGGAATTAAACAAATATTTTTTCGAAAGAAGAAATGTGTTAATAGTTGTATGAAAAGACACTTGACATAACCAATCATTAGGGACACAAGTCAAAACCACAATGAGATATCACATCATGCTTAGTGTGTCAATTGTCAAAAAGACAAAGATTACGTATTGGCAAAGATGTGGCATAAAGAGAACCCATGTGTTCTGTTGTTGGTAATTTAAGTTGGTAGTTTCTATGGAAAATAGTGTAGGAGTTACTTATAAAATTTAAAATAGAATTACCATGTCATCAAGCAATTCCACTTTTGTATAAGTATATCTGAAGGAAATAAATTTATTGTCCTATAGATATATTTATACTTTATGTACATCTTAAGTTTTTAGCATAAAAATGTAGGCTATATTTGTGGGAAGAAAATGATCTCAGAGAAACAGAGTAGAATATTTTTAGGGATGGGGGTCTGCAGAAAATAGGGAGAGTTTGCAAAAAGGTGAAAATTTTCAGCATGATGAATTCAGTTCTAAGGATCTAATACAGAACATGATGATGAATAATTAATTATACTGCATTGTATAACGGAAATTGAATAGGAAATTACTTAAGTGATCTCATCAAAAAGAAAAAAATTGTAATTATGTGAGGTGATCAATGTGTTGATTATGGGAATCTTCACAATGTATACATACATATATCAAATAATGCTGTTTGCTTTAAATTTCTGTTTTATTTGTCAATTATACTTCAATAAAGCTGGGAAGACATTGCAAGGCATTCTGACAATGATATTTCAACTGTGCTAGTATCCCTTATTAGGATTGTTACTGTTTTTGCTAATTGCTTTGATCTTAAAATTTCCGATATAACTAGAAACAATCTATCTCAAAAATTTATAAGTTAAATCAAAAAGGGAAAGAAGGAGGTAGACATACAAAGATCCAAAGGAAAGATAATTCCAGGTGGAGGTAACAGATTAAAAGATCCAAAAGAAAAATAAATAAACAAAAAAATCAAAACCAAGATGCCTGAGCATACTAAGAAAAGGGAAAGAGAATGATATGAGGATAAGATAACTAGGCCAGGGCCAGAAAACATGTTAAAAAACAACACATAATACACTTTTATTAAAGGGTGAAACATAACTTCTGGAAAGTTTTAAGTAGAGGAGTTTATGATCTCAAAATCAGTGGTATGCAAACATAAATTGTATTTTAATCATTGATATTTTTAAAGAAAAATTTCAGGCCAGAATGAAGGCAAGTAGAGGAAGACAGGCAGGAAAAAAGGGAAGAAAGAAAGAAGTATTTTATTGTATTTTATGTTAGTTGTTCACCTTGGTTGTTCCCCCAGGTCCCTGCAATGGAAACTGGTATCCTTGGGATGCATGTCTACTGTACTGGAGGAAGGCGGCTGACCAAACCCAGTATCCACCAGGGTGCATTTTTTCTCAGTTAGGTAGCAGCTGAAAATGCACTATTATTCTGTCTTCGGTCTTCAGTTCTCAATTCAGTTTAAATGTACACATTTGTAGTCTAGGAGAAGGTATTCTTATGGCAAAGGAGGGAAGAAAAAAGAGGAAAAAAATAAATCAAAGAAGAATTGCAAAAGCATGTGATGGTTCTTAATACTCATGCTTAAGATATTGAGACAAGGCAGATGTCATTTCTGCTCACTTTTCATTGGATAAAGCAGGTCAAGATAATCCCTGATGTTTGGACAAGGCACAAAATCATCCGAAAGGGAGATTCAGTGAATAATTCCTATTTCCAGAGAAACCACTGTCAATGTTATTAGCTTTTATGTTATGGAAATAAATGAGATACATTAACAGGAAAGAAAATTAAGAATAGAGGGAAATTCAGAAAAAGAGCAAAAAGTTCTTCAATATTTAGAAACAGAGTAGTAGAGGAAGAGCTAACATGTATTACTGAGGAGAGAAAGTCAACCAAAAAAGTGACCGTCAAGGACAAAAAAATTTTCATGAAAGTAAAAAGACTGAATTTTAGTAATATGGCAAATAAGGCCACCAGACAGACATAGTCCACATAAGTTCCAAAGATTTGGGCTTGGCGTAGTGGAGCAAACAACCAAGATGACAACTAAATAAAATAAGAATTAAGTATAGCCGATATGATAATAAGAGACATAGATCCCTTAGATATGTCGATATTTGACAAGAGTATATTTGAAAGGACAACAATATGTTCATTGTATATTATATTTCCCTCCAGCAAAATTCTGTACAGTAGAGGATAAGGAAATGTAGAAGGCATAGTGTTCTCAAGAGATGGAATTTATTAGGGAGTAGATAGTGTCAATAAAACAATCCAGAGAATGAATGATGGCAATACTAACAGTTCACACTATTGGCTATATTGTCTAGACTATAGAGAAAGTTGAGTGTGATTTTCCAGGATGAAATATTATAGGTGATAATAAGATTTAATGAATAAAACAGATTTTAGTACCTGACATAAAATTAAAGACTCTATATAGATCAGGCATCCCACAGGGTGTTTGGTATTAACCAGAAAATAAACAATTAAAGTGAAAACATCTCTAAAGTAGGTGTTTAGTTTCTCTGGAAGAACCAAAATGTTGACAATGTTGTATTATGTGCTTATATGAGTGTTTATGAGTAATCATACTGCTATTCTACTTCATGAAATATTAATTAGATATAATAGAATTCCTTTGAATTAATAACTGATTTATATATTTCATTTCATGAGAAATGTTTAAGGTACAATACAGAAGGCTGAAAATATTTTCAATTATAATCCTCTATATCTTAAAGTTAGATGATAAAACATTCCTGTTTCATTAAATGTTGTGCAATAACATTTTTCACAGTCCTTTAATAACAATTTGCATCACAAAGGAAAGTTGAGAATACATTAATTGGTTTAAGAATTATTTTCTATGTAACCACACTCATTTCCATGTTGGAGTGAGACTCCAAAACTAAAATTCAAGTTTACTATATTCAATGTTGTTCTGGGTGACCTTGTTTAATGCATGGTTATAATTACACTGAATAATCAATGGAAAAACAGGAACCTTCAAAGACTAATGAATAGAATACACTATGGTATTTAAGATAAAAAAAATGACTACCTTTTCATTTTTTTTGTATGCTTTTTGCAAAATGAATTCCCACCTTTTGCCTGCATGAACTCTAACAGGTCCATGTGATATTCTTTTGACCATATAGGGGAGCCCATTAAAAACTCTATTGATCACAAAGTTATAGAATTTTACCTTTCATCCACCACTTATTGCTATTGATTTTAAAAATAATTCTGTATGTTACAGGTTGCTTTTATGCTTCATCAAAACAGGAATCCTTGTCAAAATGATATCTCATGGTCTTTTCTATAAGACCATGTAAAGGTCTCTGAACATATCCATTAGTATATTGCTCTCATCTCATATTAAAATAAAATTTGAGAATTATCAGCTTTAATTTGTCAGAGAAGCCTGACTAAGTAAGCTAAAATTTTTGGACCATTTCTGAAAATTATATATTTTCTAAGAAATCATGGACCAAAGAAAATTAAAAGTTTAATACTCAGTTAAAATTCTCTGCAACATATTTTTTTCTTTTCTATCAAAGAGCAAAGGGCAGTTTGTGAATTTGTGATGTTTATTGAAGAGAGGAAAATGTAAATTTTTGACTTATCTAAGTATTTTATAAAACCGTGCAAGTGTAGGATGGCAGAAAACAAATACCAGAGTTTTCCGTAGCATGTTCCAACAAACACTGCCTTGATAGAACATACTCCTGTTCATGTACATATGTAGAAGGCAGTTTAAGATAAACAAACAAAAAAGACCATCTGTTTAGAGATTGCAATCTCCTTGTGAAAATCCAGTCTGATTTACCAGGCTTTCAGCTGTGATTTGTTTGGTTCTCAGACTTTCTTTAGGTTCTTTAGAACCCCAAGTTTCTTATACAGTGTTCCTGTTTGGCAGCCATTATGGCCTGTGCTTCTCCTCCCTTTCTCCACCTTCCCCAATTTAGTCATTCAGTTAAGAAGTACTTGTTGAGTCCCCATAAGCAATTGCTTGAAATACAGTATCATGTCTTGGAAAATGTACTTATGAAATTGCCTAGACTTGGGTAACTTTTCTACATGAATACTCTCAGAAATGATAGAAGAAAGTTATTCATTTTCCTCCTATGATAGATAATCCCATAGTACTGAACTTGAGAACTCAGGTTTTGAATATCTGAGTATCTGGTATCAAATCCTGATATGCATTTGTAATGAGTCATCTAGATAATATTCGGATACATTTTCCATGATTCCTTTTCTGTATATTTCTGGTTAGGGTGGGTTATAGGAAAGATTATTGTGAATGACACAGGGTGAAAGTGAAGATTAGCCATCTTGTATCTCATATTTGTCACTAGTCTGCTAACTCACCTCCTTCCTGTGAGGTAGTGTCATGACCAGTAACTGTTTCTACTTCCTCTTGATCCTCTTTTGGTTTCAGTATCTCTTTAGTGAATTGTTTGTGTTAGTTCCCTGATTAAGAACCCAATTTCTGTCAAGCACTCACCCGACTAAAGGTAGAGGCAACAATAACTGTCCCATGTTTAAACCTTTCGTATGGGTTATAGCTTGTGCTTTGGGTTCCAGTTTGTGCTTGCTTTCACCCTGATAGCTATCCTCCCTTCGATGCTGCTATCTGTCATAAGATCCAGCATTACACACAATGAATAGAGATATACAAATATTCTTTAAGCAGTCTGGCTAAGGTCAAATTTCTAAAATTATAACAAAGGTCAAATTTCTGAAACGAATCTCTGTCTCTTTTAGAAATAAGGATATATAAACATACAGACAGGACTAGAAGTTAGTACAGATGTTAAGGAGGAGAAAGCTTCTATATGGAATAAGACAATATATATGTTGATTCAGAAATTCACTTTACTTTTTAGACTGAAGATCTATCTCCAACTATATGAAAATAGAAGTACAACAGATTATCAGTTGCTACATTGGTTACAATTATAGGATATTGGAGGAAAATAATTCTCAAACGCAAGATTCAGATTGGCTAAAAAAATATAACATATTTCACTAATAATGAGGAAGATATTTATTAGCTGATATGGAAGGATTTCCATCTTATGTTAGGTGAAAAAGTTCAATAATATAATATATATGATATGCCACTATTTACAAATAAACAAAAAAGGAAATATTAATATATTTATACATTTTTACAGCAAAACTTATTGGTATTTATAAAACAGATGATATTACCTCTTAGTTTGGTTAAGTAGTGTCCATTAAAATTCATTTCTACCTAGAACCTGTGAACTGATCACTATATTGTGGTTTATAAGAAACATAATTTTATTATCAAATTACCACAATTTACAGTTTCATACATATTTAGCCACAATTTCTGACTTACTCTCAAAAGCCTTGAATTTCCTGTTTTGAGAAGCAGATAGGCACTTCTTGTTATGTTAATGAGATGACTTGGGGTGTACTTGGGGAAGTATTAAGTTTCAGGATTGGTTGCCTGGAGAATCAGCTCTGTGATTAGAAGGTTAGCACTTCTGCTCCCTGACCTGGGAGTGGAAAGAGACTAGAGACTGAATTCAATTGCCGATGGTAAACGATTCAGTTAACCCTGATTATATATAAAGTCCCAATAAAAATCCAGAACAAAGGCTTTGGGGACCTTCTGGGTTGGTGAAGATACAAAAATCTGAGTAGAATAGCATACCTGAGAGGAGAGGGCATGGAAGCTCTACAACTTTTTTCCATGTTTAGCTTTTTTCATACTTTCCATCAGGTTGTTCTGGAGTTATATAGTTTGTCATAAAAAAAAAAAAAAAGAATTACCTAGTAAATAAAGTAAACAACTTTCTTGAGTTTTGTGTGTGCTTCTGGTTAATTAATCTACCCTGAGGAAAGTTCTTGGTAATCTCTGATCTATAACCAGTCAGAAGAACAGGTAGATATATGAACTTTTGACTAGTATCTGAAATTCAGGTTCATCTTGGAAGACTGAGCAATTAACTTATAGAATCTGAGGTTATTTTAGATAGATATGTCAAAATTTAGCTGAACTGAGTTTAATACTGTTTGGCTGGTGTCTAAGCATTGTTTGCTAACGTGGGAAGCCTTCACATACATTAGAATTGGTCTAGGACTCCTCATTTTGACGTGGTATCTTTGTAGATTTAATCAAGTGAAGAACTCATAGTGGATGAGAACAAATTCTAAATCTAATAACTCCTTATGAGGAGAAGGAAATATAGAAACACAGAAACACAGAGGGAAGAATACCATATAAAGATGACAGCAAAACTGTATTCTGTCACAAACCAAGGAGTGCCTAAATCACCAGACATTACAAGAGGCAAGGAAGAATTATTCCCCAGTGCTTTCAGAGGGAGTGTGGTCCTGGTAACCTTGATTACAGACATCTTGTATTCACAACCACAAGAAATACATTTCTATTTTAAGCTACCCTCTTTATGGTACTTTGTTACAACAGATTTAGGGAATGAATACACCTCTCTACAAATTAGAAATAGAATGGTCAGGAGAGGTTTGGGGGACAAACTTCTGATCTCTTTTTTTGTTGTATAGTTTCTGACAATTAAATCCACATTAAGGTTTTATATAGTTAATAAAATAAAGAAGCTTGGGTACAAATATTTGAACTGTAAAGCAAACATAACTCTTTTTAAAGGAATAGAACCTACCAAAGTAAAGAATGGAAAAGAGAAATAACTGAAGTAACTTATAAATGTCTTATCATAATAGTCTGACTATAATCCTTTCAGTATAAAGGCAAAAACTAGACTTTAAAAGGTTCTGAAACTTGGCAGTAACTTGTATGGTTTACTAAATTTTAAAGTGTTCTCTGTGAACTCCAACACTGACAAAATGAGAAAATATATAACACTGTGGACAGTTACAACAAATTGTTTCACTGTTTGAAAAGGGAGTAACTATACAGAAATGCATAGAGCGATAGAATAGATCCCTCTATGGAGTGGGAGGTATTAGCTTGATATAGAGAATTGTTTCTTCAATATCTACCCAACAACATTATTTCAACTTATCTTTCATTTTGAAAATGAATGACAAAACTATTGAACAATTCCGAAAATGTAATAACCAATAGAATTATAGAATTCTCTTTTTGAAAATCTAGCATTTTCATTTCCCAAAGTAAAAACTATATAAGCGATTAATTAAACTTTCTCAGATTATTAGAATAAAAAGAATGTTGAATTTGTTATCATTGTGTCTTTCAATATGAAGCAAATTATTAGTGAATTTTCTTTACAATTTATTATACTCAGTAGACTAAGAACACGGATGCTACTGAAGTCTTTGATTTGAGGGTTAGTATTAAATCACCTTTCTTATATTTCTCTTCCTCATTAGATCAATAATGCAAAAGGTCTAATGTAATGTCAAAGGACTTGCATTTATCAACTGAAAATATTTTGTGGTTGTTAGTCAGGGTCACCTCCTCCCTTTAAAAAATATTGCTGAAGGAATTTTATTGAATCACTGAATAATTTTAGGAGATTCTATGAACTGGGTTATAAACTAGATTGAGAGAAATTCATGGATAATTAGTAAATAGAGTAAATCAGAGTAAATATTAGATTTCATGGCAAATTCCTTTCTGGACTAGATTAAAAATTGAACAAATATAAGATCGCTCAAAACACACATACGATGGATTTAGAGACTCTACTATACCACAGTGCACTAGGTGGAATATTGGTGTTTCATACACAAGAGTAATTTAAAGTTTGCAGTAACATTATTGATTTCACTCTTAATTTTCATTTATTAGCCAGGTGATATTTAATGCGGTTAACTCAGAGGCAGTCTGAAACTTATTTTGAGGCATTTATAAAATAACCAGTGAGACTCACATCATACTTTAGTTTTGCCATTTCCATCTGGCAATATGCTTAATTTATCACAACATTTTATGTATGTTAAAAAATTAAAATAATTGTCCTATTGTTCCTAAAAGCAACTCTCTGAAGTGAGCATCTACTGTATTTATAAATATGCATTTTTAAATAGTTAAAAAACATGTTACAGATTCACTGAGTTACTAAATCAGATTATTGAAATAATAAACTAAAAAAGGTTTGTTTAGTTATAATTGGAAGTTGTTTGAGCAAGGAGAGAGACCTAGAGTCATTTACTATCAAAAACAGTTTTATTTTTATAATTTGAGATGTATGATTTTAGTTCTTTCAAATATACATATTAAAAGATGATCAACATCATTAGTTTTTAATAAAATGAAAGTTAAACATCACAGTGAGATACCATGACATGGACTATTCAAATGGCTAACATTTTAAACAAACCAGAGGAACTGAAAGTCTTTCTTTGAATGCTGTTGTGCATGGAAAATGACAATCACTTTAGGAAAAGTCCAGCTGTGTAGTGAACATTGGAACCAGAAAGTGAAACGTGGTGACTATACTGTAATTAAAAAATAAAATGAAATTATTCAGGCTAACAAAAACCTGGTAGCAGTTAAAGGAGGGAGTTGAGAACTATTGCTGAGTCACCTCTGCACCAGCTGATTAGGCTCCCCTCACCAGCCCAGAGCGTTACACCACAGCTTCTGGCTACTGATAACCAGGCATCTGCCACCAAGAGACTAGTTAAAATGACCATAAAAGCCGCAGCAAAGTACATGGGGTCTGTCGCATAGACTCCTACGATGCTACACACATGAGCCGTGTACACTAGCATCTTTGGTACATTTTGCTGAGACTCAACGCTGGAGACTTCCCATCCTAAACTGTGCATTCCAAGCTAGTTACCCTGTCTCTCTGAGATCACACCCTGGACTTTTGAATGAGCTTGCTTAGTTCTGTTTTTGGTATATTTAGAAGTGTGCTTTACCACCACTGATGACCACAGTCACAGGTTTCTACTTGTGACTGTATATGTCATGTGATGTGTGAATGTGCAATGTGTGAATAAACTGAGCATACAAAGGACAACATAACTTGTAATTATTGATTATCTGCCACTGATCATGACAAGCAGGCTATTTTTTAATTTTTAATCTTAATTTAATTAATTTTTTTTAAATTTAAACAAATATCCCTATGATGTAGCCATTGGTGTGCTTAACTCTTTCCCCAAGGGGGAAAAATGAAATATATAACCATACAAGGATGTATCCATGTATTCATAGCAGAGACTTTTGTAATAGACAAAAACAATTTAGATGACCATTTCCAGATGAATGGATAAATTTTAGTATGTTCTCAAAAGGAATATTACCCACAAAAAATGTGGACTATTGATACAATCTGCACCATGGATGAACCCCAAAATAATTACGCTGAATGAAAGAAACCAGAACTCTCCTCTCTCAAAAAGAATATATACCAAATGATTCTACTTATATGAAACTCAAGAAAAAGAAGAAGAATCTTCAGAGATAGTAAATAAATGTCTGTGAATGGAAGGGTGGATTAAGGATGACAAGGAGGAAGGAATTACAATGTAGAATGAGGATTGCAAAATGAGAATGTTAGGTGTGATTATATAATTAATATCATAACTATGCTGTTGGATTCACAGATGCATGCATATGCTAAACTTATTAAATTTTCCCTTTACATTTTTGCATTTTTATTGCATGTCAATTATATTTCAAAACCCTCTGAAAAAGCACAAATTAATGGTCTCCTTCACCTCTGAGTCTTGCTACAGGTAAGAACCTGAAGGCTTGGATGAAGATTAGGTGTAGTTCTATTCTCTGCTCTCTGGTATTTCCATTTCAACATAAGATTCCTGATGTGTCAAGGCTGGTGTGAGGAAGTGAAAATAAAACCGAAAGGTTTTGCTAAACAGGTGTTATCTTAATGTTTCTGTGCTATTGAGGTCTGTGTTCATGCATCCCACACTGGGTCATTCAACTACAATTCTCTCTAGGTAGGCCATTCTGATCTTTCATCTGCACACTCCGACAATCTATTCCCCATTGACACGAGAAGATACACTTCATCTCTTCCTTCCAAAGATATCTTACTGTCTGTTGAAATACTTCTGGAACTGGAAACCCTTTAGTGAGGTGTTGAGATTCACACACCTTTGGATCATCTTGGAAGAGGAGAGTAGTTCATTCTCAGATAACGTCTTCATCTTGTCAGGTCCCCACTAGCATTGTCAGGCATGAATTAAAACTTCAGTCCCCTGGATCTCCAGTGTCAGGAGACAAAAGTAGGCTTTTTAGGTAACACTGTACTTCACAGATTTGAAAAACAGGACCTGTATTCTCCAGTCTGTTTGGGATTGAAATTTTAAGACATATTTTTCCAATTATACTCTCTTCACAAAATTCTAGACAAATCTGACCCTTTTGTATGTGTTAGATATAGGTGAATTGTTCAGCTTTTTCTTAACCACCAACTATAAAATGTCTGCACCTGGTTATCTGTTACAAGCCACTTTGGAATTTCACATCTTTTAATTTCATATTTCAGACCAAAGAGAGTTATAAAACATCCATTTAACAACTTGTTACAGATATATTAAGTAGAGAAATGTATTGGTTATCTATTCTTAAGACAATGGATCAGGTTCTGTAGAAAAAAGAAATAATAATAAACCTTGTATTCACAAATACCTTTAATAGAATTTAATGTGGAAAATTTGGTATATAGAGAAATAAGCATCCTCAGTTAGAAAGAGATATGCATAGAAGACACAAATAATGTACAATGAGAAATTAAAAACACTGTTAAGGCACAACTCAGGTATACTCCATGTGACATCTGAAAGAGACTCCTATAGGGAATTTTCTTTATAAGTATAATATGGGGAAGCAGTTTTCTATACTTCCCCTCCTAGACAAACCCCAGCTTTATAGAAGCTTTACCTGAGTTCAGTCATATATATAACCCTTAGCAACACATTGAACATTTAAGGCTGTATTATCAGAGTCTCTTTGTTAAATGTACAACCCCAAGGGGGATGATAAGACTCTTACTCAAGGCCCCAGCTCTGAGGTCAATTTAATGGTTATGTTCTTTCTATTACTTTCCCCAACAGGCACAAAAGGATCCTTTATTCTAGATGGTTTGGAGAGTAAAATAAGTGGGAATTGTCTATCTGAGCAAAATATGATTAAAAGGAGGGAGTGTAATACTTTATAAGAAAAACAGCCCTTTGTAACTGATTATTCCATTCACATAATAATTTAATTTTAAAACTTCAGACTTCATGACTTTGGAGTTATCCAATATCTATTAGTATGGTTCTGAATATATTTGAAATGAGCAAATTGAAATATTTATGTGCACATTAAATTCTAAAAATATAATAAATCACAGAGTTTCATTTACAGTTTATTAGTGAATAGATTACCTCCTATGCATCCTGGCTACTTTCACATTGATCTGAGACTTAACAGCCAGATAGAAATGATGCTTATACTTGGTAATTGCTTTTAATAATGAGGCTTTTTATATATTATGAACAACATAGCAATATCTTATTTTGATTAAAAATGTGCTATGTCATCAAAAGAAGAAGTTCTAGAGATGATAAAAACCAAATGCAAAAGGAAACTTTATATAATGACTAAAATAAATGTGAACTCAATAAAGGTATGGAAATGGGAAATCATGAAACACAGTGAAGAGAAACATGAATACAGAAAACGTATTTTGAAGAGTATATTGTCTACTCAGACTGCCATAACTAAATACCTCAGAATGATTGACTTAAACAATAGAAACTTATCTTTACTGTTCTAGAGGCAAGAACTTCTAGAGAAAGATGTTGTAACATTGGGTTCATGGTGAGACCTCGCTTCCTGGTATTCAGACTTCTGACTTCTGAGGTCCTCAGGTAACCTTTTCTCTGTGTTTGAAGGGAAGAGAACTTTGAAGTATCCTTCTGTACTTATAAGGACATCAGTCCTATGTAGAAATCAAGGACTTACCCTTATGATCTTATTTAAACTTAGCAACTTCTGAAAGCTCATTTGTCTAAATATAACTACATTGAAACTGTGACCTCAACATATGAAATATGGTTGGGCACAATTGAGTCCACAACAAGGGTTAATAGATACTAAAGTCAAGTGGAATACAGATTTGCCCATGTTCATTGTGCATAGAGTTTCTGTGTACTCTTACTCTTCGTCTAGCTTTAAAATGGATACTCAAAAGTTTGTGAAAGAGCAAGAAATTTTCATGCATACACCTCCCAGTCCCACTGAGGAAAATGGTCCTTTCATTTATCTGTTACTGGGTAAAATATTTTCATAGCACTATTTAGATATTCTAGAAAGCACATTAGTGCTATTTCCTATATTTTGATAGACTTAAAGTTTCTATTTATACTAATATAGGAGAAGATTTGAAAAAAAATATAGCAAAAGTGTATAAAAAGCATATAAAAATATATGTTTCAGCTTAAAATAATCTTCTTTGGGGAAATGTCCAGTGTTCCAGGAGTTATTCTGCTTCTTCACATGAAAAGGAAATGCACCTAATTCAATTCTTTCATGTCCTCTGGGTCTTCGCTGGTTCCTACACTGGATTTTCCCCTCTCGTATATAGTGTATGTTCTGTCTGGGAAAGCTCATCTATGTCCAGGTCACAGTGAGAGTCTGTTTAGCCATCTGTGTGTAACCATAACAACCACAACTCTTGCTGGAACTGTTGAACTGTGGTACGTCAAATAAGTCATTTAGTCCTTGGCCTGGGCCCTTTAAGCTGCAAATATTGCCTTTTCTCTCTCAATGTATCAGTAAGCTCTTTATTTTCTCTCAGGATAATGCACAAGATTTGAGGAGGAATACTTTTAAACACATGGCCTATGTCTAAATAAATGAACACTATTTATATTCTCTTAAAATTGTACAGAAACTCAAATTTGACTCCTTGTCTCTCTCTAAACACACACACACACACACACACACACACACACACACACACTTACTTTAACAAAGGAACTATTACTTTGTCATTTTCTCTTTCCAAGGCAACACTGACTTTTTCCTTTTTTATAGGAGCGATAAAAGTTCAGATTCAGATACAGTGTTTGAAATATATTGATTTTATATTTTTATAATATATCCATGCTAATTAATATGTATTCTTCTCTGATAACAATAGTGTATTGATAGTCTTAAGACTAGTAGAAAATGCCAGGATAAATAGCAATTCACGTAGTCTTGATTCTTAATAAATTAAAATCAAGGCAGTCATAATATACAACTAAATAAAAAAAGAATAAAGGAGTATCATTATTTCTATAGGAGAAAAGGAAGATATTAGAAAGGAGAAAATATCAAGGGCATATAATGAATATAATTAGCTTACCTTTATGTTCAGGATCAAAATAAGAATTTTCTTGAAATTAATAGACGAACTATAATATACTGTGATAGTTGATAGGGAGTCACGTCCCATAAGATGGAATGAAGCAAGGCAGCTTTAGGAGATTAATCTGGTAGTAGAAGAAACTGGATTGGAAAAGATAGAGATGAGTTCACTGTGCTGCGAGAGCTCTAAAATTGTTAATGTGTGACCAAACTAAGAAGAGAAGCCCTGGCACAGAGGAGAATGTTATAGAACTTAAAACAAAACAAAACAAAAAATTCCTTAAGATAGCATTTGTGGTCATCATGAAATCTGAAGTGAAATGCCATAGTAAGAAACAATTAAGCTGACTATATTTCCTTGAGATGAAAACAGCATGGGGCTTTGGGGCCCCCTTAATAGACTTGGGCCTGGGGCAATTTAGCTATTCCTTTGTTCCACATTACGGCTGACAAAATAGGACAAAACTGACATTTGATAAATATGAAAACTAATGGTACTGATCCATTTAAAATGGAACCTATGGTCAGTCTAGAAATAATCCAATAGAGCACAGGGAAGTATTAAATGCAATAATTATGGAAGGAGTAGAAAGCAATCTTCCTGCAGTTCTGATTCAATCCATTTTCTATAAATGCATTTTGTTTTGGATACTGAATTTTAAAAAACAAAAATAAATAAATAGTGGAAGAACAGAAGATAGAGAAGAGAAGCAAAGATAATTAACTCAAGGCAAATAAAAATTAAATCAACTAGGTTTGTTTAGAGAAAGGATGAGATTGATTTGATTACAGAAATGAGTCATAGAGAAGTTAGGAAGGAGATGCAATTTTCCATGTCTCCTGATGACTATGTTATAAGCAACGAACTTTAAGAGAGCAATAATTTTATTTTAAAATAAAAATTTTAAAAATCTTTAAAATAAGTTTAAAATAAGCTATTAAGTATTTTACTAGGTTTGTGTTTCTTCCCACAAGCCTTTCTTTCCAGCTCTTTGGCATCTGTTTGCCACAATGGTCACTCAAAAGATTAGGGAGAGGAACTATGTGTCTGTGATTTAAACAAATCTGCAAGTTTCTTTTAAAATTTTTTATGACAATGGAGTTTCATTAAGATTCCAAGAGTGTTTAGCAAACAGATGAAGGTTATTTATTTTAAGATACAAAAGTTCCCATTGAACTCATAGGCACACCAGCTCCAGCTTTAGAATTTTGAGTCTATCCATATACCCGTCAAGGGGACAACAGATCCTTTTAAAAGAAATTGCTTGTTTTTTATTGGAGCTTTTTTTATTTTATGAAAGCAATACTATTGTTTTTAAGGAAAAAAGCTTAGGTTTTGTCAATAATGTCTGCTATGAGCCCAAATTAAGAGTAGGGATGTATTTTAATAGAGAACTTAAGCAATCTTATTATCTTATCTAAATGAAGCAATAGTATGGAGATGGGAACGAAGGTGGAATTTTAGAGACAGATGTTTTGATGGTAAAATTGACTCATTTAATTGATATATTTGAAATGTGTGTGGGTCATGTCCTAATATCAAAGCACAATGTCTTTTTGCTAAGAAGTTTCCTCTAAGGGTTGCACGCTTACTTCCATGTGAATTTCGATTGATCCCAATTCTTAGACAATGAAAACATTTTTACAGAACTTCAATTTGTGTCTCTCTAAGGTATTAAAAAACTTCACCCTAGTCATAAGTTACTGAAGTTGTTAAATTTCCCTTGAATTTAATAATATTAATGCTCGGGTTGCTTTGCATTTGGGTTTACCATCAGTTAGCTCACTTTATTATCTGCATTCTAAATTGAGGATGATTATAAAGAGCACTTCATCTTTTCATTATCTTGCATTTATTTGACTACCTTACTTGACTACCTCATAATTAGTTGAAATACAATTGTAACTGCAGGTTAGAAATAGAATTATATTGTATTTCTCTCCCTTTGAAGCATTTTGACAGTTTTCTTATTTCTTTACCTTTTCTTTTTTTTTTTATTTTTAGTTTTCTATATTGGAGAATTTAATAAAATACCACAAGTAGTCCCTTTCCCTCTAAGTGTTTCTTTCCCATATTTCCCAAGATTCAAGATAAATCATGGTTTTCCAGCAGAAAAGAGTACATTCATAATTTTAAAATGTAATAACATGGTAAAAACTTTGTCCACAAATTTTGGAAAAGTTTGATATTTCTAAGGAAAATCTCAGTTCAGTTTCAGTGTTTTTTTTTAAAAAGTAAAAATAGCTTGGCTATTCTTTGGGTTACTTACAGTAAATGACTCATCTTTATAATACAAAATGTGTAACTATTTTTTTCTGTCTTTAAAATATGTATTATGTTTTCTTTGAAAAATATATTTTATTGATATAAAAATGCTATGATATAATACTAAGTATAAAAAAGAAGCCATAAAACTGTACAAAAATGCTCTAATGGTAATCATTTTATGTATTTATAAAAACAGAAAAGGCTGAAAGAAAATATATCAAAGTGCTTAATATTTTAAATGTAAATTATTTTATAAATACAAGAATATCAGTTAAGCTTTATGCTATATTTAAATTAATATCAATCACTAATTTAACATGCCTTTTGATAAATAATACATGGTGTGAGAAATTCCTTAAAGGAAGTATGAGAGTTAAACCAGAAGGGATTTACAAAGTCAAAATTCCTCTGATACCCACTAGCTGTCATTATGCATCACAACATACCTCTTCCAGTCTCCAGAAATTTCCGAATGTCATATAGTTTGAGCAGTATTAAGTCATAAAATAGGCATGCAGTTTAAAAATGTACCTTCAAGAAAAAAAAGAATTGAAGATTATTACTAATAGGAAAAAAATCAGGGAAATTATAGCAAAACTTACACTTTTCTTACTTAAATTCTTTGTTAACAACTACAGAATAAAAACAGTGCCAGTGTAATAGTATTTAAAGGGAAAATGAAAAAAAATTGGAGTGATCATAAAACAATTGGAAAAATGCATTGAATTTTCATCTAAGTTTGTTGTGCCTTAAAATAATTATTAGTGTTACACCATATGTGTAACAAAACTGTTTTGAATTAACCACTGAGAAAAATGTCAATTATTGTCTTATGGAATAGTAAATATTAATAATTATTTTATTGGGAAGATTTGTGTCAATAATGGACAACATAAAATAAAACAGTGAATCATGAGGAAGTATTGCTTATCAGTATAACAGTTTCAATATTTTCATATTTTTTAATTTCAATTTTTGGATATGTTATAACATGTATACATATATATCAGTGTAACTATATAAATATATCAACTATAAACATAATAGTGATGTACTGAGACTATAATCTCAAAAATTTTAATAAAGGAGGTATATGATTAAACTGTTATTTGCAATAACTCTCTTAGGATATGAAAGTCAGTCTACATAGTGAATTCATATCTAAGAACACTAATGGAATTGTTTATTCAAGCAACTGGTTTATTTGATAAATATTTAAAATCCATTAAAAAGACGATTTGACACCTGCAGGATGAGAAAATGATTGCATTTATCCTAAAAAGCTCATATTTAAAAATGAGAATTTTGATCACATTTTAGTTACTTTTTCTTTCATCATGTTAAAGTAGGGTAATTCATCATATTACATGAGCATGAGATAGCTCTCCAAATAAAAAGGGGTAAAGAGAATTAATTGTGTTGAAAATACCATATTATATACTGATGTTGATTTGCAATGATGTACACCTTAAATCTATTTAATGTTACAATTCAAAATCTCTTTAATAAATTCAATTTTAAAAATGAAAAAAAAAGAGAAGCCTTCACTGTGGGGTGGAGGAAAGAAAAGAACTCAATACAAGAGCTCTGTCCATTACAAAGTGTAGAAAAGGAGTAAGCAAAAGTGATTGAAAGTTGAAGAATAATTGGAAGGGTATGGGTTTTAGATAAGTAACAAATATCTGTTTTTATAAAGGGAGTGACCACCTGGGCCAACTACTTCTAATAAGTCAAGTAGGAGGAGGCAAATGATTGTCCAATAGATGAATAGAAAATTGTATTGGAGACTTTATCTATAATTATTAGATTATCTGATGTAACTGAGTTTAATAAAGAATTAAAAGAGAGACGTTGGTTGTACAATATATGGACAACTCGGGAGAATTTTACTATAAAGTGGAGCAAACTACTTGCTTAATTATAGCAGAGAGAATATTTTGCAATGAGTTTTTTTAACTGATAAATTCACATCTTAAAAGATAACAAAAAATGCAATTACCAAGATAATTTGAGAGGAATAATCCCATTGCACAAGTGTAAGATTTAACTTTTGGCCTTAATTAGTAACATAGCAAAAGAAAATTTAAGACTGTAAAACAAGCAAAGCAAAACCATAATGTGAATACAAATTCAGGTAAATGGATAGATAGGTCATAGAAGTTATTGTGTTTTATTTATGATTTATTATATTTTGAAAGTTAAAAGTAGTTTTTGAAAATACAGATAGGGTTACGATAGAGTCTTGAGATCAGAACTGGAAACTAAATGGACAAGGATTATTGAGTAGAGTCTCTGAGCAGGAAGGAATTTGAGGTTACTGGGCAAGTTGAAAGTGAGATCAGTCACTGTGGATGTGTTTCTCCAGCTACTTAGAATTTTTCAGATACAGGCATACACTAGGAAGAGAATTAGACTTTTAATAAGGTTAGAATTTTCATCAGAGATTAAAATCTATAAAGAGAAAGGAGAAGGAGAATGAAATTGCAAGTTCATGCAACAGAGGGATGGATGGTTGATCTTAGAAACCAAAATAGGTAAAGTGGAAAATAAGAGATAAGACAAAAACCCATTGTAGTTCAATGGATTTTTGGAGCTTCAGGTGGGAAAAATATATTGGGATCCAGAGTAATAAAGAGTGGAACTGGATTTAGGAATTAAAGCTTGGAGAATAGAATGGTTGACGTTTATATTAAGGAAAGGATGTGGTTGCTGGAAACATCTGAAGAGTGAGATCATTGGTGGGGAAACAATTAAAGATTTTCTGGAGTTAGAGACTTAAAGGATCTTTGACATTAATATTAAAATCAACCAAAAATTTAACAGGAATTCTTCTGGGGACTTAGTATGACAGGTGCTATCTTTGCATAGCAACAATGTAGAAAATAGCAACAGTATCAGCAGATGGAGTTATTTTCTGATCATTATGATCAAGCAGCAAACAAGGATCATTGCCTTTTTGGCATTGAAAAAAATAAAAAATATTGCAAATTATCTATGTTGGACACATTTTAAGTAGATAAAGCAAACTATTGCAGCAGAGAGATATTAAAGATGACAAATAAGAAATTTCTGTAAATGCTTACTTTATTTTAACAATAATGCCTTAATTCTTTTTCTATATGTAACACTTGACAGTTTATATAGCATTTGACCTTTACAACAATGTTGTTTATGAGTTCTATGCTCATAAAGGAGGGAGATGAAACCTTGAGATACAAAAAGTAAAAAAACAAACATTTTTAATATTTCCTAAGTAAATGAATCAGATTTTTCTCTGAAACATTATGCCTATTGTATTTCAGTCGGTTTTTAATATATTACAGAACTGTTACCTCAAGCTGAGGAAAGTTAGTGGTGCTCAAGTAAACCATACTAGGATATTAAAAACATTGATGACATTCTGAAATAGCTGTAGGGTTTGGCTTATTCACTCATTAAGTTTCTGTGATGCAGAATAAATTTCATTTCAGATGAATGAATATATAATAGAAAAATAGGTAGATTACAGATTGTAGATAGGTAGATAGATGATAGGTACTAGGTAGATTAGATAGATGATAGATGATTGATTTAGAGAAATATATCTAGAGTCTAGTTTGAAGAGGATATTTAGAATCAATCAAATAATTTCTTAAAATTGCATAATATAATTTAACAAGTTAAGTAGTAAAAGCTTTCTAGATTACAGTAGTTGTTATATTACCATATGATATAAAGTGCAGAACGGTATTAAATCCTTCAAAATGTTTTATCTTTTCGCCTCAGGAAATACATTCAAATTAATCCTCTTTTGATATTCTTTAATTTTCCTACTCTTTTGATGATATTCTTCAGAATAACTTAAGCATTTTCCATCTGAGTTGCAATCTATGTACAGACTCTATCTGGATTTTAGAATATTTATCTGTAAAATAGAGATAACAGTGTATATCTCCAGGATATACAGTTCATCAGAATATTCTGATGAAGTGCAAAAGAGTGAATAAATGTAATGTTCTGAGCAATAATTTTCTCTCTATTATGTACTGGATAAATGGTTGTTGCTGTTGTTATAGTAATACTTACATAACTTATTTTCACCTTCAAAGTTACAAAATAAATATTTTGATGTTTAATTTTCTAATGACTAAATTGCATGACAAATTATAAACTATTTCAATAATTTATAATTGCTTACATATATTTTGGTCAATTAATTTGAAAGCACACTTGGAATAACTTTTTTAATGCTTGCTCTAATTTAACATACATGAATTAATAGCTCTTTTTCATATTACAAATGTTTTCTTCTACTGAAATCAACTTTAAATTTCCTTTTATTCAGGTAAAATTTAATGAAAAAATAGGATCTAAAATACAGTATGCTTCACTGTGAGTATTCAAAGTGATTAAACTATATAAATCTAACACAAATAAAAAGGGCAAAATTATGTGGTGAAGATTAATCTTAATACCTCAAAATTATGAAAATATTAATAAATTCATTTTAACAGAAACAAATATTGAAGATTTGCACATCTCTGTTTCTTCCAGAGGCATACACTAAGACTAAGTTTAAATATATGCAATTTATATAGTATTTGTGTACATAAATAGGAAAGTAGGTACAGTGCAGTAGTCATAAAGTGTATTTGTTCAATTACTATGTAGAAGACAAGTAAAGCTTACTGCTAGAAGAAGAATCTTGGAAATTGTGAAACGTATACATCAAAATTAACCCTTAGAGTGCTGAGGGAGCAGGGATACACACACACACACACACACACACACACACACACATATATAATATATATATGCATGCATATATATGTGCACTCACTTTGAAAAATCAGTGACATTCAATTTTCTTTGACATATTTTGCAGTCTAAATACTCTGCTACTGAATCTACTGCATTAACTATATTGTGTGTGTGGATTGAAAGAGGTGGGCAGTCATATGAATACCCAATATAAGCAAATACAAACCCAAAGATCTTACTATGAAGCTTTAAAAGTGAAACATAGTTAATTCTACCAACAAAAAGAAAATTATGTCAGTTAGAATACCTAAAATGCAAAAAAAACCCCTCATAATCAAGAATATTAAATATATCAAACCTACGTGCACACACACACACGCACATACATATGTATAATATAATATATATAAAAGCAAAGAAGATAAAAATACAAGAAGATATGTTGACAAGTCCAATATTTGTTCAGATAATTCCACCTCTTACCATGATTGATACAAAAATTAGACAAATTTACCAATGAAATACAAGACATAAAAGACTAAAAAATTAATATAATAAATAACACCTAAAATTAAAAAAGTATATACATTGTTATTATGCACTTATGCATTTAATGTCTATCCAGACCCCAGATCACAGTTTTTCTCCTCAAAAAAAGATATTCAAGTGGAATTATTTTGATTAGAGGACAAAACTGATTCAGAATGAGGTGATGGCACGTGTTGGAAGTTTAAAGAATTTGAAGGATAGAAAGTATGAACCATGATGGAATAATTAATATGTAAAGTGATAAAAAATGTTTATGAAACAGGTCTTTGTCGCATCAAATTTCTAAAATTAGAGTCAGTAGAAACTATTTCATAGACTTTTATAAGTGTATGAGATTTTTGGATGAAGAAAATCCTTATTTCTAGCTCAGTGCATGATATCTGAGCCATTCCCATCAATCACAGTTTATGTCAAAATAAATTAGAGTCAAAATATTGTAATGAACATTGGACTGGAAGATCATGGATTGGACTCAATATAGCATCTTCCAAGATTTTGGTAGCAGAATTGTTTTTTGAAATAGAAAAATAGAACACATTCTCATTTTGCTCATTAACATCTCTGGAATAGTTCCATCCGTATAATTATTCAAATCTGGTCTGGGACCAAATGTAGACTGAGCTGAACTATGTTTTAAGAAGATGGTCTTAGATTTTTGAAAATTTTGTAAACTAAAGAATTTTGATACTACGAACCGTTTCTATTATTCAGGTATATATTCACTTTTGAAGTAAATTCTTATTCTAGGCTGACAAGATGATAGCTAACAGCTGATTCAATCTTATCATCAATGCAGATATTTAGAGAAAAATACTCAATCATGCATTCATAAAGCTGAATTCACAAATAATATTATGACAGGCAATCAAAATAATTAAGATATCTGTGAATTAGATTTTCAAATACAAAATTCTAAGAATTTCAACATAAAAAGAAATTTCAAATGCCAATATAAATGATGACCAGAATGAAAATGTTTAAAATAAGTGAAGCAATATATGAAAGAAGTAATTTGTACTGGTAAGAATAGCAGACAGGCTTTATTATCTTTACCAAAAAATTTTAATGTCTTAAAATCTTAGTGGAGAGTTTCATTAAGTGAAAAAAAATTTATTGAGAAAGTAAGTCTCGCATTTGGTGGTCAGAAATTTTTTGTTTATATAGATTAGACAAAATTATACAATTATATTTGTCATGATATTGCTGATATCATTTATGATCATTACATATCATTAAGATCGCATTCCAACATAACTACGGGATTTTAGTCTTAGCATTAAATACCGCGTATCATTTAAGAACGTTCTTGTCATCTACTTTATTACTATCTGATCATACAGATAATTTATGTAGAGTTAAGAGTGAGAATCTATTTTAAAACTTATCAAATACAAATGAGACAATGTGTGATATAAACTATATTTAAAGTAATATTTAAAGATTTAGAATACAATATTCTTCAAATAGGTCTCCTCCTCATATAAAGTATAAAATTATCTGAGGGAAGCAAGCAATTTTATTTGTTCATCAGATTAGCACACATTCTCAAGATTCAACTCTGGATGAATTTTCTCCCTTATCCATCACATAATAATCTATCACCTTGTGTCTAAATCTCTACTTTGATAGGCACATTCAAATTGCTGTTTCATTTTGTTTCTGTTTCTTAGCCATTTAAGTGAGCTCTTGCTAAAGATGTCCAAGATGGAAAATCAAATAAAACCATCACAACAGTGGCACTTTTCTTGAATTATTTAAAAAGGAATTAAACCACAATATGAAATTTTAGAGTTTGTGTATGTAGTCTCTGCACTATCAGTGAGATTATTAAATGGACGTTCATGATGAGAACAATCTTAGCTGGTTCTAATATTTTCAGAAGTATGTGGCAGGATTCTCTAAGAAGATTTCCGATAAAGTATTTCCTCAAATTAAAGGTATATCTGTGCAGTTACATTTGATAAGGAAACTATATCCCGCAGAGACTATTACAGTAAATAGGCTCAATTTGGAACATGTGAATACAAATTTTAGGCTCTTTATTCTCCAGTATTCTCCACATTGTGGAAGGCAAGTGACAATCACAACTGCCAGTTAAAATTGAAGAAATATTTTAGAGGGGAAGAGAAAAACAAATAATCATGTTTACATGTTTTAGGGATCACAATGTCAAAATTAAATACTTGTGTGACCTAGACTCTTAAATTTAGAGTTTAACTCACAATATCACCTGTGGGTAGTGTGCACAGTTACCCAGCAGAAGAGCATGCCAATCCTTTCCGTGAAAAATGAAAACACTTTCCATTATACAGTTTTAGGGCATGAGAGGTGAAGAATAATAGAGCAGAGAACACTAAATGGAATACTATATACTTCAAAGTTAAATTATCTCTAAAAAGTATTTTCACAGTTATTCACAAATGGGTAGCTATAATCAAACTTTAAGATTTTTTTTTAGATTTTAGTTGCCTGTTCTTTGTATTCTGTATCCCATCCAGTATATTACATTTAGACATTATGTCCCCTAAGGGTCCTCTAGATGGCAAAGATGCCTTAGTCTTTCTTTTGTTTCTGATGATCTTGACAGTTTGAGGACCACTGGTCAGATATTTTATAAACTATCCATCATTTTAGTTTTATGGCTGTTATAGGTTTGAGAGAGAACTACCCCAAAGATAAAATGCCATTTTTTTAGCATCATATCAAGGACAAATACTAAGTGAAAACCTTTCCCTTTTAATGTTCTCTTCAATCACCTGGCAGAGGGAATTTTGTTTCAGTTTTCTCCACTGTTAAGTTGCTTTTTCATTTTTAACTTTCCATACTGTATTCTGTAGAAGTGCACATCACACACTTAAAGGGTGTGGATTTTAAGTTGTCCAGTTAATGATATTGGCAAAGGAACCAGCAGGTTAGTATTCAGAAGCCTATGACTAATGAATAGCCTCCATGAATCCAAACCTGCACTAACCTCCCAGGAGAATATTGTCTGCCTTCTCAATGTGACTTAGAAATTACCAAGGAAAATTTCCTCAGAGGTAGATCCACATGCACATAGGACAATAAACAAAAGACTTGCTCCTAAGTAAATGTAACTTTAACAAAAAATTTTAAAAATACATATTCAGAGTCTGTAGAAGGACATTTAGGTTGTTTCTGTATATTAATTATTGTGAATTATCCTTCTATAAATATAGGAGTACGAATACCTTTTCTGATGAAGTGTTTTTATATTTTCAAATATATGCTTAGAATTGGGATTCCTGGCTCAAATGCAAATTCCATTTTAATAGCTTGAGGAATCTTCATACTGTTACCTTATGGATTGCACTAACTTACATTTCTACAGTCTGAGAGTTTCTTTTTCTCGGCCCACTCACCAACACTCTTGTCTAATGCTTTTTTTGCATCTGTTGATATGATCATACAGTTTTAATTTTTCCCTTTATTGATGCAGTATATCACATTAATTTGTGCTTATTGAATCATCCTGGCATCTCTGGAATAAAGTGCTATTTCTTCCCAGCAATACTTGATAAATAGTTTGGGTAAAACTTGCTATGTCTCTTCTCTTTCCAAATTATATTTTTTTGCAATTATCTTGTTCCTAATACAATATTTAATTTCACAATGGAATATAGAAACACATCCCTTGTCTTTTAGTATTTGAAGTGAATTTCTATATTGGAGCTTGCTGAATATTATTCACTGTTCATGTAAAATTTCTATCTTAATTTAGGATTTTCTTGCTGGAGAGAGGAGGAATTTGTGCAATGAATGAGAAAAAAGAGCATGAACATTTGAAGAGTAACCAAAATAGACTCAAGGCAAAAAAACAAAACAGAAAAACAACACAAGGGCCACTTTCCCTTTCTTTTCTTTAACAGAACCATGACTGTATTCTGAGTGCATCATTATCCAGAAAAACAAAACAAAAAATATTTCCTGCACTCCCAAGCAGGTAAGTATATTCATTGGACTAAATTATCCCCAATAAGATGACACTGAAAAAAAAAAGTATACAACTGAAGGGCTATTTAATTAGAACAATATAATTTGAACTCCAAGTTAGACTGCTTTGCCTCCTTACTATCCCGAGTAGGAATGTATTGTTGAGTCATTTTGGAATATGTTTATGAGTGCAGCACATGTGGGATGGTGAACCCAAAATTAATAAATTCCAACCCTTTGACAATACTCTGGAACACGGGCAGAAGTGAATAGAAATTGTAAATGAGAAAAAAAAATTCTTTCATATAGTTAAAGATTTTTTTTGAACAGTATCTCACACAACCATATTTTGCATCAATTAGTGGTATTGAAAATTTCTTTAAGCGCACCTTGGTTGAGTAGTGGTTAGGTCAGTCCCCTCTGAAGTAGTGCTGGCCCTGTACCCCTGGGTTAGAGTCCTGTGGCAAGGGATTGGGGATGTTGGTGGGTTGGGGAGGTAGGGATAAAGTAGGGGAATGGGCGGTGAGGGGGTAGTGGGGAGTAACAATCATTGCAAACAACTAGATAAAAATAAAAATAAAACATATCTTCCTACTCTCTTACTTCCTGCCTGCCTACTCACTTTCATTCTTGCCTACACCTTTCCTTATAGAAAAAAAAAAGAGAAAGAAAGAAAGAAAAGAAACTTTCAAAAGTTTATATGGATGTTTGAAGGAAAGAAAGGCACTCTTGGGAATTGGGTGCTTGATAAATTAATTTGATCTACATTCTATTTAAATATTAATAAATCATACATACATAATTAATGGAGTGGGGTAGGTTTCCTTTTTCCAGAAATATAAATAAATTAATATAGGGTTAGAAACATTCTTGTATATATTTAAAGTATAAGTAATACTATAAACATAAATTGTGTTAGCCTTTTCTTCTGTATTATGTGCAGTATTAGTATAATATAATACATAATTATTTTGTATATTTTACACAAATATATAAATTATTGTATATATTGCATAAAATTATAATATAAAGCACATGTTTGTGTAATTAATGTCGGTCCCTGTGATAAGAGTAGGTAAAATTACTGTTTTAAATGCTATTGTATTCCAAGTGACCAGCACAATGCCTATGGAGACAGTAGATATTCAGTACATATGGTGTAGCTAACACTGCAGTTACTTATTTCTGGGATCGTATGATCTTCACTGCATTTCTGGAACCATTTAGTGACACAATGAAAATTGGTGGTGATGGATGTCTTCACAAGTAGGACAATTTGAATCACTAATATTGATTAGAATCGTTGGCATGTGGTGATGATACAAATAATTTTTGGTATTTTATTATTATTTATGAATCTCTATAATGGGAAGCCCCATTGCTACCACTCAGGGAAAAATGCTGCCACCACACTATGCACCACTTCCCCTCGCCCATTAGTCACAGTTGATGTTTTAATTTGGATCACTGGTGCATGTAGATAGGATATGCCTTTTTCCTGGAATTTTGAAATCAGAAAATAATATTATCTTCTTGAGCGCTCACACTATAAGATAAAAGTTTTGGCAGGAGTGGATTTGGGTGATACCAGAAACTAAGGTTTCAGTCATATGAAAACTGTCCAGTCATCAAGGAAACAACAATGAACAGAGAAGCAGAGAGGAATGTTAAGAAATTATTCCTGAAATCATAATGTTTTATTTAATTGAGTTCCCAGGAACAGCCTAATATCCTTATTCAAAATCATTATTTTCATTTTATATATGTTAACTTGGATTTTGTACAATTTTTTACGCTTATCTATAACTCTATCTATATATAATAACATCTTACTTCCTGCCAAATTGCCTCTTGCACATTTGTACATGTATTTTATCTATGTAATCTCTGTGACCCCCCTTAGGGGCCAAAGTGGATAATAAATATTTCTTTTCATCAATATTTCTACTCTTGAATATTGGTCTTTTTTTCAGGGTAATGGACAGTAGACATGTATTTATTACCAACTATAAAGAGAGAAAACCTTAGTAAATTTAAATCCTAGGAAACACGCATTCTTCACAATTTCCTTATTATGTTTATTTAGAAATTAGATTCTAATGTTATAACATTTGGAGCAATCGTTTTTTTTTGCATGTAGTAGCTAAATTACTAATATACTTTGCTCACTTTTAGCTTCACCTGTTTTTCCACCTCATGCTTTTCTTGTAGGATCACACCTGACAAAATCTATTATTTACTATATTTTAAAGTGAGGTGAGTGTTGTATTTGAGCACTCTTCATCATTATATATTTGAAAATGCCTTTCTTTTGTATTCATTATGAGGGATAGATATAGAATGTTTTGCAATTATTTTTGTCTAAATGTAAAGATTTACTTCAGCATTCTGGCATGTATAGATCAAGAGAAACTTACAGTTAATCTAAATATCATTTTTACCCTAGGAATTTTTCTTGCTTTGTATTTCATTCTTAAAATTTTCTCTGTCTTGTTAATGATCCCAATTCTATCCCAAAGAATCTTGGTAGTTTTTTAAATTTGTATTTACCTTTTCCAGAATTCTTAATATACTCAACGAAGATGTTATAGATCTTTAAATCACAGGAATTCTAAATTACTCTTCTGATTCATATACCACTTCATTGACATGACCTCTATTGCTATTTTCTGCAAATCCTATTAAATCTGCTGTTGCTTCTAAATCTTGATTCTTTTTATGTATTCATTTATTTTTGCAAGTTTCTCTCAGTTGCTCCAAACTCTTTAATGCAGCGATTCTTCAACTATATTTTCCCTACATTTATCTAAAACATTTATATTAAAATCACTTTCCATTTCCTCATTATTTTAATTTAATCTAGTGTACATTAATTTTCAATTTGATTTATTTTGATATCTTTCTTAACATCGTTTTAGAGTTTCCAAATTTTGGTTTGCAAGTCCATATTGAGCTGGGATGGTTTTCATTTTTATAAGGGTATTCACTCACTTTTCCTTAAATGTGATTTTATAATGTGCATAATAGCTATATTTTTCCTGACCAAAATCAAAATTATTTTGTGTTGTTGGCTTAGAATAACAGCCCATGGTAATATCCATCCATAATTTAAGCCAGGTTGGTTTCATGGCTGTATATTTGACATTCATTCCACCACATTGTGTCAACTTTATCTAAATCATAATCTTAGTCAGAAGACCTATCTCCTTTCTGAGTGAGCAATTATTCTTATATCTTTATTTGGAAGAGTTAAGAAGGTCCTGCACAGCAGAGAACGTTTACTTTCTTTCCCCCAGAAGAGACCTAACTTTTTTATTCCCCTGCTTATTTTCTAGCTCTGAAACTAGTAGACCTGTATATTTAAACTTAATTTTATGTTTTGTTTATATTCTTTTTGATCTTTGAAGAAGGTTGTCTTGAGCTTAAATAGTTCTTTTAGATATTCTTCTGAATTTTTTTTTCTAATATCATTATGTGCTTAAAAGTGGGCAGAGGGGATATAAAAGTCAAAAGATAATACGTGATTCATTTTTATTAGCTAGTTTTCTAACTGAATTATATATAGATCTAAATCTATAGATATATGTAGATACATATGTATAATAAAATTAAACACTAATCTACTTATTGAGAGAGATGTTTTATAAGTAAAATATGCAATGCTGTTTTCCTTTATGGATAGATGAAGCAATTAGCCTTAGGAACTCTGCTAGTTAATCCAGTGAATTGGATGATATATAAGATACAGGTTGGGTAATGTAGAAGATATTAATTATGAAGATTTACAGATTAAATGGGAGAGAATATATTGCCTTTGGCAATGTAATGATGATAATAGATAATTAGAGTGAGGTACTGAATATTTTACTTTTGCCAGGTGTTTCTTTTGCAGTGTTGAAGAAATCATAGGTAAGTGAAATCTATTAGGTCATCTGGCTCATTGCCTTGACATGCAGTCTTCTTTAAAGTAAATTTTTAGGACATTTTTCAGTTTTAATGGCATAAACTATAGTTCCCCATAAGTGTCTCAAAAGTTAGAGTAAATTTATTTTTTAATATTGATTATATTAAATAAAATAATGGCATAAAATAGGTAGATTATACTTTCTTCTCTCAAAGTTGCAAAGAGAACACAATAGTTGTGGCTATCAGCATGCAATCTGGCATTCATAACTTTATATTTGGAATTAGTTCTTAAGGAAAGCAGTTCTAGGACTTCCATATCTTTCCAGCATCGCTCATAAGACATCTCTTGTAAGTGATAATCTCAGTATGCACATTTTCAAATCAAATTATACCCTAGTAGTAGATGACAGGAGGGGGAAAGGAAATCATTTGAAAGCATTTTCTTGCTATGTCTTCAGGGTTAGGTTTTTCTTTACTTTTTATTAAATTATACGCATCACAAAGTCTGTTTCCGAAATCCATCCCTTCAAATATGTGCTTGCAACCGTTGCTTGTGTCTCTTCTTATTAAACCTCTTTATTGTGGCCCCCAAACTATTTTGTAATTTTTATGACTTTCATAGTCTAAATCATCTCAGGTTTCTAGAGATGTATAGCCTTAGGCTGTCAGATTTTTTTTTCCCCTTAAAAGTTCTCTAGGAGAATTTAGAACAATATTCCAAGTAAGTATAATCAGCACTGAAAATAGTTTTATTCTACTTTACACTGTAATTTATTAAACTCAATCCATCACCTTTTCAAACATTCAGTACTTTAGAGCATTCCAGATTTTTTTTTTATTACATTGTCTAAGTACGTCCAAGTTGAAAGTTGATGCCGAGTTTTACTATCTTGAACTTGATCAATATTAAGTTGTCTCCTGTCTGGTATTTAGATCTAAGTTTCTTCCCCTCCAAAGTAGTCAACACTTTTCCATAATCAACACATTTTCTTCACATCATCCAATATCCCATCACAGATATTTGACATCAGTTTATGAACTCATCTTCATGCTTATTTGGTTCCTGAAGACCTAATTTGATTGAGCCAGGAATCTTAAACTCACTTAGTTAACCAAAGTAAATGTTTTTTTCACAAACTTTTGATAATCAGTTTTTCTTTTTCAACTATTATTATTAAGCATTTTGTTCACAATGCTACATTCATTTCTGAATATCGACATATCTCCACCTATATTTCATACCACATTCTCCACGAGAATTCCAGTGTCCTTTACCACAACCTTTTCCCCTCTTTGCATCCCTCCCCGCTCTTCACCACCCTGGCAGTCATTCTCTTGTGTCCTGAGAGTTTTTACTGGGGTTTATCTAAATATTTTTTTTTACAATGTCCCATATATGAATGAAACCATCCTACTTTTCTCTTATCCTTAGTTCACTTAACATGATGACTTCTAATTCCATTCAGATTTTTGCAAAGGGCACAATTTCATTTTGTTTTTGTTTTTGTTTTCAGTAGCTGCATAGAATTCTTTTGAGTATGTATACCACAGCTTCATCCAATCATTCGTTGTTGGACATTAAGGTTGCTTCCATGTCTTGGTTATTGTGAATTGTGCTGCTAAGAGTATTGGGGTGCAGATTTTTTTCTACTTAGAGATTTTGTATCCTCTGGGTATATACCTAAATTTGGGATTGCTGTGTTGAATGGCAGATACATCTTTACATGAGGAATCTCCATACTGTTTACCAAATATGTTGCACTAATTTATATTTCTTCCAAGAGTGTTGGAGGAATCCTCTTTCTCCACATCCCTTCCAACACATGCTATTTCCAGGTTTTTTTTTTTTTTTTTAGATAATCTGTGTGTTTTCTATAGATAAATGTCTATTCGGTTCTTTTCCCCTTTTTTTTCAGTAGGCCATTTGCTTTTTTAACTATTGTTGTTTGTGAACTCTAAATTTTGGAGATTGAGCTCTTATTTGATGTATACAGTGTGACTATATCTTACAGTTATGTGGGTTCTTTTTGTTTTAGTGGTGGTTTCTTTTGCTGTACAGTAGTTCTTTAGTTTGATACCATCCTAATTACTTAGTTTTATTTTGTCCTCTTTTGCATAGCTGTTTCTACCCAAAACATCTTTGAGGTTGAGGCTATGGAGCGTTTTTCCTGCATTGTCTTCTAGATATTTTATGGTTTCAGTTATTAGTCCAGTTCTTTGATCCATCCTGAGTTAACTTTTGTGTATAGTGATAATGAATAATCTATTTTCTTTGTTTGTTTGCTTGTTTCTTTCTTTTTTGCAGATATCTTTCCAGTTTTCTCATCACCATTTGTTAGAGATTTTCGTTACTTCATTGTATGCTCTTGGTGCCTTCGTCATAGATTAACTGTCCATAAATGTATGACTTTATTACTGGCTCTCAATAATTCAACTTTTCAGTGTGTTTGATTTTTTTCCAGTACCATACTGCTTCAATGGTGCTCACTCTGTAATACAGTTTAAGGTCAGATAGTATGATTCCCCAACTGTTCTTTTATTTTCTCTTAAGATAACTGTGACTATTAGAGGCCTTCTATGACCCTATACAAGCTTCAATTTTGTCTGTTTCATTGCCTTAATGAATGTCCCTGGGATTTTGATAGAATTGCATTAAACCTATATATTGCTTTAGGTAGAATGGCCATTTTCACTATGTTAGTTCTTCCAATTCATTAACATGGAATATTTTTCTATTTCTTTATGTTTTTCTCTATTTCTTTTTTTAAGGGCCTATAATTTTCATTATAGAGATCTTTCATCTCCTTTGTTAACTTTATTCCCAGGTATTTGATCTTTCTCGGTGTTAGCTTGAAAGGAATTTCTTTCTTGCCTACCTCATTGTTTGTATATAGGAATGCTACTGATCTTTTGTGTTGATTTTATATCCTGCCACTTTGCTGTATTCATTTATTATTTGTGTCATCCTAGTTCAGTTTGGGAGGTTGAAAGATCCTAGAAATCTGTTCATTTCTTCGTGATTGACAAATTCGTTAGCATGTAATTGTTCATAGTATTTTCTCATAATGCTTTATATTTCTGTGAATTCAGCTGTAATCTTACCTCTTTCACTTCTGATTTTTGTTATTAAAGTTTTCTCTCTCTTTTTCTTAATGAGTCTAGCTATGGAATGTATCAATTTTGTTTATTTTTTCAAAGAACCAGATCTTGGATTTACTGATCATTTGGATGGTCTTTTTGTTCTCAATTTCATTTATTTCTGTTCTAACTTTCATAAATTTCCTTCCTTTTCTTGATTTTTTGTTAGTTGTTCTTCTCTTTCTAGCTCCCTCAGATGTGAGGTTAAGGATTTAATTTGGACTGTATCTTTGTTTCTGATGTGCACTAGTATGTCTATAAACTGTCCTCTTAGAACTGTTTTTGCTGGACCCAGGGGTTGTTCAGAAGCATGTTGTTCAATCTCCATAACTTTGTGGTTTTTCCAGGTTTGTTCTTTTGTTTCATTTCTAAATTAACACCCTTTATGGTCAGAAAAGATGCTCTGTATTATCTAAATCTTGCTAAATTTGCTGAGACTTGTTTTATGTCCTAGAAAATTATCTACTCTTATGAATGTTCCATGTTCACTTTTTGTTGGGCTAGAGCATGCTGTATAGCTCTGTTAGGTGTATGTGATCTATTTCATTTAGGGCTCTTATTTTTTTGTTAATTTTCTGCCTATATGATCTATCTATTGGTATTAGTGGAATATTGAAGTGCCCTTTTATAATTATGTTATGGTCAATGCCTGCCTTTAGTCTGTCACTGTTTTTTGTACTTAGGTGGTCCTAAGTTGGGTACCTATATTTTGATGACAATTATGTCTTCTTGATGGATTATTCCCTTGACAATAATGTAGTGTACATCCTTGTCTCGCGATAATGTTTTAGTTGTAAATTTATTTTGTCTGATATTAGTATTGCAGTTCTTGATTTCTTTTCATCACTATTGATTTAAGATATTATTCCATGGCCCTTAACTTTTTATCTGTGTTGGTCTTTGGATTTGATATGTGTTTCTTGTAGGCACAATATTAACGTGTCCTGTTTTTTGAATCATCCAGCAACTGTATGTCTTTTGACTGGTGAGTTTGTTTCATTCACATTTAGGATGATGATTTAAATGTAGGGCTTTATTACTGTCATTGGACCCTTTGATCTCTGTTGCTTTTCTCTGTCTGTTGCTACATTTCCTGTTTGTTTAAGGTTTTTTTGTTTTGTTTTGTGTTTCCTTTGGTTTACAGTATCTATTTTGTCAGTATTGTCTACTTCATGACTCTGCTATGAATCTTCTTGCGTGGTGCTCGGAGGGTGCTCCTGATCTCAGGGCTTTTCAAAATCCTGCTAAGATCTGTATTAAGCATCCTGTTTATTGGTAGTTTGTAGTTACTCCTGAGGAAGGCCGCTTTATGCCAAAGTCCATAGAATTCATCTAACTCGCGGAAAGCACTTTCAGTCCAAATGCAGAAATATCCCACATGCCCACTAGGAGCAAGTTTCAAAATGTTCAGTTTGCTTACATTAAGTAAAGTAATTCTGGGGATATTTCTGAAGACCTTGATAATGTCCTTGGATTAATTGAAGATGGTACAGGGTCCCCTGCACTGGCTACGATAACAGTTTCTAATTTTGCCCCTGTCAGCTATTAGTCACTGAGAGGCATAAATCTTCTTGATATCATTCCAGGCCTAAGTTTCTTAAGAAACAAAATGGCCTCCTTGGTTTTCTTGTAGCTTTCAATTTTATCTTCTGCCATAAGAGGAAGTTCAGGAACTTCCTCAATACGATGACCTTTAGACATGACCAGTGCTGGTAAGGCCCAGGTAGCCAGCAAAGAACAGATGAAATACTGCTTCTGTGTTGTGTTCACTCTGCAGTGTTAATGGTACCAGGTTTTGCTTGGAGCAAACATGCAGCCTACATGACACATATTTCCAAAAGCACCCTGGCCAGAATGGTGAATTCTACCACCTCCAGCTCTGGGAATTCGAGTCACAGCTCTGCCATTACCCCAAGACTCAGCACTGGTTTGATGACCTGCTAATTCAGTGACAGCATAGGACTGTCTATTATTTTTCCACAAGTTGGTATCAACAAAGTTCAAAATATCTGATTGAATGGGAGCCTTGAACACAGCAAAGTGACATTTTTGCCAGATGACTCCCCTTTTTCAGAGTACATGGATATCAATGGCGAGCACAAGCCATGGCGGGGAGAGGCTAGGGCTTAAAATTTTTTTCAGTAGTCAGGTCCTTCAAGCAGTTTGTTATTTTACCAGCGCCATTTCCTGCCCTTGCTCTAATTTAGTGAATTTCATTGGGGACATATTCCTTATTTTATGCTATTTTATCCATTTTTGGTGTTTATCCGCTGTTATGCTATTGCTTAACATTTTCTCCTTTTTTGCGGGGGAGGGGATAGGTTTTGGGGGGAGGGCAATTAACATCCCGCTTCCTTAATCATCAATTGCCAGGAGTATACATCAAATATCTTTCACAGGAGAGGAAGAGGGGACAAATCTACATATAACAAAGAGAAAACCTTTGCATCTTAGTTTTTTACTCTTTTATTCTGCTGCTCCTATGCCAGCTATGTAATAAACTGTATTACATCTACCACAGTTTTAATCGTCCTGTAAGTTTTTGTTTTATTTTGTGAGTTTTTGTTTCATTTTGTTTTAGTCTGCTTGCTCATTTTTTTTTTTTTTTTTTTTTTTTTTTTTTTTTTTTTTTTTTTTTTTTTTTTTTTTTTTTTTTTTTTTTTTTTTTTTGTCTTACTGGTTTGTATTCACCATTTCAACCTAAACCTCTTGAATGGAAAATGCTATTTCCTTTTTACTGAAATGTTCTAGGTTTCAAGTGCAAAAATATAGGGACTCAATAAAAATTAGTTGAAAAAAGTAAGCCGATTCCATCATGTTTCGGCAGTGCCAATAAGATCAAATTTATCTCTCAAATTCATTTTTATCACAGATTTCAATTAGACTTTCTCCATTGATGAGCACTAATAGATAATGACTTGGATTCTAATTTGATGCAGGAAAAGCATAGCTTAAAATCTATTCAGCAGGTATGCAGATGTATGAGTGGAAACATTTAACTGAGACTGCTGAAAATGAGGACACTTCCTTAGCAATGTGGGTCTGGAGACACACTCCCTAATTACTCTCAGGAGAGCTCCAGGAAATCTTTCCAATTCTCTCACCTCTCAGGAGAGCTGCAACCCCTGAGTATGCTCATAAAATGGGGGCCTTCCTTGGGCATATAAGAGTTAACATTTTTATGGCAAGCTCTTTCTCCTGTAATCTTCAAGTAACATGAATTATTTTTGTTCAGTTGTTCCTCATAAACTTGCCATATGATCATGGCAACAGGGCTTTTCTTTGTGAACTTTTTCCAGACAGACCTTGAGTTTCACTGGGGGTGTCCCAGCTCATTTACCCTTCACCTGTATCATAATTCATTTTCTTATATAATTAAAGTTGAAGCATATATTGAAATGTTGGAAAGAGAGGGAGAGGGAGAAGAAGTAGGAGGAGGAGAAGGAGGAGAAGGACAAGAAGAAAAAGGTTTATCTCCAAATAGAAACACATCTACTCTAGAGAAAAAAGACAAAACACTTTAAAATGTAAACATGGACTCTGTTTTCAACCCTTTTGAAGTGTAAACACATAGCTTCAGGGAGATAACATTGTACATGTCTCCTGCAGATATTGTCTACTCAATCATCCTTCAGCTTTCAAGAATTATTGGATTTCCAAATGAATTTCAGAATTTGTTTGAAAATTTCTGCCAAAACAAACAAAATAGCCTTTTGTGGCTTAGAAATTATATTGAAATTTTCAACCAATCATTTAGGAGAGAGGGATTAAATGTTACCAATACTAAGGTTTATGCCCTGAGATAAAGTATATCTCCCTGTAAGTCCTCTTTTAATTCTCCTCATCAATGCTTTGTTGTTTTTAGTGTACAGGTCATGCATGGATTTTGTCATATTTAGCCCTAAAAATTTTATGCTTTGAAATAATTATAAATGTATTTTCATTAAATTAATTCTGAATTTTTATAGCTAAGACACACAAATACAATTGATATGTGTATATTGGCCTTGTATCTATAAACTTTCTAAACTTGTTAGATAGTCATTTAGTTCTTGGCGCTTTAAGAATGGGTAATTGAAGATAGAGGGATATCAATCTATTTACCACAATGTATTATACCAAGGCAAGTAAATTCTTTGAGTTCCTAACTTTATGCATCTTTATCATGAGTACATACTGGATTGCTTCTAATGTCTTTTTTTCCTACATCTGTTGAGACTATCTTATTTTTCAGTTTCTCAATATGGTTAATTGCATTAATACTGATCATATTGGTTTATGACATAATATGATTTCAGATATACAGCTTCATATTTTAGCATATGTACATATAGATCATGATCACCAAGCATCTAATACCATCTGTCACCATAACACTGACCTATTCACCTTCCTCTCTGGCAACCACAATTCTGTTTACTTTTGCTTACAAAATAAATACTATTTCATGGAAATGATTAAAAACCTTTCACAGAATTTAGAGAAACATTAAATTACTTGAAATGTGAAACTAACCTTGCATTTTCAGAAAATGATCATGTAAAATATATTTATTATATGTTGTTGAATATAATTGCTAAGATTTGGTAAACATTTCTTTCCACATATATTTAAAGAGATACTGGACTGTAGTTTTCATTACTTACAATATTTGTATGGTTTTGGTTTTAGGGTAATTCTCTCTTCAGAGATTGAGTATTCCATCTTCTTAAACTTTATGACTTGTTGTAGACTTACTATATTTGTGTCCTTAAAAAGTTTGTATAATTCTCCAGAAAAATGATTTAGATCTAGAATTATTTTGAGGGAGTTATTATTTCTTTTATTGTTAGTATTATTGTCTTTTTACTTTACAATGCAATGTAAAATTCAAGCGCTTACACAACACAATGATTGATCTCATCACACCACACATATCACCTTTAGGCATATTTGCAAATATATTTAAAAAAGACAAATAAGAAAAGATACTTGCACACATATTTTCATAGTAGCACAAATAATAACAATCAAGACATGGATTCAACCAAAATGTCAATGGATAGAATAATGGAGAAAGAAGAACATTTTTAACTGAAATTTCAATGCTTTTAATTGATATAGAATGTGCAGGTTGTGTGAAACAAGTCTTTCTAGGTCTTTTTATTTTTTTAAATATATTACAAATCTAATTAACTGTGGCTGTATTCGTCATTCTAAAAATTTGAAATGTTTTATTAGATTTGAATTTAAATAAAAATTGTATGATGATTTCTATATGCACGGAGAAAGCATTTGAAAAGATTGAGCACACATTTATGAAAAAAATCTCAATAAAATGGGGATAGATGAGATATGCTTCAATTTAATATAAGCCATATATGACAAGCCCACTGCTAATATACTTAATAGTGAAAAACTGAGAGCTTTTTCTTTGACATCAGGAAAATACAAAGAAGCCCATACCCATCTCTACAACTAAGCACACTATTAGATTTATACCAGACAAATTAGATTAGAAAAATAAATAAAATAAATTAAAATTAGAAAAGAAAAAATAAAATATCACTATTTACAGATGAAATGTATTATATTTAAAAGACCCCAAGGACTTCACAAAAAACTCTCAGATACAAAATGAATAGATCAAAGAAGCAGACTACACATTAATACATAAAAATCTACTATATTTACATATGTAAAAGCAAGCAAAAAGAAAAGAAATCCTGCTTATAGTTATATCTAAGAATTAACATCTAGGAAATAATAAAGCAGAAGAATGAAACTTATTCACCATCTAACACCATATATAAACATTAATTTCAAAATTTATCAAAGATTTGGATGTAAGATTTGAAATAATGAAGTACTCAAACATAGGCAAAAAGCTTCAAGATGTTGCTGTTAGAGATGTCTCTGGGGACACAATGCTGTTAGCAAGGAACCAAAAGAAAATAAAAGAAACAACTGGAACTATAGCAAACTCAAAATCTTCTGTTTAGAAAAAATAAACATAAAAAATGAAAAGGTAACCTTACTATTAAGAGAAGATATTTTTACATCGTAACTTTTATTAAGTTTTAATGTTCATAGTATATAAATAACTCATACATGAATATAAGAAAAAACAAGGAACTCAATTTAAAAATAGGCAGAAGATCTGAATAGACATGTCTCCTAAAAATATATGCTAATGGCCAAAAGAAAAATTTTAAAAAATGTTCAACATTATTAGGGAAATGCAAATTTCTCATGAATGTTTTTTACCAATAAGTCTAGAAACAAATACTGGTGAGGATGTGACAACATAAGAACTCTTGTCCACTGTTGGTAGGAAATTAAACATGTAAAGCCCTTTGGAAAGCACTGTAGAGATTTTTCAAAAATAATTATTATATATTCCAGATATTCAAGTCCTAAGTATCTACCCAAATAAAAACAAGCAAACAAAAAAACCCGAACACTAGGTTGAAGAAATACATACATCCCTATGCTCATTAAAACAATACTTAAATAGACAAGATATGAAAATAACCTAATTGCCCATTATATATAATAAAATAAAAAATGTGCTATATATACTCAATGGAGCACTATTCAGCTATAAAAATATATATGCATATATATATTAAACCTTTCTATTCATAACACCATGAATTTTTGTTGAAAATTTTAGAGTGATTATATCTACTATATGAATTAACTCTTTTTTCATTTTTAAATGGCATTTTTATAATCAGTAATATTATTTGATCTGAATTCAATATTTCTTAATATTAATTGCCATAACCCGCGTGGTTGTCCAAAAGGGTACCTCAGAGGAGGCTACAGGACCTTAAAAAAGACAGACAGACAGCATACATGTAGAAAAGCAGGGGCCAGGTGAGACACTGCTCTTTGGTTGGAAAGTAGCAACCTCAACCTAGTCTCCTTGATTTATTTTATAGGGCTGGGTTACAATGAGATAATATGATAATGCCAAGCAAGGAAAGACTATAAACATTAGCTACTACATCTTCTGCCTCAGGATATCTTGTAGAGACAGACTTTTGTTATCTGCTTATGAGAGAACTTCTGCCTGGAGATATCTTGTAGAGGCAATGATAAAAGTTCACTTCCTTCAATTAATATAGAAAACCCATTTTTGACTGGTCTTTATGCAATTTATTTTTTAATCTTTTATATCTTTCATGCTTCTGGCAATATTTTTTTGCATAGGCAACACAGATTTTTAAAAAAATCAATCTGATAATATTTTTCTCTAAATTCATGTATTTAGACCATCAAATTTAATTTTATTTATTTCTAAACTGAATTAATAAGTAGAAAATAAGAACATATAAATCATGAGTAATAAGGAAATTGAAACTATAGGCAGAAGTCCCTTCACTCACTCTCTAAAGCTCAGGACCATATGCCTTCCCTAGTGAATTTTACTAGATGTCAAATAATAAATATTGATCTTTTTCAAACTCTTCCAAAAACTCTCTCAAAAAAACAAAAATTCCAAAAAAAAAAAAAAAAAGAAAGAAAGTAGGCAAGCTTGAGACCATATTCTGTGAAGTCACCATTACTCTAATTAAGATATCAGGCAAGGTCATCACACATAAATATGAAAGGATAAAACAGTATCTCTCATGAACAGATACAAAATTCTTCATAACATAGCAGTGAACAGAATACATGTAAATAATGATATAGCATGGTCAAGTGGAATTTATTACAGAAATTTAGGATTGGTTCTACAAATGCAAATTAAAAAATAATATGCCACAGCAAAACAAACTAAAGGACAAACAAAAATGTTATCATATCTCAACAGAATGAGAGGTTGACAAGTATGTGTACTGTTTTTTGGGTAAAAACCCTTAACAAAACAAATATGCTAGTATTTGAATGCGATAAGTGTTAGGCTGGCCCAGAAGGACAAAATGGCGGCACAGAAGGACAAAATGGCGGCCATACCTGGGAAAAAGGAAGCTGACGAAACCACACCTGGAATCACAGGACCAATCCCCAATCGCCACGTATGAAGCCCGCGAAATTCTTTTGCTTAAAGATCGCGCTTCCCTTTGTTCGGGCGCGACTTTCCCAGCCCTCGTTCTGCGGACCGGAGAACCTCGCCTGGGTGCGCAAACCCCAATAAAGCCCTGGCTATTCGACTTTTTGTCTAATTGACTATCTTTCCTCGCGGAGCTCAGAAAAAACCTTTCATTTTGGTGCCGAATCCCGGGGGGAGTTGATGTCTGCCTGAAGACCGCTCCGCTTCCCGCTCCACGAGGAGATCTCTTGGCCATTCCTCCCGACCGAACTATGAACTAGGGTAAGTGCTACCGCCTTAATTTTAATTTTGATCCCTATGCTCCGAATCCGGCTCCCCTGAATACTGACTGAGAGACTGCTCTCGCAGAAAATCGCAGGGCTGGGGCAGGGGAGTGTTTTTTTTTTGGAGAGGCTGCTCTCCTCCCTTGGGGTCTGAGGATAGGAAGCTGTTCCTACACTCAGATTCCCATTCTTCTGACCCGCACAGCAGGTAGCGTTACAGGGACGCCTCTTTCTCTACCTGCTGCACCGTGGGGATCAAAATGGGAGGGTGGAAATCCAAACCAGATCCTAAAACACCCTTAGGGTGCCTGATACAGAATCTGGTTGCAATCGATCCCACCCTTAAGTGAAAATGGTTGCTTTTTTTGTCCACTAAGGTGTGGCCACTATACCAACTCGATAAATGCTGGCCCCCGGAAGGCACTTTTGATTTTGCTACTCTTACGGACTTAGACAAATTTTGCAGATGGATCGGCAAATGGCCAGAGATCCCATACATTCAGGGCTTCTGGGCTCTGCGCTCCCGCCCAGATCTTTGCGCTCAATGTACCACCGCCCAAGTTCTACTTGCTAGCACTTCGGGACTTGGCGATTTGGGCGCCGCCGCATTCCCCGCGTCTGCCGCGGGGCTTGCCTCTGCCCCCTCTGACTCTGTAGGGGGCCCTGTCACGGGCGCTCTGCCCGCCCAGGGCGGTTTGGGCGCCGCCACATTCCCCATGTCTGCCACAGGGCTTGCCTCCACCTCCTCTGACTCTGCAGGGGGCCTCGCCTCTCCTCCTCCTCCCTCCCCCTATTGGCCCAGCCCTCCTACACCTGAGGAAAATCTTTCCTCCCCTATCAGCTCTCACACTCTCTCCCACTCCCTCCTGAGTTCCAAACCCCCTGACTCCCGCATCTGCCCCCTCCGGGAGGTGGCGGGGACGGAGGGTGTAGTCCGAGTCCACGTCCCCTTCTCCCTGACAGACCTCTCTTCCATAGAGAAACGCTTGGGCTCCTTCTCTGCCAACCCAACTAACTTTATCAAGGAATTTCAATACCTAGCGCAAGCCTATGATTTAACCTGGCGTGACCTGCACATTATCTTAACCTCCACCATGACTCCTGACGAACGTGACCGCGTTCGAACTGCCGCCAAGACTTACGACGACCAAACACACGCCACCAACCCCCTCATGCTGGTGGGGGCTGAGGCTGTCCCGGAGGCGGAGCCAGACTGGAACTACCAGGTAGGACAGGCGGGCCGAAGGCGTCGCGACCAGATGGTCGAATGCCTCATAGCGGGGCTGAATCAGTCAGCTCAAAAGGCAGTCAATTATGATAAACTCAGGGAAGTAACCCAGGGACCAGGAGAGAATCCAGCTTTGTTCCTTAACAGGCTAACAGAGGCCATGTTGCTTCATACCCGCTTAGATCCAACATCTAATGCTGAGGCGACTGTTCTGGCTACTCATTTTATCTCCCAGTCAGCCCCAGACATCCGAAAAAAACTGAAAAAGGCCGAGGATGGTCCCCAAACCCCTATCTGAGATCTGGTGAATATGGCATTTAAGGTTTTTAACAATAGGGAAGCAGAGGCTGAAGCCGCCCGCCAGGCGCGCTTACAGCAAAAGGTAGCCCTGCAGACCCAGGCTATGCTGGCAGCCCTGCGGCCGGTGGTGATGGGGGCAAAGCCTAAAACTGGAATGACAAGCACCCCACCTGGGGCCTGTTTCAAATGCGGCAAGTAGGGACACTGGGCTTGAGCGAGCCCCGACCTCCAAGGAGGCCCTGCCCAAACTGCCGGCAGCTCGGCCACTGGAAGGATGCTTGTGCCCTTAAGAGCTTGTCCTCGGCGTCTCCACGCGGAGAATTAGCTCAAGGCGCGAACTCGCCTCTGGTCACATCGGAGCTCCTTGGGCTTATGAATGACGCCGCCCGCCCGGACTCGTCTACCCCCGTCACCCTCAAAAAGCCCAGGGTAGCCTTGCAGGTAGCGGTTCCTTCCCAGATCTCGGTCATGGGGGTAGACAGGACCCCGTCTTGCCCCCGACGGACACCTCCACTTAACTGTAGCCTGGATGGGTTCCCCTTTTCCCATTCCTTTCTCATCATACCTTCCTGCCCTGTTCCGCTCTTAGGAAGGGATGTCCTACAAATATTAGGTGCCACTCTCCAGCTCACTCAGGGTCACCCTCTTTCTTCTCCTTTCATCCTCCTCCTTTTAGAAGACTCAACTTCCCTTCCAGACCCACCTATATCCCCCTCCCTTGTTAACCCTCAAGTGTGGGACACCTCTACCCCAACGATAGCTTCCCACCATACCCCTGTCATTGTCTGCCTTAAGCAGCCTGATGTCTTCCCCTCCATACCCCAGTTCCCCATCTCTCAAACAAACCTGAGAGGATTAAAGCCTATTATTTCTTGCTTCCTAGACAGGAAACTTCTTGTCCCTACCAACTCACCATGCAATACCCCTATCCTCCCAGTCAAGAAACCTACTGGAGCCTATCGTCTGGTCCAAGATCTCAAACTTATCAATGAGGCAATCGACCCTATCCACCCGGTGGTCCCCAACCCCTATACTATCCTCTCCCAATCCTGGGGCACATGGCATGCCATGCGCCTTCTCCATAAACAACCTAAAGAATACTGTAACTGGTAGCTTGACAAATATGGGGGATGCCCTTACTACAAATGCAAATATATGGAATGGGCAAAGGACCAGTTATGGCAATATGTTATACCGGACCCCTGGGACCAGGCCTGGGAAAGGGGGGTTAAGGGAAAGCTTTATGGGGCAATCTGGCATGCAAGCCCCTCAGGGGACATATTCATCTACTGAACCTACTCCCCCCTGACCCCCGAGCTGTCGGATTTCACCGACCTGGCTAACAACATACTCACCCAGGAGGAATTCTTAGACAGCAATATAGCCCTAAAAAAGTCCAAAAACCCTTTCTCCTGGCTTAACTTTATCCATCAGGGCATTCAGCTTCTCAACATTTCAGATATAGGAAATATAACTGACTGCTTCTTATGTGCCTTTCTCGACCGCTCCCCAATTGTAGCAGTCCCTATACCCACCCCTCTTATTGTCTCAAAGTCCCCAATATCCTTTACTATGAAAGAAGTGCCACTCTTCTGGGACTTGATGGGCGACCACGAGGTATGTTATGCTGCCACAAGTTCCTCCTCCTGCAACCAGACTGTGCAAGTCTTGGGAACCACCACCAGCCCTCCGGGTACATTTTTTTGGTGTAATGGGACGTTGTTATGGACCATCAATTCCTCTGCCTTTCCATGCTATCTGACTGTGCTAACCCCACAGCTTATGCATTATGGTGAAGGAGAACTTGAGGCCAAGTTGGCCAGGCAGAGGGAGAAACGGGCTGTCTTCTTGCCCATAGCTGCTGGAATAGGCAGCGCAGGCCTAGCACACAGCCTACAAACCACCCACCAACTGCGGGTTGAGCTAGAGCAGGCCCTTGATGCCTCTGCCACCTCTCTAGCCTCTTTGCAAAGACAAATAACCTCAGTAGCCCAGATCGCTCTGCAAAACCACAGGGCCCTTGACCTCCTAAAAGCAGAAAAAGGGGGAACATTCCTTTTCTTGCAGGAGCAGTGCTGCTTTTACGTAAACGAAAGCGGCCTAGTAGAGGAAAACGTCGACACTCTCCAAAATCTTAAAGACAAGTTGAAAAAGGGCTACACCCCTCTAGAAATGGAGACCCCATGGTGGCGCTCTCTGATTTTTTCCACTTTAGCCCCGATTGTTGGGCCAATTTTGATAATCTGTGTATTACTAATGCTTGGCCTATGCTTTCTGAGATTCCTCCAGGACAGGATCCACGAAGCCTCCCTGGTTACCTTCCACCAGATGCTGCTCCAGACCAGAGTCTACTCTCCTGTCCAGACCGGGCCAGACAACGCCAACCTCTGACCCCTCCCCTCTACACCCCACCTGTCAGCGGGAAGTAGCCAGAACGATCATGGCGCCCCTTTATCCTATCAAAGAGGTTGGAATGTTAGGCTGACCCAGAAGGACAAAATGGCGGCACAGAAGGACAAAATGGCGGCCATACGCGGGAAAAAGGAAGCTGACGAAACCACACCTGGAATCACAGGACCAATCCCCAATCGCCACGTATGAAGCCCGCGAAATTCTTTTGCATAAAGATCGTGCTTCCCTTTGTTCGGGCGCGACTTCCCCGGCCCTCGTTCTGCGGACCGGAGAACCTCGCCCGGGTGCGCAAACCCCAATAAAGCCCAGGCTATTTGACTTTTTGTCTAATTGACTTTCTTTCCTCGCGGAGCTCAGAAAAAACCTTTCAATAAGGACATATATTGAAACAAGGAACTAGAATAACTTCATTTATTGCTGGGTTACTGTGCAAACCACAAAGCCCTGAGGACACTGCTTTCTAGATAATCCTCTGGCAGTGAAACAGAAACCTTAGACCTGCCCAGCAAAACCTTGGCTGGAGGGGTTTCTGTTAATCTGCTGAGATCTGAGAAGTTTAGTGACAAAAAAGATAGCTTAAGACATTTAGGCTGTGTCCTCTACTTCTATAAACTGCTTATGATAATTGCTTGTTAAACCACTTACGCACATATCCCAGGACACCCAGAAAAACTAAATTATAAACACCCAGTGCTATCTGGGTTCAGGGCTGCTCAATTTGGGTTGGTTTTTCCCCCTTGCAGCCACCAGCTAATAAACTCCTCCCGAACTAACCTCTGGTCTGTGTCTCTGATCGCCTGGGAGAAAAAATTGCGACAATATGACACACCCACAGTCAATACCATACACATGGTAAAAAACTAAAAAGCATTTCCTCTGAGATCAGGAAGATGATGAGAATGTCCTTTCTCAATATCTTTTTATTTAATATAATGCTGGAAGTCATAACCAATGCAATTAAACAAGGAAAAAGACAAAAATTATCCAAATTGAAAAAGAAGTAAAATATCAGTTGATATTTTAACTGCGTATAAATAAACATGTATATATATAATTTCAATTGTAGACACATACACATAGATATGCGTGCATGTGTGTATATATGCATGTATATAATGTATATGTATATATATATATATATATGCATATATATAGAGAGAGAGAGAAGCCCAAAAAACTTGAGTCAAAAAGTGTTAGCTTTAGTAAATTAACATAGTGAAATGTCAGGTTACAGTATTAATATGCTAAATCTTCTGTTTTTCTATACAAAAATAATGATTCGGCAGACAGATAAATCAGGAAAATAACTCCATCTTCAGTTTCATCAAAATAATAAAAACAGGAATTTTTAACGAAAGAAGTGAAAGATCTATACATTGAAAACTATAAGACATTGTTGAGATGGTAGACATAAAGATATGAGGGTATTCCATGCTCATGGATTATACAAACTAACATCATTTAAATGACTAGATGATCTAAAAGAATACGCAGAGTTAACAAAATCCTTGTCAAAATCCTAAAGACATAGAAATAGAGACAAAAACATCATTAAATTTATTTGGAACTACAATAGGCCCCAAATAGCAAAAAAAAATTAACCAAGAAAAAAAAAAAACAATGAATATGTTATGATCTGTGACTTCAAACAATACTACAAAATAACGGTTATAAAAAGAGCATGGTATTAGAATAAAAACCAATTCACAGATCAGCGGAACAGAATTGAGTGCCAGAAATAAACCTGCAAATCTATAAACAACTAATTTAAGATAAAAGTCAAGAAAATACAATAGAACAAACAAATTTTCATTAATGGTATGATAAAACTGGACAGTCGATTGCCAAATAATGAAACTAGACCATTTTTCAATACCATACACAAAAATTATTTTGAAATGGCTTAAAGATTTGGGTATAAGACCTGAATATAATGCTTGACCTTAGACTTAGATATGTCTTTGGGACTAGACTTTAAAAATAGGAAAAAGAAACAAATGGAACTGTATCAAACTAAAAAGTATCTAGAGAAACTACCAACAAACAAAACACATCCAGTTGAATCAGGAAAGATATTTTCATGTCATATTTCCAAAAATGTTTAAAAAATTTTCATATTACAGAAGAAATAAATATGTATCCAAAATAAATAATTTATAGAAGTAAACAAAAAAATAAACAATAAAACAACCTACACAGATTAAAAAAAATGGGTGGAAGATCTGAATAGAGACTTCTCCAAGAAATAAGAGACCCATAGGAACATGAAAAGATACTCTTATTCTTATTTTCATGAAGTGCAAATCAAAACAAGAACTATCACATCATACCTGTCAGAATGAAGAAAATTGAGTAAAATGGTCAATTATATGGTGAAAGATACAATTTGATCATTTGTGGTGAGCATAGTAGCATATAAAGATTTTGATTTATAATGATGCATACCTGAAATTCACAAAAATTTGTAGTGTAACATTGTTTCAGTAAAATTATGATTAAGAAATAAAAATTAAAAGTGGTTTAATGTTATTGATACAGTATGATCTATGGCTTATATCATACTATTCATGTTCTATTTGGTTACATTTTGTCTTTATTTTTCCTTTTTTCTGACTTATTTTGGATTTACTGAGAATTGTTACATGTATCACTTTTCTGTATTAATCTTTTCTATGGTTTATTTTTTCTGTCATTTTAGTAATTTTCTTACTGTATCATAATCTAATTACTATTGATACAATGTCACTACACAATTTATAGAATATTAAATAGAGCTATGTTTTCTTTCATAGTTTTTATAAAAATGTGTCATGCATGTGTATGTATGTGTATATGTTATAAATTAAACAAAGCATGTGTATTTCAAGCAATCATCTTTTAAGGATATTTAAATAATAATAAATACATGGTGCATGTTTTCTACATATTTCTATACCTCCACATTCATTGATTGTCATTTCATATTTCCATCTGGTACCTTCGCTCAGTTGAAATATTTCCTTTAATATTTTCTATATTCTGTGTACTAATAATAACCTATTTCAACTTTTGTATGCTAAAAAGAAAAAAAAAACTTTTTGAAGAGGAAGAAGTAAATGAAGACTTTTAAGGTAATAGAAATAAAAGGGGAGCAATGTGGGACTTACAATATGGAACCTCACTGATTCCATGAAATTATAGTCTGAAATGAAGTTCCTTTTCTTACTGAGATTGAAAATCAAAGTAGTAATGGATTTTCTGGTTGATATAACTAATATCTAATGAAATGGAAACAAGAGATAAAGTATTTTATACAATGATGTTGAATATGTCATGTAATTAGAACTCCAAATTATTGTGAGTTTGACATTCTCATTTAATACTAAAAAAATTTAATTTCCCGTGTATTTAGGTATCTATGCAGCATTTTGTGTAATTTTAGTTTGATTTTCTAGGTTACTAATTTTCAGTTCAGTTCAATTTAATGAACAAACAATCCACTAAATTTTAATATAAAATTTATAAATAAATGCATATAATAGTATATACATATAATTACATTTTACATTTTTTAGGTTTTAGTTTTAAACTGATTCATTATCTCAATAATGAATTATAAATATTTTATGTCCATTTTTGTTATTTTCAGTAGAATAGGCACAACTTCATAATGATCATAAATGTTGAATGACATTTTGTTGTACAAACTGAACTTTAGATAATGAGATCAGCCATTTTGCTTAAAAATATGATTCAAGATATGTGATACACCTTAATTTTTGGCCTATAAATTCCAAATATTATCTGCTGACATGATATACTCTTTAATATATTCATTCACTTTGACATTATTTTCAGTTTGACAAAGAAAATAAATACATGTTTTGGTTATTTAAACTGAGATTTTTATTTCTTGGGAAATAAAATTGAGCGCTACCAAGCCAAACGCTTGAATTAAGGAAACTAAGAATATGTGACACACAATGAATCCAAAGTGCTTCTAAGGAAATATCGGAGCCTCTTTAAATATGATCAGGTTTAATATCCTAATTTAGAATAAAAGATAGTGTGACTAAGTAACTGACACGTTTGCTAATGAAGACTTTCAACAGGAAGACAAGCGAAACAGAGGAGTATACTCATCTATGTAAACTGCATAATTGTTCATTAAATGTCCAGTACCTTATCCTCTCTGAGAAAGGAATGCATCTTCCACTCACTGATGTTAAGCATGGCACCTTAAACTGTTTTGAATGTAAATAAGTATAATACATTCCACAGCTAAGTAAAGTACTTGTATTGCAAGGTTTGATTTGTTCTCTTGAGCCTCTTCTCTCTACTATAAGAAAAAAGTTCAGCTGTCACTACATCATTGAGTTCTGAAATGGAAAATCAAAGACTCAGAAACAATTCAACTCATATCTGCATCAGAACTAACATAGCTAAACTGTGACTATATGATTGAGAAATAAATGGCAACATTTTTAAACCACAGACATTTTGCATTAATTTATTGCATTATTACACAAAAACCCAACTGTATAAAGCCAATCTGAATGCTGCCCAGAAGACTTGAGTTAAGAGACTTCATTTATTCAGTTTCATTATCTAAGATATACTAATGCAGAGAAGAATATATATAACTTTCCTATATAATTATACTTCAATATTCATTTTTACTCTGTTTTACTCACATGATTGTCAAGCCTACTTAATGTTACTCCCATAGAGAATAAAAAGCATGACACATTTATGTAATTTCATGTATATTCATAAAATCAAGTAAATATCTTAATAAGCATAAATGTCATTCTTGGTTTATTTTATCATCTCATGTACTTGAAAAATTAGTATTCTCTGATATATGCATTTCCTTATAGTGTGCTGACATTACCCTTAGCTTCAATATGTGCCATTTTAAAACATATTTCAGTATCTTTAAAGGAAAGATGCAGGTAAGAATGAAGGTGAGTAGGCAGGCAGACAGGAAGAGAGAGGAGAAAGAAGAATTTTACTCTGTCTTTATTTAGTTGTTCACCCTGGCTGTTTCCCCCTGATCCGGGACTCGAACTCAGGGGTATGTGTCTTGGACTCCTTTGAAAGCAATTAATCTAACCACTATTCTACCAGGCCTACCTTATTCAGATTAATTTAAATATATTCAGGAACACAGTAGAGTCTATTATTTATTAGCATATAACAATATACCAATTTTTTTCAAGATCTATACACATCAAATTGGAAGAAAGACATGACCAGGTAAATCAACTACTTACGGGCTATTGGTTTATATATATATGTGTATGTATGCATGTGTGTGTGTGTGTGTGTGTGTGTATATATATATATACACAATCAGCTTTCACTTTTATCTCATATAATTTTCTCACAAAATTCATGAAAAGCACTTATGATATGCCAGATCGTTTTCTCTGACCCACTGCATATTTAATTTATTGAAATAAAACTCAGCAAAAACATCTCTGATTATAATGGAACAAAGAAACAATAAAACAACAAAGTTTGAGAATTACAGACTTATGATAAAGATTTTCTGAAGCTGATTTGTTTAGTTTATTGAAGTTGTCAGTGGTTTAAAATGAATGATTATGAAATTATTGAATATTAGGAAGCTAAATCCAAGTAACTCTAAGTCTCTAAAGATTTAGTTCATTTTTCTGTTATATAATTTAATAAAATAAAAGGCACAGCATGATTTTTAATGAAGAAAAATATGTATCTTTGAAAATCATAAAAGGCTACTGCTTATCATACATCGTATTTTAGTTTCTCTTTCTTTTTTAATATTAAAGATATTTGAGAAACAATTTTTGAATAGGTATATCAGCTAACATTTTACTTTGATGTATCAACTAATTCTGCATGTGGGTTCCCACTAAGTAGTTTTTTACAGTTATGTTCTATAAATTATTACCTATTTCTAATGACTGATTTTTATATCTTAAAAGGCAAAATAAATGTTTCAGTCTACTGTATTTTCTTTTTACATAATAAGCATTATATTATGTTGAATAAAATATTAATATTACATTTATGTTTTAGTTCCTGAGTGCCAAATACACCAAATAAATTATTGTAATGCAAGATGTTGTTTGTTTGTTTCTTTGAGCTTTAAAGTGGACTTGACATGATAGGAAGAAACTGTACACTTTGAAAAATTCTCATAATCTCTAAAATGAACAGAAATATTTGAAAGTATTTTAACATTGGAATCCATTGAGGTTATCAAGCTGTTATGTTGCAATATTCTGCAGTTTTCACATCTGGCATTCCTCTCCGAGAACCGATCCCACTTGCCTGATTGATAGTAAGTCTAGTAATGTACTGAACATTTTGAAAATTCACATTTTCCTCCCCTTATTACAATTAAGAAAAAGCAATTGAAATTTCTGTAGTACATGTAAACTAAGTGTTTAACATTTTAAATGCTGTCACTGTGTCTTCTCCGAGGTCACAGCAAGAAAAGTATATCTAGCAAAGCCTAATTCTGATTGATTTGTACATCTTTCCCCTAATCTCCTCCAACCTCTTCAAAACTGTCCCTTCCCTTGAATTCCCTGACTATAATTTTCAAAATACTTAAGATATAAACTTAGACATTGTCACTTGTTTCTCCATCTTCACAAGATTAGGATCCATTACAGACAAAATTTAATTAATGTCTATTAATTGAAGCAATGAACATAATCCTTGTTTTATGCTATAGTATACTGATATTTAGACTTTTGTTGAGCAACACTGAAATAATTTGTTGTTAGACACCTTAATGGTTATTATTTTCCATCTGCCATCTTACCTGGTTGATATCCATTATCATCCATTCTGAATATGATCACTTAATAAAGAATGACATATTTTCTCCAATTTTATACTAATGTGTTAACTTACTGAACAATTAATCTAAAATAATACACCAGTTTTAGCCTTGGATAGCTGAAATAATTCTACCTATTCTGAATGTGGCACAGGCAGGATTTAAGGATACCATTTCCATTATGAGTTTTAGTATATGCTCTGCTACTCTGTAGAGAAATCTTTCAAAACTTTGATTGATGGTGGTGTGAATTATACCTTTACCAGGGTAATACTAAGTAGCTCTGAGATCTCTGCCTGGAATGTTCTTCTGAAATAAACCTTATCCCTGACATTCTTCCATGTTATACCAATATTTTGTGTCATCATTGAGGACTTTCTGTACCTACCCTTTTTAATGCACAACTTCACCATATTCCATCACTTTCAGTTACTACCTTTAAATTCTAAAATAATATTTGTCAGATTAGAAGAAAATCTATTTTTTTAATTATTTATTTTTGGTCTTATTATCAAAGTGCAAATATTTAAACATAAACCTTTCTATCCACTGAGTCTCCCCTAATGCCCTGACATGGTCTGTTTTAATCAGCTCAAGCTACTCTAACATAATCCACAGATGTGGACATTTATAAACAACAAAAATGTATATCTCACAGTTCTAGATGCTGGCAAATCCAAGATCAAGATGCCATCATGGTCATATTCTGGTAAGAGTTATCTTTCTAATGTCCTGCTGGGACTTCCTTGCTGTATCCTAACACAGTGGGAGGGACACAAGAACTCTCTGGAGTCTTATTATCATGCACTAATCCATTCATTATTCACCCTCATAATTTAAACACTTCCCAGAGATTCAACTTCCCAATACCATTATCTTTGGAAATTAGGGTTTGAGTATATAAATTTGAGAGGAACGTAAATGTTCAGATAATAACGTGGTCCTATTTCTTTATGAAAATGAATCAGCCTATATTAAGACACATATCTCTAACTTCAAAGAATGGTAACATTCCAGAATGCAGATTGTCTGCCCATTAATCCATTTGAATTATTTTATTAAAACAGATAAATTATTTGAAGGGCAGAACCCCATTTTTTGTATTTCCTAACGTTTTTTAAAAGTTCAAGAATGTTTAAGAACAATTTTTGAAAATTATATAGCCAAACCTACTTTGTCCAATGCCAAATATTTTTCCTTTAGAGTCAAGAAGATTCAAATTTCTACAAGATTCTAACATGAAAAATAAATGCATGAAACAGGAAAATTATATATTACTATTTTATGCAATGGAAACTCAGGAGCAGATACTTTCTCTAAATGAGCAGGTATACAAAGATACAAGCACAAATGGAGGCCAAGTGCTGTCATATCTTCCAATTTCTGGAAAGAAATTCTGAATATGGATATTAATTTAATGTACTTAGATCAAATATTGGAGGTTATTTTAAATTTTTCCAGTAGACTAAACAATGTTTGAAAAGGACAATACCCAGAGGTAGTCAGTTTTTAGTCACACAAGTCCATGCACTTCTCATTCTATCTAAGGTCCTTTTGGAATCATTTTATTCAAATGCTATATCACTTGAGGAACATAAGAAATAAATGTGAAATTCATTCGCAGTTATTATAGAATACTTAAAAGATATTGCTTCTAGCCTTAGTATACACCATTTGGAAAGTGTACCTTAATCCTTAGCATCTTTCTCCCCAGAACTGGTGCATTTTCATCATACAAATACTGTTAATTAAATTGTAAGTAATATTAATTTTAGTCCTTCTGTGAACCAGTCTCCTTACCTTTAAAATGGAAAGAAACATAATAGAAATATTTCCAAAGTGAATGTTGAGGATGAAAGAAGACAGTAAAAGCAAACTCTATATAAAACACTTAGCATTGCATATGTCACAAAGTAATTAATAACTAATTCATCAAGAAATTCCATTAGATTCTTCATAGTCCAACAATCTAAGTGGTATCTGTTTCAACATTCATGTATGATACTTGATCCTAGTTGTTCATTCCACAACTCCTGTCTTTCTCAAACTTAATGTTAAGTCTGTAAAGTGATTGCCAATTTCTCTTCGATTGCTGGCCACTATTTATTGAGTCCTTGGTTAAAGCACGTCTCAAAGCAGTTAACAGGTTACCAAAAATTACACATCCAACAGAAATGGAGTCAAAATTCTAAACAGGATTTATCTGACCTAAAAATACCTACTTTTACCATTTCCTTAGATTTAGTCTGATTGAGTCTCTAAGATCCAGGACTACTGAGGAGGTTACTGATACTCAAAAGTTAACAAAAATCAGAAAATATAATAAAAAATGAGCAATTTAGAATATATGTGAATTCAGCACTAACTTATTTCCTTTCTCAATGAAGAAGACTGCTCTGGAGAGGAATATGTGACCCCACTGGAAATTCATATGTTAAGTCTTAACTTCTAATGTGCTGGCATTTGGAGATGGAGTTTGGAGAGGTGGAACTAGATTTTGAGGAGATCTTGGTGGCGAACCATCATGATAAGCTTTTTGCTGGTAACAACAAACATCAGCAGCTCTTTGTCTTTTTGAGGATACAGTAAAAATATGACAATCACTAGGAACCAAATCTACTGGCTACTTGATCTCAGATTACCCAACCTACAGAATAGTGAGAAGCAAATACATGATGTTTAAATCATCCAGTATGTGTTATTTTATTATAGAAAGCCAAGCTGAGGCAGAAACCTATTAAAACTTTTGCTCTATTAGTTTCCATCTCCTCTAGCCTGAAAAACTATTCCGTTGTTATTACAGTTTCCATGCGTTATTTGCCCTAGCTCTTCTAACAACAGTCAGGTCTCATTTTTTCTTATTTCTATCCCATAAAGATTCCTGACATATAATAAGAGCTTAATAAGTATTGTTAATTGTACATATGATTCTACAATAAGCAAGATGCAATTATTTTCATTATCAAAAATATTCCATCCATAATTGAATTGAATTTCCTGTCTCACTCCCTGCTATTATTTCTATTCTGCTAGGAATTACAATTTTTAATACAAACTCATTCTTTTCTTAATGTAATTTCGAGTGTCCGAGAACTTTCAAAAGATAATGAGGGATTCGAGTGATCCTCTCAAGGCAGGCTGTTATAATTACTGTCCTCTTGGGTCGCTATTTGACCATTATTCAGGTTTTTTGCAGGCTACCTGGGAAAATGTCAGCTGTTCCTGGAGTAAGTTGATCTTAAAAGTATATAGATGTTCAGTATTATTTTTCTGAGTCCAAAATAAATATGTAGTCTTTATGAAACTGATTTTATTATAACCAGAATAATAGCAAGGGCAGTGGTGAATGCCACTTATTACACCAATGTTTTGTCAACTCCCGATCCTAATTTTATATCTATGTTCATGGCTGCCACTGAGAAACCAAAACACTAATCCAATAAAGCGTATTTTTAAATAATGAGTCTTCTTGAGAGAACTGAAGCATGTTCTCTAACCTCATTGCTTCACTTAAAATAGCAGTGATTCTTGCCTTCAGTTTATAGATCCAATGAGACTAAAGGGATGCACATGAAAGTTTTATATCCCCTCCGACTGCTTTAGGAAAGAGAAAAATACTTATAGAAAATGATACTAGATTTCTCTCTTATAATTATGACACATTATAGGAAGTTTTTTTCAGCAAATTGTATAGAAAACTGAAGATGAAAGTAGGTCAAAAAAAACCTAATCCCAGTTGCAAACTACCCCTTGACTTATGTAGTATTGCAATTTGGGATTAAAAGAAGGTCTTATGGTGCTATTTTCAGACTATGTTTGCTGATCACATTCTCAAATCATAATCTACTTCACAATAATGTGATTATTTTAAAGTATATGCATTACTGCTAATTTTCAGCATCAAAAATAATCTAAACACCACTGTTTTCTATTACATTCTGGAACTTACATGGAAAAATAAATTGACAATTTTCTTGAACTGTCTAGTAAATGCAGAATAGGACTAATTGTGTGTGAGAGAAAAGTTTTTATGCTAAAATTTCAAATATGTGGCTTAATAAAATTATGGGAAAAAACCACTACATAATAATTTTATAAAGCCCTTGCTTCTTGAATTTTTCTCTGAAGTTAGCATACAAACTAAAACACAGGACTAGATTCAATTTTTTTCTCATTCATCAAATCACTGAGATATGCCAATTCATAAATAAAGAACCTAATGCACTTGACTTCATTTATTTAAAGAAAATATGAATAAAATATTTTAAAAAGATAATTTTTCAAAACATAAAATTTCTTTGAATGTTAAATAGTGAAAATAGATTTCTTAGATTGAATTAATTCATTTCTTACCATAATTCCATTAACTGAATTCATTGATCCTGAAATAAGAATTATGCCTAGTAAACAGTTGATTTAACATTGAAAAGGTTAGGAAAGCCACCATGCTGGGCTACAAAGAAACATTAAATTTTGAGAAAAGAAAAACAGAAAATATCTTTATCAGTAATTACTGTAATTTTCATTGTAATATAGAGAAGTTTTGTGAAAGTTTTCTTATTTATTTATTTTTTTTGAAATGGAATAAATGCATTTCCCTACTGGGGTTAGACAGTGCAGTAGAATATTATACAGAGAAAATCTATTGGCCTTTTAATGCGGAAATGGACTCTATATTCCTGGCGAATGCAGCCGTAGAATACTAAAAGTAAACTGAGCAAGAGGAATTTCTTCCCACAACCTGTGTCAAAAAGTTAGAGTTATATTCAATTGCTGTTTGAATCATTTACAAATGGCAATTGTCATGAAGTAATGTGTCATTTGCAATTACAGTCATCTTTTTTCATTAGGTTTTTAGACTCAATTTCAGAAAATGAATTCATTTTTAAAGCTCAGAGCACCTGGTCTATGACTAAGGCATGATTCCATATATACAATTGGACTGCTTGATGAGAGGAATGCTTCTAGATTTAATTGACATTTTATGACTATGGATGCTAATTGCTAAATGGCTTGAAGGGTTTGACACACAATGCTTCAATGTATGTAATAATGTCCCCCCATTAGCTATGCATATTTTATTCTGTATTGAGTGTGAGTTTTTAAGCTGTTATAAAGCATAAACAAGATACAATTTTGCAGAGAAATGTAGAATAGTTTCAATAACTATGGTCCACGATTCTAAGTTTATTTGATGTCCATTTAATTTTTGTAGGGACTTCAGATGCAAAAAAAACTGAATCAAAAAGCCAAAGTAGAAAGATCCTTCAGAAAATTTAGAACTAACAATAGAATATTGTTTTTAAATGGCTGCAAAAAAGATAGGTAAGATTTCTCTATCAATAAATTCTACATTTGTATTTTTAGCATAATACAATTTCAGTTCTTTAAAAGAAAGCATTCCTGTTATCAGATTAATACATTGATTAAAGGAATAGCATGATTGTATGTCTAAAACACTGTCTTAAACATAATATAATTTAATGCATGAAGCAACAGCATGAGTAGATTTTTTTTGTTATTGTATAATTATGGTTGTATAGATTTAGACACTCGCACAAAATCTTTCAAAGCCCCTTTTCTAGAACTGTTCCTTTTCTCATTGTCCTCACTATTCAAAGTGGTTAGAGTGACAGCAACATCACCATCCCTGGGAAGTTTGCAAGAAATACAGAATTTCAGACTTCACAGAAAACTCACTGAATTTGATTCTACATTTTAAATAGTATTTCTAGATACTCACATAGATATTCGGTCTGAGTAGCACTGAGGTAGACTACCTTCATGTAGTAGCAGAAGGAATCTTCATGTAAGTGGAAGACATATTTTGGTCTCAGGTATTGAACCTGGGATCCTATGTTCTATATTGATATCATATGTTTTAAATGTCTATTTTTTTCTGGGTATATGAGTGTGCCATTTTTCTACACTATGATTGACATATCTAGAAATACATTGCTAATTAGTATAGTTGTGTATTCTGGATTATTTCACCCATAAGAGTTTAAAATTATATTTGATCACATGATTAAGAAGGAAACTATTGAATGTCTTAAAAGAAGACCAAACTAACACTAATAAATTCCTAAGAGAAGAAAATATAGCCAGTTGTACATTTAATAAAAAAATTTTTGGAGAAATATTTGAATTTTAAATTGAAAATCAATAAAATATCAACAGATATAACTAGGAATTTGTTTCCCAGACAGGTTAGAGTGTGAGTTGAAGTACAGATGTACAGATTTTTGGTAAAAAGTCTTTGTTCACTGAAATCAGTTACACAATAGTAAGCTAAAAATTAACAAGTTAAAAATAAAGATGTATATATACATATATATATACACACACATATATACATATATGCAGACACACAAACACCATGGAATACTATAAATATTACACAGTCCTTAGAAGAGATGAAATCTTGTCATTTGAATCAACACAGAGGGATCTAAGTGGATTATGCTATGTGTTATAAGTCAAAAGAAGAAAGATAATAGATAATCTCACAGGTGAAACGTGAATAGACAAAACAAAGGAACAGATAAATCAAAACCAACCCTTGAACACTTGCAATAGAACTGAGGCTACCAACAGGAAATGGGACGAGGGGAGAAGGAACAAGTGATCGCAAAGACCACTAGACAATGGTGAAGGACACTTGGTGGTTTGGTGGACAGCAGAGAGTGTGTGTGTGAGAGTGTGTGTGTGTGCATACATATATATATATATATATATATATATTTGAGGACTGGGGAACCTATGCATATAAGTTTATTTGAATATGTAAAGCAAAGTTACTGCAGTAAAATACTAAAATAGTAACAAAATTAAGACTGGAGAAGGAAATTTGTTTGATATTATTTTTAGAGGATATGATTTTTAAGAGATTAGATACCTATCTTAAAGTCATTTTAATTAGGTAGTATGATTCCTGTATGATTTTCATTAAGGAACTAATGTGATTGTAACAGGTATGATGGTTAAATTTATGTATAAACTTGACTAAGCCAAGTATTATTCAGATTAAGTATTATTTGTAAGTGTGTCTGTGAGGGTGTTTCTGGAAGGGATTAGCATTTGAACTAGTGAAAGCAGTAAATTAGATTGCCCTTCCCAAAAGAGTTGAGCATCATCCAACCTGTTGAAAGTTCAAGAGCAGGGAAGGAAGGAAGAATTTATTCATTTTAGAGTTTAATTTCCCAGTCTTCATAATATGCTCAGGAGGTATACAACTCTATCTATCTATCTATCTATCTATCTATCTATCTATCTATCTATCTATTTATCTGTCATCTACTATGTATCTTATGCCTACCTATCTCTACTAATTGATTTTCTGGAGAACCCTGAATAATACACAGATTTTTGAAAGAGCAGTCCATTTCTTATAGGAAGAATTATGCAAAAGAGAAAGAAAAAGGTGGAAAAACAACTTCTCCTTGAAAAATCCAGATTATGAATGAGAGTACTGGCAGTTAAGATAGATGAAAATGTTACTAAATAGAAATTTTGATAATGTGATGTTTAGGGGTAAAGACATTTTATAAGATAAATGAAGCAGAATATATAATAAAGGCTAACTATAGACTTTTAATCCTGCTTACAAGAGAAGAGTCAGATCACTAACAGAATCTAGGGAATTAGAAATCAGTCTGGTTTGGGATGCATTGTTATAAATTAGCCAACACTGATGTATTTAAGTCTCTGTAGACATAAGACAGAAGAAAAAAGATTTCATATGTATATTTGAGAGTTATCAATACAAAAATATAGCTGAATTATTTCATCAGATGAGACTCTAGTGCATATGAAGAGGACACATTAAGATATGCTTTATTGTCCTTTACTCTTTTTTTTGACTATGCAGCTGACATCCCAGACAAAGTGATCTTCACTTCACCTCCCTATTTCATCCTTTCCTTTTTGCGCAGTTAAACAAGTTGTTAAAAGCAGATAAATTCATTCAGATAAATGTGACAAAATAACTCAGTGTTCCCCATATATAGTCTTTCCTCTCAGATAAGAATAAAACTTGCTCTACTTGTTAGTGAAATGGTCTTTCCTCCCTATCCTCAAAGAGGAAAGTAGTTTGTAGTTTTTAACCAATGGGGATGAGGGGAGTCAGAAGTTACTATGAGTTCTTGAAATGAGGCTCATCAATTCAGAATAAACTCCATTCATGTTTTCCCTTATTACTTAACGAAATATTAATCCAGCTTAATGGCTGGATCTCTGACAGTATTCGTACAAGCGTAACGAGGATTATACCAAAAATAATGGAAACAAATGCCATCAGAAGGAGCCAGTTTGCTTCAAAAATGCATTGATGCCATATTATCAATCCTATTTATTCTTGTTTTAATAAATGAAAAAATTAAATGTTTAGACCATTGTTTTGCGGCGTGATTCTTATTTTAGTCAAATGCAATCTTTCACTGAAAATAAATGTGTTCTTGATACAATCTTAGTTGATTTGAAAATGTGGACTTAATATCATCATGGACAATGTGTGCATTTCAGAGAAAATAAATAAATGTCAGTGCACTGTGCCAAAACTCATAATCTATGTGATTTAACAATGTGTCTTAAACTAGGAGTAGACTTTAAAGAAAGGTGTGGTTTTTAGATGACAGGGTTATTTATCACTTTATGTTACCCCAGGTTTCTGTCCCAATTGTCTTGTGTTGATAGGAGCAAGAATGAATTTCATGTTAGAAACCACAACATCAATCACTGGTACCAGCTGAGAAAGTATAATCTGAAGTCCCTTGATCCATATTCCTATCATGTTGGCCAAGCACCATGTGAAATGCATGTTGATCTATTAGAGGATGATAAAAAGTAACAAAGAAACATGATTAACTTGTGATTTATATCCTTTGAGATTGACAGTATACAGAAAATAGTGATAAATGGGGGATCTAGTGGGACTGAAAAAAATTATATTAAAAATAGAAAGCCTGATTCCCTTGTTTTGCATAATTCATCATTCTTGCCTTCATTGGTTAACTATCTCTCCTTCTCCGCGCACAATAATCAGTGATGCCACTACCCCACCACTCAACAATAAAAGCATACTGGACATGTATTATATAATCTTAGACCCAGTAAAGGGTTTTATGGACCCTTTCAAGGACCATTTTAAATTAAACTTTGTAAATGATGCTATCATAAAAATAGTCAAATTTGACAGAGGAATTCAAGAAATTTAGCTCATACTGTGAGTACTTCACCCTTTTCATTCAGAAACCCAAACAAGACAAAACAAAATAGAGAACTGATTAATGCTTCATATGAACTAGGTTAATAAATACATTATAAAATATTTGAAGAGATACTTAATGTCACTAGTAGAAAAATTTTAATTCCCTGATCAACGGACATGCAGTCTTTGTTGAAAGAATCAAATTTGACATCATTTGCCAACTCAATAAATAACTGTTTCCACTCCAGGTTTTATACCTGATGAGACTGAACCTATTATACTGGGGTCATTTTCATTTCTGATGATGGATTTAGGCACTGGCTTGTAAAGAAATTCTAACCAATTAAATAAAAAGCATAAATAAAACAAAAATACTAAAAAAAAAAAACAGTTTTTTAAGGAAACTCTAAGAAAGGATTCCATTATCTTAAAAAACAAACAAACAATTTTTCTTTGCATTCACTGTCCTTTTCCCTTTCTGGGTGTGTGAACTAGATCTATTGTAAGTTCTCTGTTGTGGCCTGTGAACAAACTGGCAGGCTAAAGAGAACAGTACAGACATTTAAAAAATATATAGGACTTCGAAGAAATAATTTAGTGTCTAAATTTATAATCCTGTATCCTTTCATCTCAAGTGATCTTATTTTGTAGCATGATGGATTATTTCTTATTTTTAAGATAGGCAAGTAGATTTTTCTGTTACTTACCAATGCTGATGGAAGCTTAAGAGAACAATACTCATTAATGTCCAACATGGGCATGTTTAGTGTAACCACAAACAGCTTATTAGTGTGTTTAAAAAAATGAACATAACATAAATATGTTTTCTATTCAAGTAAGGAAGGTATATCTTGATATTTTCAGACTATATTCATCTAAGCATAATTACCTGCATTTAAAAATTCAAATTTCTAAACACTGTACTAGACTTGCTATATATTACTAAACAACATATTCAGAGGTGATGACCACAATTTTTAAATTATCAAAAGGATTACTTCTTTTGTCATCCTGATTTGATCGAGAAATTAATAAATACATAATTAACTATTAGTATTTCAAAATCTGGGCACATTCACATCTTCTCTGTTAAGTAGAAGCACCATGGCTTAATAGTCTTACAAAAGCTATCTCAGAAACTTCAAAATCATATTTTAAAATTAAGTTATATTTCCCTCAAATTAGCTCTCTTCAGTTCCAAATATATAATATATATACATACATATGTATCTATGTATGTATATATATGCATATATATATACATGTATCTCCCATACACTAAAATTTGTGAACATACTACTATCAGTGTCAGAAGCTTTGAAGCATTTGTTTAACTTATATTGAGCTATCTTAATCTCAAAAATTACCAATAGGTTTGCCCCAGTGGCTAAACAGCTAAAGGTGCAAGCCATGTAAAGTTCAAGGACTCAGGTTCAAGATTGAATCCTGGGACCCTGGAAAGGGAAAAGAAAAGTCAAACAAATTAAATTTTTAATAGATATGTCACATCAAACATTTTAGGAGAGTAGAATTTTAGAAATGCAATTAATAGTGTAATTCCCAAGATTATATAGGATCCTATTTCACAAGCATAAATGAATCAATTTTAATTATGGTTAATTTCTAGAGAGTTTATATGACTGCAATTGTGTTGTTTTATCTGCTGATTTCATGACCTAATTAAAGAAGGAAATATTTTGTGTTAAAAAATCATCAGACAAAGCGATGAGATGAAAATAATGTAGTATTTTTGTCCCGAAGTTGAACCTTAGGACATCACACCATTATCTGCCCATTGGTCATAAAGACTGACAGAAGTTGGGTGCAACACATAGCTCACTGAACTCCGTACATTGGAGATTTCATGTGAATTCCTCAGAAATACAACTGCAGAGAGGATTGGAACATTTGCCATTCAGCATACTACAGTTTGTACTGCTGGTCAAACCACTTTAGCTGGTGACCAGTAAGACAGCCAAAGTCATTAACAAAGATGCGAATAAACACAAATGTAGAAAGTCAATATCTCTGTCAAGATGTTCCATGGTATATGATTTGTTATGATACAGCAACTGCTGTATCACATTCTACTATGTCTTTTTGAACCAGTTCAAAGAACAATTTGATACGCAAATACGCCACCAGAATTGAAGATACAGCACATACCTAGTGCTTAATGTTAAATATGCATGAAACATAATGTCTTCATGTTTAATTTTATTATAATTTGGGGAGTTATATTTGCACATTCAAATTTTATATTTCTACTTTTTATTATGAACATATAGATATGAGAGCAATTTTCTGAGCTTCAATAACTTAGGTTCTCAAGACTTCTTCCCCGACAAAGACAAAGTTATTATGGGACATGACTAGAGTAGCCACTGTTCTGTTGAATTGCTTGCACACAATATGAGTTTCTCTTAAAATTTTTATCAAGATTATTTATGCACAATATGTGCTTAACAACCCATGGTGATAAGTAAAAATACAAAGGGCATTTTACCATAAACATATAAAGGTGTTCAACTTATTTCAAGGTACATTAATAATTTATTTGAGGCAATCTTCATAAAGTTAGGAAACTAGCACTTATTTCTGTTGTTCTGCAACATAGGTTCTCCAATTATTAAAATTTTAAAGGATATAGAATTGTAAGGTTTTTTTAGGGCCACATTAACTCTCTCTGTATTATTTCAATTTTAGTACATGTATTGTCAAAGTGAGCATAGACTGTAGGACTTTTTAATGGGAATAAAAAACCAGAATACTCAATTTATTTTTCATTAGTGTGCTTATTTGTCTCATATCCTAAACTATACTTCAGTCTTGCTCTATATAAAAATGGATACCTGTTTCCTGAGTAAATTCAAATAAATCAGTTATACTTTGGTATGTATTGCTACATTGAAGCATAAAAAAGAAAACATTTTTGTGAATAATCCTATGTTCATTAACTTTGGTCCAAAATTATAGCTTATTGATACTCAGATATTAACTTTATTGCTCAAATTCATAAGCTAGTTTTATAAACAAAGAATTTTCAGATAAACAATGTCATTTAAAAAGAACAGTTCAGTGTTATTGGTGGTGAAAATGAGATTAAATTATACTTTGAACACATCAAAAGTCTGATTCACATGAGATGCATATAAGCTCTAGACAGCCTCATTACACAGATCAACTCATGAATTAACATAGACTATTTTTCATGAAACTACAAACTGCTGGAATTTTGAAATTACTATTAATTTATTTAAAACAAAATTCTGATATTACCACCACAAATCCTTGGGTTTTTGATATACAAAACAGTAAAACATACTCACTAGAAATTCTAAGAAAATACATAAAATTTCTCAGACCATAAGAAACACATCTTTCTTCCTTCTGTGCCTGCATTCTTTAGGTTAACTACTTAAGTCTCTCAATTTCCACTCCTTTTCCTTGGAATCTAAGTCTCTTTATTCCTCTCTAGATTGTCAATGACATGTTAATCTTTTTTTTTCCCCGTTAAAACTAACTCACACTCTAGCTAATGTGAATCTGTTTTATTTTTATTTTTTCTAAAATGTAGTACATATTGTTCAGGCTACTCTTTTTGGCAGAGAATTGACGCTATAACTATTATTACCAACTATCCCAGAAATAGAACTGAGCACTTGCTATGAGTCAGAGATTTTAGGTCATTTCCCATCCCCTTGCTGAACATTGCTTTGGTTGGGGGAATGGAGCAGAGGATCTGGTCAGTTTCTGATCTCTATTTTAGATTTACTAGTCTTACCCACTTAGCGCGTGCGTACACACACACACACACACACACACACACACACACACACACACACACACCCCTACCAGTGTTCCCACCTCTTTCAGTGCTGAGTATGTTATTAGAGGACTAGAAAAAGTACATTCTCACATGACAGGTAATGGAGAAGCTAGTATTGACTTGGTGGATGACTACAGCTGTTTCTCTTATGTCCGTCCCTTTGGTGATTTTCATATATTCCTCATTCACAAAAATACTGATCAATAACCTCTTGATGATGGCACTGTCTTTCCCAAGTCTGGTAGCGTATAATCCCCCTTCTGTAAAGAGTCTTCTGATATTCCTCACTTGCGGAGCAACCCACCTTACCTTCTCTTCTTAAGCCCCTTGATCTTTATTCATTTTTGTTGTTGTGATGGAGTAAGGGTACCAACTCTAACTTTTAGCATTTCAAGTCCTGCATAGGTTTCTACCTTAGGTAGCACATATTTATTATCTGATAACTTTCAAGTACTGCAAACATATTTGGAGACAAAGAGGATTCAAATCATTCCCTCTTTAAGCATAAAACTACAAAAAATAAATATATAGTGTGCTACATGTTGATATGTGCTAAGGATAAAAAATAACATAGTATGCTGCATGTTGATAAGCATTAAAGATAAAAATTAAGAAAGAAAGGTGATATGACATATAGTTACCTGGTTAGAGGGAGCTAAAATTTCAGATCAGGTGTCTAGGCCAGGACTTCTTTACACATGACTTTTGAGTGTAGATCCTAGGAAATAAACTGAGACTTGGTGATGCCTGAGATCTTTCCACAGATAATGGCCAACCTGTGCAAAGACCCTGAGACAAGAGCTCACTTGAATGTTCAAGGAAAGGTGAAGAAATCAGTGTGAATGGAATGCCAAGAAGTGGGATAAAGAGGTGGAGGAGTAAAATATTGAAGAATTGAAGTATCATATACCTGTGCAGCTAGTAGATTCTAGAAAGGGCTCTTGAATGTTTACCTTGAATGAGAAAGAACCCTAGCTTCAAGAAAAGAGTGAAAATGCTGCCTTTTGTTCTTCAATATAGTCATTGTGGTCGATGTGTTGAGACTACTCTGAAGAGGGCAAGAGCAGGAAGAGGAAGACTGGTTATACAACTCTGATAATAATCTTGGTGAGAGATAATGTGACTTATTGGGAAGATGACAATGGAATTGATGAGAAATTGTCAAGCTTGGAACATAATATTTCATAAATTTTATTTAATTTATTTTGATGGAGGGGTGTTGCACCATAACTTCATATAACTTAAGGTGTGCATAGTAAATCACTATTGGCATAATGTATAGAAGGGTAGAGTCAATTTGACTAACTGAAAGCTACATTTGTGTGACAAGAAAAAGAGTCATGAGTGACAACAAAGTTGTAGCTTCAGGAAATAGAATACCGGAGTAAGCAATAGTTAAGATATTATAAACTGCAGGAGCAGACCTAAGGGAATGAAAGTTGAACAAGTGAATTATGAGATGTGATATATTTTGCTATCTGCTGATGGCAAGTAAGATGCTAAATATAGAAATGGAAGCAGTAGTTAAGTCAGAACTCCAAATATTCTCCAACAAATAATACTTTTTGTTATTATGAATCCAACCAAAATAAAGAATGGCAATCATAAATGTTTTAATATAAGGCATGTACTCTTATATATTTCTCATTTGATCGTAAACTGAAAGAAATTCTAAGACATATTATTTCTTCAGTTTAGCAGATCAAAACTCAATGTGATCAGGTGACTTAGCAGTTAAATATGCAGCCTCCAGCTGGCATAGTCCACATATATTCTAAGGACTCAAATTTCGACTGGGGTAACAACCAAGAAGAACTACGCGATGAATAAAAATAACATAAAAATAAATAAATAAATAAATAAATGCTTCTTTCTGCCTGCCTGCCTGTCTGCCTACTCGCTTTCATTCCTGCCTCTTCAGAGAGAGAGAGAGAGAGAGAGAGAGAGAGAGAGAGAGAGAGAGGGAGAGAGAGATTGAAAGACTAAAAACTAAAATTTTATTGTTGGTTGTCTTTCAGGAGGCAACATATTAAAATGCTTACATATTTTTTTCCTTCTGACAGCATAAATGGTTTAAATCAAAGTTGTCATTAGGTCAGGTCATGTCATTTTGAGGGTAAAGAAAACTTTTGAAAAGTAGAACTCACATATTAAGTTCTTTCTTTACTGAAATTTTTGTCTTTATTTGTATCACAAGTCTCTCTACATTTCTCATAAATTTCATTTTAGATGCACCAAAACACTGACTCAGAACTTTGCCCAGTTGTCAAAATATGTTTAAAAATGTCAATTTTATATTTTTTATGAATTATAGTTTTAACTATTATTCTACATAGTATAAGACAAACTGCCAGAAAATCTTCCTACTTCATAATCTATATTTTTTTTGATTCAACAACAAATGACTTTCAAAAACCAGTAGATTTTATTATATTTCACATTAAGTAAAAGAAATGTTTAATTTGCAGCTGCACTTGTGGGACTGGGTTAATCTAAAGCTTTCGTGTCTTTGCTTTCTAGGACACAGGGTGAAAAGTAAACTTGGATACAGAGCAGCCTATTTTTAGACTAAGGGCAAAAGATGGGAGGGGAGAAGGAGGAAACAGACCTGAACCACATAACTGCATTTAAAACTCTAATTTAAATGTGACTTATGTCATGTCTAATCACATTCAACTGAACAAACTAAGTTATTTGACCAAATCAATGGAGCAGAGAATATACTTTCCCAATGAAGCAGGGCAAGAGAGGGGAGGAAATAAATAACCATAAACCAATAACACATTTCATTTTCAAAATGTTTTATTTTTATAAGCTAGCATTTTCTTCCTTCAATAAATAAAATCACCCTAAGAAGCTAAACCAATAATACTGATTTCCCTGGAACTTCTCTCTTGTAATCTCCTTTTGACCTAAAACACAAATTAATATATTAAAAATCAATTATATTTTGAGGGCACGTATTTCATTCATAGTAAGTTGGTGGACATTTATATGTTTTATTTTCTTTTGTAGCTATTTTGGTACTAGCTTGCAGTAATATCCCACCAGACTGCATCCTTTCTAGATACAAAGATCCTTAGTTCTTTGTGTGCCCAGGTATAGTGCATGTACACATGGTTGTCAAGAGACTTTTCACCAACTGAAAGAATCACAGAATTCAACAAAGGAAATAAACTATTGAATTTTATATAATAAAATGTCTCAAAGATGTTGAATATGACCATCTCACTAAAGAAATCTCTTGATATTTTTGCATAATGGTGTAAAATAGCTTATCATTCTGAGAGTGAATTCTAGTAGATCTTCAAGATAAATAAAGAATCAAGATCATGCCAGGGAAGGAAACAATGTTTTCAAAATAACCAAAATTACCTCTTTTTAGGTATTACTGGAAGGGGGAGAGGGAAAAGCCATTGGAATAGTAGTCAAAGATGAATTATTTGGGATAAGGATGGGGCAAATTTTGTTTTAAAGTTTGGAATTGCTCTTGCTTTAAAATTAAAATATGCAAGGATTTACTGAGAGTGATTTGCTTTGCTCTATAATGTTGAACATTGCACAGCCAGATATACTAAAAATGAGGTGAAATTTATTGGGGGCTATGAAAGCTTCACCTGGTTATTAATTAGTACAATCAAATAATATGTTACTTCATCTCAAAATGTATTTAAAAAGTATGCTACACCATAAAACACATGTAACCAGTGAACACTTTTCTTCATGAAGGTCAGTAAAACTAAGTTTTACTTGAGATTATGGCCTTATAAACATATATACATGCTTATTTCCACATAAACTGATATGTACACATATATGTATATGTAATATATATTCACATGCATGCAAAAATATTTCATGAAAATATTCCCATATTTCAGAATTTTTTATTTAAAAGATACAGTGATGACATATTTATTTCATGACCTATTCTTTAGAAAAACAATATTTACTTTGCATACATTATTTGTATTTACTTGTTTTAATTTGATTGAAGGAATATTTCATTGTAATATTACACAGGTTTTAGGTATGGATCATGATAAAACAATATATAAAGTACATGAACTTTATAACTACGTTGAATCATTTTTAACATCTTTTGTTTATAAAAAGCAAACAGATAGCTTAGGGAAACAAAAGTATTAAAGGAAATTTGATATCTCAGGGAGGGGATATCGCTTTGCAAGTTTATTGACCCAGAGTTTATTATATGGAAGGAGAGTTCTTCAGCTCCATCATGACTACTGATAAACACAGATTTGGTTTTTGTCATGGATTCTGAACACGGTGTTGCCTTTAGAAGCTCTGCTTCAAATGCCTTTGAAAGGCATGCAGGGTAGCCAATAGACAATGGCAAGAAAGAATGCCATTTATTGGTATCTTTAGTGTAATTCATAAAGGGTTCTAGCAATATTTCTGATTATTGTGACTCATGTCATATTATTGCATGACAAAAAATCTAGTTATATAAATCCATAACTTGGGAAAGAACATATTCTCAATATGACCAATTTCACCAATATGAGAAATATTTTAAAAAAAATCCTTTGAACCACCCAAATGTATAACAAATAATATCTGTACTATATGATACAAAAATCTTCCCCGCATTTATAATTATGACATTTCCCAGTGTAGAAAACTATAAAAACCACAAAATTAGCTTTAAAATATAAAGTAAAATATTGATTTAGCTGAAAGATTTAAATCTTGTGTGTTATATATTTTCTCACAAATAGTTTTAATAGTTCTTTCTAGTTAATACTTTATTAAGACAATGAGTGACAGTTTAATTTAATGTGCTATAAATGCATTTCCTTAGCAGCATGTATTATGTCATCCTAAATTACATAATACATTGGCCACATCATTAATAATTGATAACTGATATTGATATTGATAGTGATAATTCAGTTTATCTGAAAAATGCATTGCAAGTTTTATTTGCTCCATCTTCATTTTGTAAATAACACCCTCCTGGAATTCTCTCTTAAGACATTTGTCTATTGATAAATTTAATGGAAATTTATTTTAAAAGTAACATGGTTGTTATTATAAATAATTGCATATTCATGAAAAAAGAATATATGCATCTGAATATTACAGAGTTTCAATATCACTGTGATGTATATGTTATATGTAAAAGGTGGTTTAAGTTACATATGATAGAACTTAGAGCAATACATATCATCCTGATATTTAGATTCTCCCATTACTACAAGAACCTCATCAAAGAAAACAATTTTTTCACTCTTAAGTTTTAAAACCAAAGCACATTCATCATTATGTAGTAGATAAAATAAGTAAAATTCAGGTTCTCTCACCAAATGCAAACCTATTATTAGAAAAGGAAAATTTTACTCATATCTCATAGTTATATATATATATATACATATATATGTATATATATACACACATATATGTATTAGAAATACATGTATATTGTAATTAATACAAAATAAAAATTACAGAAATAAGAATGAAAGCTAAGCTTATCCTGGACAGATATTTTTTAATCCTATCTATCCTGTTTCTGGGACTCTACAATTATTGAACAATTATTGAACAATGAGAGATGTTATAGAAGTGCTAATTTTCATGTAGTGCATTTTAAATGATCAGTAGCTACTTGCTTGTCATCACTTGCCTAAGCTTTCTGGTCTGGCAAAAGATGTTTATAACTTTGATATTCCTTTTGTAGTCATGATACTTAGCATTTTCCCACCAAATATGGACGATTTAGCAACAGTTTAGGTCCTTGCTTAAATTTTATGCAGAAATTGACATGGCCTGTAAATTCTTTGACACGAAAAGAATTTTTAAAATGCAATCTACCTGTTTTTCTTCCTATAATGAATTACCCCATATCAGGTCCCACCATTCCCAGCACCTAATCCAAACAAGAGTATGTAGATTGAAACTTGTACTAGATTATCAGCGCTCATTGCTCAGTTTTCAAGAGTTCTGCAAATCCCTGGATGTCCACCTACAACTTAAACTGTCCTTGGAGATGTTCTTACATGATGGAAACTGACAGATACTACAAATGGGAGCCATTGTGCTAGCAAGCAAGTTTTGCATGGTTGATGAGAATGGAACCTTGGAAAATTTAGTGGAACACAGAAAACTCCAAACGTTTGTTAATGGTTTAGAATAATCAGCCAGCTCCTGCTTATACTGTTAAATACTGTTAAATAAACTAAATAAGGACACTAGATTGATGTGGCTGTGATGCAGTGGTGCTTGAGTAAACCAAAATCTAAGCCTGTAAATGTTAACGTTACCAAGTTAAAACGCTAAGGGCAACCAATGTCAGGCAACCAACTAAATTGTAAGTTTTAGTCAATCAATAATTTGCTTACTTTGCTTGCTTTCATCTTTCTCTAACACAGTGCCTCCTAAGCCAGTCAGAGGAGCTCCTCTAATCCTCACTGGATGGGTGCGGTCTGATTAGAAGCGATATTGATATTACTCAAATGCTTAGAATTTCTAGTACACCCCAGTTTATCTTTTAACAGTACAGATGTTATTGCCTCTGCTGGCACTAAAGATTGTTTCCTGTTAGGGAAATAACTTTGGATACCTTGAGATAATACATTTAGATAATGGGAATCAGAATGAATGGTCTAGAAAGAGAAAAGAATGTAAGAATAAATATTTCTAAGCTTTTGTTTATATGGTCATGAAACAGTTACTGAAATTGGGGCCTGAAAGAGTGACTTGGAAAAAGACAAGGATAGTATAAGGAGAAGGATGGTCAGAAATAATAAAATGAGGAGGCATTTTTAACGAGTATTTTCTACTATTGTAAAATGAATATTTTATTAGAATAAAGAATGTCAGTTCAATCTTTTCTTCATTTTGTTCCCATTGCAAGCATACTTTTACTCTGTAGATCTTTCCTCTCTACAAACAGAACAAAACAAAAAAAAGCAAATGAAAGCTTAAAAAGATTCTATAGGAATGAAAGTAAATACAAATACATGTGTTTGAGATACATCTATACATCTGCATTTTTATATATACATTTATATCTATGACTACGTCTATTTCTTTTTCTCTATATATGCATATTTGTATATAAACAAATAATTTGAAGAATAAAATAACCATAAAATATTAGGTGAGCAATCAAAAGTCCTAAACACAATGTGTTGAGTTAATAAAACGTATACAAACTTTTGCTAGATGAACTTTCTGAATCTCTCTCTCTCTCTCTCTCTCTCTCTCTCTCTCTCTCTCTCTCTCTCTCTCACTCTCTCTCTCTCACTCTCACTCTCTCTGTATATATGTAAATAAATACACATATATATATGCACATTTATGTATGTTGCATATTTATACACTAAAGTTTTACAAACACAAATTTTTAATGAACTTTTTGAATCTCTGAGTATATATATATATATATATAATATACATATATACTAAAAATTTGTGTAGGTTTTGTTTATTGAATGCACTGTCTTTAAGACTTTTGATTCCTCACTCAGTGTTTTATGGTTATTTTACTCCTCAAATAATTTGTTGATTTTACAGAATTTGGTAAATATTGATATCTGGTCAATATGGTCTCTTAATTTTGATCTACAAAAGGAAATCAGCAAAAAGGACAAGTGTATATTCAATAGGTATTCTAATAATATTGACGGGTGCACTGAATGGATTCATTGATTTATTATAATTTTGTCCTCTCAGCACATTTTTCATGATAAAACTTAATACTTATATTGAATCCTCAAGCTCGTATTTACAGTCTTCTTCATTTGCTCGCAAATATTACATCATATTAAAGTCACAATTCACCACCTAATTCTTCTGTTAATGGTCTAAGTTATGTATATCTTAATACTCTTAAGGATGCTTTTATGGTACATTTACATTGAAAAAGAAAGAAAATAACCCCCATTAAAGACTGTCCCTTCAGCTCAGAACTATGTTTTAAGAGAGTAAGATGTAAGAAATAACTGTGAAAGAATATAATTTAATAAAAGAAAATCTGAAAGAAAGAAAAATTATGTTCTGGGAACTTGAGATGTTCTTTAACTGAGAAGGTGCTGTGAAAACTAATTTATCTATGGAAATAACTGTTGATCTTTTAAAGTATATCTACCAGTAATTTTCCTCACTTAAAAGTCAATCCAGAGCGAGTATGTTAACATAAATATTTATATCTTCTCTACGATGTTCCATGTAATATTAACCAATCTTAAAAAAATTTAATGGCCTACTTGTTGTCTACTCTGTCACATTTTTAAATATTTCATTTTGGGATGCTACAGCTGCCATCACAATAAGTAAGTGTTATTTTCAGCTTTCATACAGTTTGTAAATTGTATATTTATATATGCACATGTATTTATTTATACATGCACATCCCCCAACAACAACAGTGATTGTATTAAGGGGATCCGGTGACTATGAAAGATGTCAAAATCATAAACTAAGAAAGCATTGCTGGACCAGTGGTTTAGTTCACTTGGCATATTTCACATACAACCCAAGGGCCCCAGTTCAAGGCCCCAGGGCCAGGAAGAACAATCAAATGAATTAAATAAAGTAAATAAAGTGCTTCTTCCTTCTCTTTTCCTGCTTGCCTGCCTACCCTACTCCCTTTCATTCCCACGTATATCTTTTCATTAAAAAAAGTATTAAACTATTTGTAGCAAAGGTCCTGGAGTATACTGAACTTGCTCTATAATATAAAGGCAAAATAATCAGAGTAAAATCAGTAGGAAATATCTAGTAAAACAAATAAACCTCAGCTATGGTGCCAATAATCATGGTTGGAGGAAGGGACAAAAATGCTCAGTGATGAAAGCAATAGATTCCATCTTTAAAAACAAGAAAGATTGCTTGTATTTTATTAATACTCTTGCCTCCAAAAACTATTATGAATCTTCATTATTGACTGACATGTCTCCTTCCTGGCGTTGCTTCTTGATTACTTACATTATGGGTTAGGTGCTAGAATTTTAGATGGTGTGAAAGGACAAAATTATATAACACATTAACTAAAGTTTACAAAATTAGAATTTTATGTTAATAATGGCTGACATTATTGTCACAATATTACCCTTTAAAAATATTGGGACAATATAATGTGAAGGAAATCACAAATATAGATTTCTTTCAGACACTTTTGAATAAATCAAGTCTGTTTCATAAATCTTAGAGGTCTTAAAAGATTTTTAAAATGAAATAATTTTATTTATATTTGAAATGAATTATGTGAATTTTTTCAAATACATGGTCTTTGTAATATTTCATTCTGTTACTGATTTACCTTGTAATTCCTAAACCTACACCTATGCACCATAGGTAAGTGGCTGAGACATAAACTGAGAAACTGGGAAGTGATAGTCTCTGATTTAACTTTTGTCACAGACAAATCACATGTGGGTAAACAAGAGTTAATTGAATAAAATCCACGGGAAAAGTCAAATATTGAGTTTGTAATTATCTACATTTTTTGATGGAAGCCTAATTAGCATTTTGTAATTGTAAAAAACTAAATAGCTGTAATATATAGGAAGGAATAAAATTTTTCTGCATTTTTCTGGGACAACTAGTTTTAGAAAAATAATTCTATATATTCTAATTTGATCTTTTACAATATTTCAGGACTTCCAGATACCAAGATGGTGTTTATATTAGAGCATAAAAGTAATAAAAATGAATTTGAGTCAGAATTTTTTCTCGGTTCCCGGCCTTGATGTTGAATGGCTATTATTTTCTAGGATTCCGTCTAGGGAAGGATCATGTTTTGTGATATTCTCCCTTGGCCCTGGATACTGATTTAATTGCATGAAGTGAAGTCGTCTTAGTGCTTTGTACCCTGTTCTAATCTTTTTGTTCTGACACAGTTTTATCCCAATTCTGCGCCATATCCTCTGATTCATCATTTCCAGGGAATCTCTAAAACTAATTATGATAATTAATTCTTTAGGTCCATCCCTCTATAGTCTAATCCAGTCTGATTCTCCACTGTTATGTGGTAATTGTTGGTAGTCATAGAAAGTTTCTTTGACTCTTTACTGGGGCTGCTGCATATGCCACGTTTTCCATTGGCTCTTGATGTGGTTGCATATCTTCTACCTCTTCTACATCTCTTGTTCATTAATACTAAATTGGGTCTCAAATTCAATACCAGTTTTTATGAGTCTTTGTCAGTTTATTCTACCATAGTTTGGGGTTGAACTATGGTCTGATTATTTCGTCTGTGTTGACTGTTTTCTCTTGCTATGGTCTCATTCTCTGATAGTACACAACTCTTGATGATGAACTATACACCACATGTGATTATAAGTTCTTAGATCAGTGAAGCTCACCAAATATTGTTAAGCATTTAGAGTGGTGACAACATGGGGGTAAGTGTAGGGGAAACAAAGATAAATAGACACCATCTAGTCTTTACAGAATTATTAATTTGGTAGGGAAGAAGAAAGGAAATTGTACATCAGTGTAATCACAACTTAACATTGTTAATAATTTCACTATCACTTCCACTGCAGTCTACTCCAGCAATTAACTTTATTTTTATGCAATTTACAGAGAGCCTTGTAGATGGTCTAGACTACATGAATGTTTTATGTATTAACAAAGGAGGGTTTGACCTCTGATCTCTCCAACAGACCATCAGTGTTCATCTTGTACTGTTTGTCTCTTGAAATTCTACAAGTATTGACAGCATGCTCTCTTCTGCCTAAGACTAGAATTTCTTAGGCTTTCAATGGCAAAGTTGACATGTTTTTTGCAAATACCACTTTAAGCAATTATATTATGACATGCTTTCTTTATGTAATAAATCAATAATCTGGCTCTTTATAAACACTAAAATACATAGACCTACATTTTATATAAACAAAATAGAAATTCAAAATGAGTCCATAAAATTCTAAATAATTGTGTCCCTTTCCAGACATTATTATAGAGCCACACTTCTAACCCTGTAAGGTGTGTGTGTGTGTGTGTGTGTGTGTGTGTGTGTGTGCGTGTCTGTTTAAGTGTTTGGGAATGTGATTTTTCCAAATATTTTCTTGTATCTAGATTAAAAATAAAAGTTATAAAATACTGCAATGTATAGACTTTACACTTTAATTAGTATACAAATCATATAGCATCCTTAATTATTTTAGCATAGTAATAGCATCAGATGGATTCTTCGTTGTCTATAATCAACCCTTATAAAAACAACTTGTATTCAAATCAGGAAATTTTCTCAGTTCTTGTCTCAGTGTATATATTGTACTTTGCAGGAAACAATTATTGCTCATGAATTTTTATGAAAGAAATTTATTAATATATTCTGAGTCTATATGCACAGAGTGACTTGGTGAGTTGTCACACTCATAGCAATAATTAAAATTACAAAATATGTTACCTAAGATATCTTTCTACTTTAGACCAATAGTTTTGTATTTTTATTTGGCTTTGAATGCAAAGAATTGTCCAAAATTTTATTTAGCGTGCATATGGGCAAGCAATATCAGCATAATAATAATCTTAGTAAGTCTTATCATATCTGGTTTCAAGAATGTCAGTACTTTTAGGTACTTAATAATTAGGTACAGATGATAAACATTTCCAGCATTAAACTGGTATACAGGACTGTAAAATTCACAATAAAGAGAATAAAAATTAAGGTGACAGTCAATAACCAGATGGCTTCATTGATGGTCTAAAATATACACGAAAGATTTTTACTAATTTAACCACCATCTGGGATAGATTTGAAAATTAGTATCTTTGGGCCACTAAATCCAGATATAATCTAGATATTATAGTGTGTTCTCCTTTAACTTCTGCTATTTTTCTCTCTTGTGACACTACATGGGCTCATTTTAGTTCTTCGTTCCCATTTTCTTGTAGAAATAGGATGCCTGCCTTCTGTCAGGATAATGCTGCTTAAAGTACTTGAAAATGAAATTAGAAAACACTTATTTATATATCCACAGGTGGTAATTTATTCTTACACAAATCTTAGATCACTACATCATGAAATCTATTAAGTTATGCTTTTAGCAATTAACATTAATTTGATTTCATATTGACTGGCTGCTGAAATATTTTGATTCAGATATAATTTTTAAATTTGCAAAAATTAAGGAACGATTTTCCAAAATATGTGTACATTCAGTGATGGAGATTAATCTTGGTATTTTAAAGACATTCTGTCCCTGGAAAAGCAGGTCGGTCTTCCTTAAGTACAGCACAATGTCTCACCAGTGAATTTAAGTTATTAAAGTTCCAGAGAATATTATCTCTACTAAACCCGGGTTTGGCAAATTATGACCCCTGGCTCAAATTCAACTTACAACACATTTTACTATTGCCTCTCATGAAAATCGTTTTGTTTTATATTGTAAGGGTTGCAAAAATCAATCAATCAACATGTAAATTTAAACAGACTATGCAGCAGAGACTATAGGCCAACAAAGATATTAAGTAACTGTATATAATATGTGAATTATTTGCAGTCTGACACTCAATAACTTGACAGAAAGCTTATCAACTCCTGCATAGACTGCAAAATGCACATTTTATCTATTAGTCTTAACACTGTGACTGGATTGCAATAGTTTAACAAATATAAGAAACACACCCCAAAATTTACCCTACATAATTATGGCAGAGCTCTAAGTTTAATGGTGCTAAAAGAGCAAAGTCTAATTGGGTAATACATTCAAACACTGTTAATGTTAATTAGGATCAGATACTCTGAAATCCACTGCAGATTTGTTGGAAATTTTAGTTAAATATCAATATTAAACAATTTTAATGTAGCTTATTTTCATAACCCCATACAAAGTAATGATTTTATTTCTTTCTCAATGTATAATTAAAACATTTTTATAATGCATTGGAATTTTATAAACGATGTTCATCTGTCTTCTCATTTGGTATTCACAGGTATGCAAGGTGTTTGTGCTTTGTTTGTGAGACTTACATAAAGTCATGCAGCTACTTAGTGATAAATCTTGAAGCTAATAAATTGTTATTTCATGTTTTCTCTCCCCAAGACCCATGCATTTTAATCTTTATATAAATGTCTTTGATTAGTGAAATGTAAGTAAATAAGAAAAGAAATAATTTCCAACATAATTTTATCAAAAACAAAATTTTAGGCATGTACAAATAAATGAACTTATTAGCATATCGAACTCATATAAACAAGCTGGTTGTAAGTTTAAATAATTCAATACACTTTTTTAAAATTAGGGTTTATTTTCAGTTGAAATGGAAGTTGAAGGAAGGGGAGTCAAAATTCATATGCACTTGATTATGAAGTAATGGTACAGATTTAAAGTACTTTAAAGCAACTTTTGTAAAATTATGTATTATATATATTATATATATATATTCTCAGATGAAAAAAGATCAAAACCACTCTATGTTGTCATTCCCCCAAAAGCAAGATGGATCTGAATGTACAGAATGAAGAAATTTGCGTAGCTCATCTAATGTCTTGCAAACTAGAAATATGCAGAGAGAAAATACTGTTGGTTTGATGTTCACAATATCTTTCACTAATCTTTTTTTCTAAATATATAGTGTAATATAAACAAAACACAATATAGCATTTGACTGAAATCATATATAAGTATATGTAATTTAGTAAAGGGCAAGAGATTACATTTCCTCATTGATATTAACTTACAAAGTATAAGTTATGATATTTCTGAGTCACGTAGACATCTTTTTACCACAACCATTAGTGTTGGTTTGTAAAACTATAGCTTTATCACTCTACTAAAATCTTTTATACAGCATTATATAATATGAAGCACTCTAGTTTTCCCTATGGTATATAATCTTCCATGCTTTTAGGGTTTTACAACCTTACTGGGTAAAACACTCTCCAAGTTATTGACTTTTTAAAATATAAAAATGTTAAATCTCAATAGCAAATACACTTGATGAAATAACCAGGTCTTTTAATAGGCTATTATGGATGCAATATATTGCATCAATTCAAAACCACAATTCCTAAACTTAAGGTAAGTTCTCTCTCTTAGAAATGCAGCTAAGGAGACAGATCTTTGAAAATATTTTTTATTTGTGATCTGAGTGCATTCATCATGAATTTCCTAACAAGGGAAATTATGATCATATATTTCAATTTTATATTAAGAGAATTCCAAAATTATTATTCATTAATTGAATCATATAATATTTGCCATATAATTAAACACCTCAATAGCCCAACCTAAGACAAATTTTCAAATACCAATTTTGAAAACCAGAGCAGAAAGAGCTACTCAATTCCCAGGCAAGTTCAAATGTGTTTATTAATTTCTATGATATATTTGACCTATAACGACTTCTTTTCTTGAGCACAGCCTTAGTGTGACTTCTAAAGTAATCTCAGTGAAGAATTAAGGAGTATGAGTCTATCATTTTAGTAACTACAGGAGATCAACTTTGGTGGGTTTTGTTTTCTTTGACAAGTGCTTAATATTTCTAAGAGTAACAATTCTATCATTGCACTGGCATTGATTTAATTTTTCTTACCTACAAATGTAGGGGAAAACTATGACCTAAACAATTAAGTAATATACCAAAAGACTTAACTTCTCAGTGAAAACATAAAGAAGAATGGGTGTGTTTAATTATTATTTGGTCATGTATTGATTATCACCACCTGCTTAAATTTTTTGTTTCACTGGCACCAAATCATGGCAAATAAATGATGATGATGATGATTCTAATTAATACCAAAATGATATATTGCTCTGAGAAGTTAGTAGTTTAGTAATTTAGAAAGATGGGTATAAATTTAAAGAGATGGTAGCTTCATTTATGATGCAAAAAAATAATGCAAGGTATAAAGCAAGTCTTAATTTTCTTAGCCTTCAAATATGATTTTTCTCTAGAGCAGGATGGATATCCTTCTAGAATTCACAGGTAGGTATATTTTGCCAGCATCTGCACACCTGAGAAAATGAGCATGTGTTGGTCATAGCCCTAAGACTGAGGACTCTAGTATTAAGAAGTTGTTGAAAGAAAACCCTGCCATTTGCCAACATTATGTCAGGCACAATTAGCAGTTCCTCTATCTGAACTTGTTTACTCGCTTTTAAAAGAGATTTGAAAATATAGCACTCATAGGGTTGGTTTGGGAATAAATAAGAAAATGCAAAATATAAGGAGTAGCACTAATAGCCCTATATGCAGTTAATACATGAATATTATCATTATGATTTACTTTCTGTCATGTCCCAGCTTATGTCTTGTACATCTGGAAATATGAACAGTTAATGAATTTAACATGATCTTTTCTAAACCAATGTTGAAATCTCCACACACAAACCTTTTAATCCAATTCCTGAGGGTGTGTTCTTGCTCTCACTTCCATCCTCTTTCCTTTTCCAACTTTAAGTGTTATAGCTTGCACGCTTAAGATTCAGATCATATTTATGATTTGGGCAAATTCACTTCAGATAGAAACATATCTTTTATTATAACATACTCTAAAGTACTATAAAATTGTTACATCTTTGAATGACACTTTTCCTTCATTTTTGTTAATAAAAATGTGCAGGTCATGCCATGGTGGTGACTGGGATATAGACTATGTAAAGCCCAAGGAACAAAGTTTGTGACCTGGGGTGGGGGAAAACAAAACAAAAATGAACAAATAAACAAGAGTGTTTTTTCCTCTCCCCTACCTCTCTCCCTCCCTTCCTTCCTCCATTTCTTCTTTCCTTCCAAATGCTTTTTATCACTTTCCCTTTCTTACTTTAAAAAGATGCAGAATGTTTGGGGGCATATAACAGTCATTCAACAGATATCTACTTTATTACTATAAATAAATTATTATTTTAATTAAAATTGTATTTCAGAGTTAGATTTTAAGCTAAATAGCAGCTAAAGCTTCCTTGTCCCAGTATTCTACTGTGAATCAATACTCTGCAGAGGGACTAATGCACTTATAACACCCTGGTGGATGTGACTTTTTAATCAAAGAAGTTGTTTAATTGATGCAGTATCTAAATTAAATTGAGAATCTTCTTTAGTGTTAGTAGGATAGGTAGCAAAAAAATTACCTTAATCTTACCCCAGAACTCAATATAGAATAGGAATTCAATTATATTTAATTTTTATATTATAATCTAGATATGAAATCTTTCTTCTAGTTTATATGTGATTCTCTCAACTATTTATTGTCACAACTACCTTGTTTCTATTAAAAATGATAATTTAATATACCATTGAAAAGCATTAACTTCTCTTTGATGGGAAGAAAGAAAATATTAGAAATATATTTAAACCAGAAACTTATAATATTTTAAAAATAAGTTGCCAAATTTTAAAATACGTGAATTAATTTTTCATCAATTTTAGAAAATTTATTTTAGAGTAATAAAAAGTCTACTATCTTAAGTTCTGAAGGGCATATTAAGTTCTGAAAATCTACTATCTTATAGTTCTGATATTTTTATCATAAGAAAATTTTAACTGAAGTATAAATTATATGCACAAAGATGCCAATAACAGTCTCAAAAATAGTGAACAAAGCACACCCTGGTGGAGTAGTGGTTAATTCAATCACCTCTGAAGGATGCAGGCCACATACCCTTGGGTTTGGGTCTTAGGTCTGGGATGGGTGTTGGGGGCAGCCAATGTGAACAACTAAACAGAAATTAAAAGGAGAGTGCTTCTTCCTCCTCTGTCTCCTGCCTTCCTGCCTATTAGCCTTCATTCTTGGCTACACCTTTCCTTTAAAAAATTAGTGAAAAATGTATAAATAATAGTTTGGTCAGTATTAATAGCATAGTGACAATTTTAAATTATTTAAAATTTATTTAAAATTAAAATTTAAATTATTAAAAATGTATGCCTAAGTACCATAAAATATGGAAAATGTTAACAGAAAAATTTTTAGAAAAATAATACAAAATGATATGCTTTCTATGATTAAGGGGTTCAACTTATATTTTCAAAAAATGAAGTCAAGAAGAATTTTTATTCAGATTTCAAAAAGGTTGCCAAATCCCCAAGGTTTAATTTTCCAATATGGATGTCTCCTGACTCTACCAATGCCGATGGTTTGGAAAATACAAATCTGAATCAAGTATGTGCTAGAAAGGGGGGAGTGACTCAGTTTCCCTTGCTAATAGAATCAGAATGCAAATTTCTTTGCAAGCGTTCAGATGAAAATCAACTTTCCCAAAGAGTATATACTGGTTTCTACCTTTATAGTGGAAAGGGATTTTTATTTCCTTAGATATTTGTTTATTACCTGTCGTCCAAATGGATTAAAGTATGGAGATTACAACACATGTATATTAACTTTGTGTGATCTAAATAATATCATATGAAGATAATCTAAACTACACATTAGTAAATAAATCCAGATAAAAGAAAAGATATTCTGGAAACCAATCCTCATAAACAAAGATTATGCTTTTTAATGAGTTACTGTTGGATGATGTAATTGCTTAACTCTAAAGTATGATTTAAAATTATGACAGTCAAAAGATAGTCCTCAGAAGGAAGAGCACTGGGTTTTGCAGATTCAATCATCCCATGTTTGTATAGCAATAAAAATCCTTATCATGATAGTCAACTTTCCTTAAACCTTTAAATTTGTGAGTCATGAGTTAAGTACTTAAACTGTGTTATCATATTTAAACCTCACAAGACATTATTGCATTAAGTAATATTTTTATCTCAAGTATAATTTGAGGCTTAGAAAGAAGAAATAATGTGTCTAAAGTCACAATTTCAGAAAGCCATATTGTCTTTATTTAAGTGAGCTTTCTCAAATAGAATACTGAAATGCGAATGTGAGATAATTGGTGTCTCATTTGTTTCATCAAAATACTAAATGTGATCTCTATGAATGTGCTATTATTTTACATTGATAAATCTTGATAATGTCTAACACCTTTGAAGAAATGGAAAAATACGTTTATAATATCTTTTTTTTTTTTTGCTTTTCCTGAGTACTATTCCAATATATAAAACAAAGAATTCAAAGAATATGTCAGCTTGCTACCCTACTGTAGATACATAACATAAGAACTGAGATTTGGACGCATGGATATTTTATTTTAAGTCTGTGCTTTCCTTAGTGGTGAGGTAAAATGTTTATAGAAAGAAGTCACAACAATTTTCAGTGGATTCAACTGAAGAAAGTCATTCACTTTTATAGCTGGATGGCAGAGGAGAAACCAGTTTTATCTATAGTGTTAATAGCCTACTATAGTCAAAGTTTTGAGCAGACTAAATGGTTTTTAATTCTTATTTTTATGTAGTGAGAAACTATATTGCACACAACCAAGATATGGATAAGGATTTAAGAAAGTTCATGCATTTATGTATGAATTATAATGGAATCCAAAAGAAAGAGAACATCTTTAAGATATAAAGGGAACAAATGAACTAAAATAAATTCAGTTTTGCACATTGCATGCTTTATCTTATCTCTCAAAAATACAATATCTTGCTAAGCTGAAAGGTTTGTAATATAAGCTCTAATATATTGCTTTGTCTAGCATACTATAAAGATCTTTTTAAGTCCTTAAGATGGACAAATCTAAAAACTCAAAGCTTATTACAATAAATAAATTTTTGAGTAAAATATCCTACTCTCAGTTGTTAGATTTCTGTATACCACAGCTAAAGCAGATTATTGAAAATATTATCCTAAGAAAATCAACATTTCACCTCGTCTCTTAATTTTTGATTTTCATGCCATTTTTGTAATATTTACGTTTAAATTTTATTTTTAAAGAAAAGTCTACCTGTAAGTCAAGTGAAAGCACGCTCTTTCTTGTTTTGACAACATCTGTAAACAGAATACAAGGTTTTTAACTAAGATTCTTATTTCAGGTAGGTGGAAATGAGTCATCAGGTATTAAACCCAGTGGGTTAGAAATAAAGGAAATTTAAATATTAAAAAATCTGAAGTCAGAAACATGCCAAAGGACATTTCTGCTTACTATAATTTTATTACTTCAACCTTATATTCATCAACCTTCTAATAAAACCTGAAGAAAACAAGAGAACTCTGGTTTCTCTGTTCTCGGTGATTGGGAACTAGGAGAAAAATTGCAAACTCAAACAAATATCATAGAAAGAGTCGAAAATTGCAGTCACAGCAGAAGTGCAATATAGTAGCACTCCTGCATAAATAGGTCAGTCTATCACGAATCACATAGAAGTTTAAGGTTAACTAAATTCCCATTTTAATTAAGGGTTAAAAGATTTCTGACTTTCTATGTTACGAACGGAGAAAATAACTAAATGCAGGGTCCTAAGTTTTCTGAAAACAACCAACTCTACCTTTGACACATCGTATGGCTGGTCTTAGTGGTAGACAAATTATTCAGCTTCTTCATTTTCTCTGTGATAAAGTCCCAGCAAATTCTAATTATCTGAGGATGAGAAAGACCACAGTATACTGGGAAAACAGTAAAAACAAAATGACATAAATCAAGATAAACAAGGGAATGAATGATTAAATCAAAGAGTGGGAAAAGGAGCAAAGTGGTAAACAATGAGTAAATAACTGAGTGAGGATAAAATAGAAGAAAACAAAATATCATATGCCTCTTAGCAAATAGAGATATATAAAAATGACATTTGTGAAGAGAATGCGATTATCATAAGCTTTTGTACATTGCTTGAAGGAGCAAATGGACTAAGACATTTGGAATTGAATGTGTATTAGAGAAGGAAGTGGGATCTGCAGTTATGTTATTAACTTGATCAATACCCATAACCAAACAATTTAGTGTCACCTCCCTCTTCAATCCACTTTAGCGCTTGTAATATCCTATTGATTGTCAGCTAACCAAATAATTGCAGAACAGAACTTTTTTAATCTATTAAATATATATACACATATATATATAATTTTAGTAGCAGCCTTGATTTGTTCAAAATGGTTAAAAATATATTAATAAGTTGAAAATATACAGGATATGATCAGATTGAAAAAAATCAAATTTTCTTTGACTATTTAAATATAATTATATCATTACTAAGTAGGAAAATAATGTAGTCAATGTAATGTCCAGATAGTATTATTTACTGTCATGAACTATTCATACTGGGGTAGTTCTGTGTAAATAAAATCAAATTACTAATGCTCAATCTGAATTATTTATAATGCTTCTTAACATGCTGTAAATAAATGAGGTGTGTTAACACACAAATTAGATAAATTTTAAAATACATAAAGTGAATAAAGCATTTTTAAATAATTTGTTATTTTCTTTAAATATCAAAATATAAACAAAAATTGCTGTAATATAGACAGCACACCACCTTCCTAATAAAACATTTCGATCATTGAAAATAAGACAAGTTAGAGTAAATGCAAGGTCAATAAGTATTGCAGCCTAATATCCATGTTTTTTTCCCCCAAGGACTATAAGAAAATAATTAACAAAGGGTGAAAAGGAGAAAAGCAAACCAGATTCTTTCCAGACTCCTTACTTGAATAACTGGAGAAAAAAAAGAGGATCTAGGCAGGAAGAATCACCCTGTTTGAGGGGATTATTAGCTTAGAAAATATTATTCTTTGAATTAGTGTTTCAGATTCATGTTTATAATAAACATATTATTCATTTAGGGATGTTCTCATCTTCCAATTTCTAAAAGAGCTTGGGTAAGTTGCGAATTATCAATTCTATGATTTTTTTTTTTTCAATTCTTGCATCTCAGGTGAAGACTCCCAGGAGGAACATCCCTCTCCACACATCAGCTGTCTAAATATAATTCAAATTCAGCATTAGCAATTTTATTTATTTGTACAGAAATGTTCCATGATGAGTAATTCATAATAGTAAAAAATGCCATTTAGACATTTTGTTGATAGCATTATTTTCAACGTTTGTCATTGTAATTCTATTTAAATAATAGAATGTCCTAAATATTCTATGAATAGTAAGCAAAATTCTCTTGTGAAAACACTGAATTGTTTTGGTGGTCATCCCTGCTTCCTTATGTGATATTTGAAATTACAAATTTAGTACTTTTAAATTATTTCATAGATTCTGTTTTGGTGAGTTTTAATTTACTAAGAATCTGTATATTTCACATAACATTTCATACTATATCCACTGTATGTTAAATCATTGCTATATACATTGAATTGAATTTTTTCTTATTTCCTTTTTACTAGTTAATTTTGACAGTGCCAGGTTTTTTAATAATCAAAATTCTGTTTTAATTTCCTATAACACTTACCTTCATTCCTGCCTGCACCTTTCCTTTAAAACAAATTATCAAAATAAAAAAAGAATTGGAAATAAAAATTGTTCTGTAGGAAAGCTCTGCAGTGAAAAATGTGCACACCCCTAAAGTGAAGAAAGACAGATCATTTGAAACACTAATGCAGCTACATATCTTTCCTATCTCCCTGAACACACACACACACACACACACACACACACACACACACACACACAGAGACACACACATACAAACACAAAAAAGACTGATTTAAAATATATATATTTTATCTATTTATTTATTTATTTAAGGAAAGGCAGGAATGAAGGAGAGCAGGCAGGCAGGCAGGAAGAGACAGGAAGAAGCCTTTTTACTTACTACTTATATATCCTGGTTGTTGTCCAGGGTCCTCTGTGTCGAACCCTGGTCCTTGGAATGCAAGTGGACTGTACCCATCAGATTCATCTGCTAAATCACCAGGGTGAGCTGAAAAGACCAACATTTTCACACACAGCTGTTCTTTTCAGAGCTCCAATAACAGTAATCACACCTCCCTGGTTGCTGATGTTAGTTGAGATATAGATTCTGCTCCTACAGCTAAATTTAAGAGTGCATAACTGGGCACAAACACACACGTATTTTTCGCCAGTTGACAGTGGGCCAAAACCAACCAAGGCCGAGCTGGGTCATTAGGGAATGCAGACCTGGGTGTCATGACCTGGGGTCCTTGTGATTCTTGCCATCCAGAGCAGGCAGAATTTTGTGAGGCCCCAAACTTCACACCAGCCTGTGGAAGGGAACAGTGTTTCATTTCTGTTCACTTTCCTTTGGTCACAGGTTAGTCAGTGATCCCAAGAAGAGAACTGAGCTTGGGGATCAGTGAGGGTGGCTGCCCTAGCCTTTCAAAGCTGCCTCAGGAGCTTGTGTACTTTTACCTGTCCCCACAAATCCATACCTCCTCCCCACACACTCTGTCCTTATCCTCCAATTTTTGATTCCTGAAGTGCATAGTGATCTCCTTTTCTAAATTAATTCTTAAAACAAAATTTACAGGTAAGTACTCATTGGCTTGATCTCCTATGTTTTGATGTGCTCTCTTTTTATAGTGCTAGCTCAGTCTTGTCTAATTTCCATTGAGAATTTTCCCTTAAACCATAAATGTATTGAAATGTATTTTTAAATCACAATTTATTTGGTGTAGAGACTGTAATTATATTTTTGTAAATGTCTAGTTTATTTTATTATAGACAGCAAATTATATTAATTAATTGACTTTTATAAATTGTCTCACGATCTCACATATGTGAATTGTGTTTCTATGTTCTACAAGTTTCCAAACATATTAACTGTGTTCTTTGAATTTTTTAAAATCTTTTTTTAAAGGGAAGGTGTTGGTAGGAATGAAAGTGAATAGGCAGGCAGGCAGGAAGAGAGAGGAGGAAGAAGCATTTTATTTTTATTTCGCTGTTAACATTTGTTATTCCCCCTGGATCCAGGACTTGAGCGCTGTTGCTTGGGATATGCATGAATTACTCCATCAGAGAGCATCCAAATATATTATTTCTTACCAGCTTTTTTTCTTGGATCTATCAATTACTGAGATGAATGTTGAAAATAATTGCATATAAAGAAGGACTTAGTCATTTTCCCTTGTATTTGTTAGATTTATAGTAATTGTATTTGTTAGATTTATAGTAATAGTGCAGTAAATGTTCTTCAGCTTCGCCCCTTTCTGAATCTATCTTCTTTGCAACATGCTTGTGTATGTGTGGTTTGTATGTGGTGTGTGTATGTGTGTGTTTGTGTGTGTGTGTGTGTGTGTGTGTGTGTGTTTGTGTCTGTTTTAAAGAAAAGGTGCAGGCAGGATGGAAGGTGAGTAGTCAGATAGGCAAGAACAGAGAGAAGGAAAAAACATTTTTCTAATTTTTATTTAGTTGTTCATCTTGTTTGTTGCCCCGGTCCTGGGTCTCAAATTCCTGTCCTTGGAATGTATGTGAAGTTCATGCAGTGGACTTATCTGCTAGTCACCAGTGTGTGCCGGTTGACTTTGTTTTGTGTCTCCCACTTGACTCTGATATTTGCCTTCTTCGGTCAATGGAGTTTTAGCAAATATACCATGAGCTTGAACATGTTGGATCAATTTCATGAAATCAGCTGATCAACATGAAATCAAGCCTTGATCAGTAGGGGATCAGTCTAGTGTTTTATGGCAAATCATTCAGACAGGTTGACAACAGATGCCCTGTTATAAGAGTAAGCCTATTTGAGACCAGAAAAAATGCAGTCATGCTAAGCCTATATAGCTTACCTATAGACTCATGAGTTAAATATATGTATATGTATTTTTTAACGACTCTGACATTTTGTGTATGTAAGTGTGAGTTGCCACCTTGCTTAAAGATTTTATTGCAATAGAGAAATAATACACTATTTAAGGGTTTTATAAGCACAAACCTATATTCAATCATATCATTGGAGGAATGATAACATTTTATGACAAGGATTCCACAATTGAAGCATTGTGCTTGAGTTTTTTGTTTTATTTCTTTTAAATAGTTACTTGATTAAACTTAAATATATATATTAAAAATTATCTGTGCAATTCTTTTGTATAATATGTGGTAGATAGTGATTTTTATAATCAATAGAAATTCTTATAATTTTTTTCTGAGATTATTTTTGGAAATTATTTGAGGCCTCTATTAAAATGCATCCCACACAATAGAATTTGTATCTCTTTCTGCCTTTTGCAAGAGGTAATATCATGCATATATTTCTTAATTCTTTACATAAATCTTTCATACCTACAAGTGGAATGAATTAAATCCAAAATCTATGTTAGGGCTAGCATATAGTCTCAGAAGAGATTATTTTTCCTTTGCACTAGTACTAAGGTGAAATTCCTTGCTGGGAGTCCCCTGGTGGTCTAGCGATTAATCCGTGGTTTCTGACTGGCACAGTCTACATGCATTCCAAAGTCCCTGGCACTTGGTGTGTGTGGGAGAAGATGGGATCTGGGTGGTTGGGATGAGGGTGAGGGGTGAAGTAGGGCTAGGTGTATGGGTAGGGGAGTGAGAGGTGTTGAGGTTGTGAAGGGATGAACAGTCAAGATGAACAACTAAATGAATATGCTTCTTTCTCCTCTGCTCCTGCTTACCTGTCTACTCATCTTCATTCCTGCCTGTATCTTTCCTTTAATTCATTTTTTCCTTGCTGGTCTCTTTGCTCTCTATAGTGCCTAACTATGCATGATTTTCTTTTTTAAAATCTTAACTTGGACACATCCTATCCATTCTGTGTATGTTCTTGTCTTTCTTGCCCTACAAAGGCTAAATTTCACCAGCATTTGCCAAAAACTTATGGATAATATTCCCTTTGGAGATTGTTTATTATTGACTACAACAGTTCTCAAACATTGTTTTACAGATCATTAATATATTTCAAATATTATTTTAAGCTATTTTATGTGGACATTTAGTTATTCAATGAAAATATATTCAATAAAGTGCTTCTCAAATTTTTCATCCATGGTAATGGTAGAAAATAACATGATATGTTGGAGAATATAAATAAGTTACTTGATATTGAAGGCAACTGATGTAACATTTCAAGTTTAGTTCAGCTAACTAGGTACATAATGGGTCAGTAATTTTGCACACTATTAACTCATTTGTGCACACTTGTAACTAATTTATAGAAAGTAATGTTTCAGTATAAATACATACATCAAAAAATATATTTTTCAGTTTAGTACTTATTGTATGCTACATTGTTGTAATTATGTAAAAGTATTCCCTGTTCCTATAAATGAGAAAATTCCTGTAACTCAATTTTTTCTGTTTAAAAAATCTCAACCTTTCCAGAAACCTAATCAGTAACTAATATTTTAAACAGCATACTAATTAATGCAAATTGATGCAAATTATTGATATAAAGTTTTAAATATATAAAAGAAAAACTCTTGCAAAAGATGATATATATGAAACCTATGGTACATGAGTTCTGCTCCATTCCATTTATCTAAGTCTTGTTTTTCTCTAGGTATAAAGAGATAACTTTGTTTCCCAAGGGTATATAAGCAAAACACTATCTAACACCACATGAAAAATACATGTACATATTCAAGTGAAAAAGCACAGAAAAAAATTTGTTATTTATGACACCAACTATTTCATGAATTTGCTGCTGTGTTTTCAATATAAAAATGATGAACAAAGGCCATAGTTCATTTCTACATAGTCCATGTCTATGATGCAAATTATGAAAGAAAATTTGAGAGATGCATAAAGCATGATTTCATGTAAAATAGGGACAAATAAAAGGTAAGAAAACAATTATATTATCATATTATTATTTCAGTCTTTGATATATAAATAAAGATACTTAACCACTGAAAAATTATCATACCTGTATTATGTAATGTAATTTACACACACACACTCACTAGTGATTTGATATCTGTATGAGAACACTGAGACTCAGAAAGAAAATTGCATGATTATGAGTATTTCTCCTGAATTACAAATATATTCCTTTTATCATATATTAATAATCAAAATGGAAATTCTATACTGGATTGTTATATGTACATTATAGTGCAAAGAATTCTCAAAATTACATATATATATTTGATGATGTATAAAAATAATTATTTCATTACAAAAGGTTGTCTTAAAGCATCTTCAATTTTAGCTATTACTATAAATTTAATAAATGCCATACTAAAGTTTGAATGTTTATTTTTTCACAAGACATATTTTATATTTAATTAACTTCTACATATGTAATTTTGTTTATATTATGTTGGTTAGCAATAGACTTACTGCAAGAAAAACTGAATTGCTATGAGCTAGGAGTTAATTCACACAGAACATAATTTAATTTGTACTCAAGAAAATGACCTATTTTAAAACTTTCATTATTTATTTTTAATTAATTTTATTGAAGGAACATTGCATAACATATAAATTTAAGATATGCATCATTGTAAATTAACATCCATATATAATACAATGTAACAACTGCTTTTGCATTGCTTCCTAAAACAGTTATTATACGAAAAACAATTTGAAAATACAGAATTTTCAAAAATGACTCTCTGATAGCTGAGACAAATTATGAGATTGTGATTGTCTATATAAACAAGCAATATATTTATGTATTTCCTTCTAGTTTGTCAAGAATTATCAGCAATAAATGGTGGTTTGGTTAAATAAAACTGATGAAAGGAGCAAGAAAGAATATATTAATGTAACATTATATATATATATATAGGATAAATAGCATATAAAGTAGGTTAATATGTTCAATATTTTTAGTTATTTATAATACACAAGCCCATTTTCACAAATACTTTAAAAAATAAAATTCTTTCTCACCCTGTAGGCACTTACTATTTGAATGGACATTCAGTATTTTCATATGAAGATCAGTGTTCACAGAACAAAGGTGCTGATCAAACTTTGTGCAGCTTTTGACATTAAGGAGAAAAATATTACTCATGATCACTACGTACTATATAATACACGCAAACAGAAGGACAATATTGGTCAGAAAATGTTCATATTTGATATTCTAATAAAAGCAACCTGATGTCATTATAAGATTAGTGAGAATTTTGTTGGACTTCCTGTTAGGTTTGCAGATCTTGTTACAGAGATGAATAGAAAGCAGCAGATTGCAGTGTATCATATACAGATGTGAATTTACAATGATGTGCCCTGAAAATTTATATAATATTATGATTCAATATTTATTCAATAATATTTGAATTGAATTGAAATTGATCCAAGCTCACACATACAAAGAGAAAAGCAGAACTTCTAGAAAAGGACAGCTGAGTGAGAAAGGTAGGAGAATGGTAACTGTTAATGACCTTGGCACCTTTCTTTCAATTGCAGTATTTAGGATAGCTTTCCCTCTAGGTTTTTGCCTGTTAGAGCAGGTACTTTGTATGCTTTTCATTTTATCAAATATGAATGGTTTCTTTCTCCAGTTTCTCTTGACATATTTTTTCTTATGAAGAGCAGTCAAGGCTTGCCCTGATGGAGTAGTGGTTAGATCTGCTGCTTCTATTGTGTGCAGTCCATACACATCTTAAGGCTAGGGTGGTGGGGCTGGGGTAGGGTTGCGGGGGAGGCAGACAACCAAGATTTATAAATAAAATAAAATAAATACATAAAATGTCTTTTCCTCTTCTCTGCTTTTCTGTTTTTCTCTTATCTGCTAGCTTACTCCCCTTTATTCCTGCCTGCATCTTTCTTTAAAACAAAGCAAAACAAGTCAATATGTGACCCAAAATCTTTGTAAGATGATAAAACATGATTGTGATTCCTTAACACCTTCTAATATGCAGCAATACTATGCTTTTTTTGCAATAACAGTTTCATACTAGTCAACACTTTGGGACAACCTACTTTACTTTCCAGATTGGTATACCTCTCCACTGTAAGAAAGAAATAACCCCTAGCTCCCTTTTCCATTTCAGTGGAGTTAACGATGCACTGAAATAGCTCTCAGGTGTACCTGAAACCATGACATTGCAAGGAAGTTTATATTTTAAAGTAAAGAAGTTACATTCCATTAGGTGTTAGTATCTAATAAATATGCAGTGCACTGAGAGACTTCCAAGAAATAGAGAGTTGGTGCATATTTTCAAAATTGTTTGACAGACATTAAAAGTGATATAAATCACAATAAAAGAGAAATGAAAACCTCATCTATAGTAAAACTAGACAGGTTCACATCATCATCCCACACATTTTGAAATCAACCTGATACAATGAAATTTAGAAGAAGCTGAGAGAAGATACCAGGAGCTAATAATCAATTTTCTGACACATGGGAGATGGTACAATTCTAAGACTATATACAAGATTCTCTTTTCAAAAACACAGTAATATTTCTTAATCCAAAGGAGTGAGAGCTGAATTCCTGGACAGACTACGAAAAGCATAGGATGCAAAATACTGAGAAATCAGACTGCAAGCTGAGCAGGGGTAGAATTCCATCATCGAACGTAGGTCGTCTCAGATTTTAGTGTGCCTTATAATGACCAAGAAATTTCTTTAAACACTGACTACTGGGTCTCATTCCCATAATTTATGACTCAGTAAGGCTAAAGAAGTGCCTGAGAATTTGCTTCTCGAAAAATTTCCCAGTCGATACTGAAGCCCCTAGTTGTGACTAAGTTTTGAGAACTTCTAGCATTAATAACTTGGCTTTTATTATAGGTATATTATTATTATTTAGAAGACTGTATTTTTAGAGCAGTTTTAGTTACACAGAAAAACTGGGAAGAAGGTACAGAGATTTCCCCTAAGCCCCCTGGTTCTACACATCCATAGTTTCCCCCACTATCAACATACGTTATGAAGCACAACATCTGCTGCATTTGACGAACCCAAATGACTTGTCATTACCACCCAAAAGCCAATGGCTTATATTAGAGCTCATTCTTGGTGTTGTGACTTCTAGAGGTTTGGACAAACGAGTAATAGAATGATCTGTCACTATGTATCATATAGGGTCATTTCACTGTAATAAAAACGCTTGTACTCCAACAATTCATCCATACCTGCTCCTGGCAACCACTGATGTTTCTACGTTCTCCATAGTTTTGCCTTTTCCAGAACACCATATTGTTGGAATCATACACTCTGTAGCCTTTTCAGATTGTTTTCTTTCAGTTAACAACATGTATATAACGTCCTTCCACGTCTTTTCACAGCTTGATAGCTCATATCTTTTTATCACAGACTAATAGTCATTGTCTGGATGGAGCATAGTTTTATTTATATATTCACCTACTGAAGGACATCTTTGTTGCTGTATAAATGACTAGAAATTTTTTTTTTTGTTCTTCAACTTACCTTCTCAAGGTAAAAGAAGATTATTTGAAAATAATAAAACAGCCTTACCTTAATAGTTGTGGAGTAGAGTGTGTGTGAGTGTGTGTGTGTGTGTATGTGTGTTCATGTACATGTGTGAATCACATACTGAAAAAAACTGCAGCAATTCAGAAAATAAAAAAGTCTGGTATCATATTATAATGGTTTCCATACCAGTTTGGTTAGGCTAAGTGACAGTTCCCATTTTTCCCTTTCTGGCATGCTTTCAGATAAAGAGAGCTTTAAACATATTTGCATCAAGACAACAATCATAAAAATCTCATCTAGATATTTCCAATATAATCACTTGACTTAATAGGAATTTAAATCTATTCTAAAGATTCCAAAATATAATGGAGATATATTTCACAAACACAATAATATTTTTTTAATAGTGTCTGTCAAATTTTCATAATTTTAGAGGAGTATTCAATAAAAGATGTCAGTGTAAGGGAAAAGAAAAATGCATTTTAAAATTTATGTAATTTTCTCATACATTTTCCAAATCAGAATAGAAAAGGCATAAGTTGGGTTCATGTAAAAAAAAAACTTACACTGAAATCTAAAGAAGTGATAGACTATAATAACTTTCATGGAATAAACAGAACACATTGCCTTTCAATAAAGTATTAGTATTTAGTAGCAGGGATTGAAATAGTAGAAACTATAAGATACTCTATAAAGACATTGGAAGATTCTAACCTTGACCACCTGAAGTCATTCAAAGGAAACTAATTAAAACAAAGCAAAACAAAACTTTGTCCTAATGTTGGGCTTGAAAAATTTCAGTCAAATTTTAAAATATTTTATACTGAAAAATACAATTTAAATAAAATCACATTATCAATTTATAGAATAATATTTTCTAACTTTCTTCTAGTTTATCAATATTTTTAAGAAATACACTATTGATGATAAATTCAATACACTATATTCAGATGCTGATTTATGATTATCCACACCTTAAACTTATATAATGCTATGATGCAATATTTCTTCAACAAAATTTTTTAAAAGTGAAAGACAATTTCTATTTAAAAAGAGACACAATGAAAAAGGAAACTTTCTCTTTGTTTTATAATATACTTCATTCTTCTCTATATATCCTCCTCTTTAATTAAAAAGCAACTAATTGCAACTAGGAGGAAAAAAGTTAAAATTATGTATATATTAATGTAATAGGGTGTTACATAGCTTATTTGGGGTTCATATAAAATTCACCTCTCTCCCCGCCCCCCCATACTCCCTCTCTGCCTTCCTCCTCCCTCTTTTCCTCTTTCTCTCTCGCCCTCTTTTATCTTCCTCATGTTTTACTTTCCAATAACATTCCGTATACAAGTTAATCCATTTTATGTCTGTAATTTACTTGTACATTCAGAAAAATCAGGCCTTATATTCACAAAGTTTAAGACTAAAATTCTATTTGTTCTATGGAAGAGAAAGAGGGAAGGAGCAAGGGAGGAAGGGAGTTAGGTTTATCTGAATGGTTAAAGTGCAAAGTATAAGTTTCTTTTTTTCCAATTATAGTTCATTGCTTAACTGATCCCATTAGACTAGAATGCATAGCAGAATTGAGATAGTAAGATTTTAGGTAGCTGATCAACAATAGCATGATAAAAACAAATACATTGATATTTGGAATAAAATATACATGAAAGAGGATGAAGAAGGGCAAATAATAAAATTGATCTGATTTTAGAAACATTAAAAATTCTTGGAAAGTGAATTGCTAATGTGGTAGGATATCAAAATAAGTTAATTTTTTTCTTGCCTTTTCTTTTTAAAGGAAAGAATCAGGCAGGAATGAAGGCAAGTAGGCAGATAGGCAGAAAGGAGAGAGGAGAAAGAAGAATTTCTGTTTTATTTAGTTGTTCACATTGGTTGTTTCCTCTGGACCTTGGACCCAGGTCCTCAGATGTACATGGACTGTGCTCCTTTGGAAGTGGCAAACCCAACTGTTACTCTACCACGAAGCCTTAAAATAGTTTTAATATACAAGCATTTGGAAATAAGTATAACTGAGGGTAATTTAGTATGCAGGTAGATAGAGACATTTCATTTTAGAGAAATGCTTTATGATTCACAAGGTCTGTCATTTCAACAATGATAACAGAAACACCATAAGAAAGAGATCAAATCTCTGATCTTTAACTTTGTTCAGGTAATATATGCCACTGATTTAACTAAATGTCTAATTACTCCTCTGCACCAAGCATTTGACAAAGGAAGATATGACCATTATGGGAGTATCTGATTACACATTTGTGACAGTTTGGTTATAATTTTTTTTTTAATATTCTTATCCACCACAATGCTAGAATACTTTCTTTCAGATCTGAAGCAAGGGCATGGATATAGAAAAACTGTTTCTAGAACAGAGGAAGAAATGGCAAATCCTTAACATATATTTTTTCCCTAAATATTTTCAGTCAATTAAAAGCTAAATGATTTATGGCCCTTCATAGTCTCATTGTAGCTCTTCTCAAATTTTGCCTAAGCTCTTTGTGATATTCTGACAACATAAATTGCTCTGAGAACAAAGACTATTTAAAATAAAAGTATATTGTGATCATTTGGTAGAAACATGTGGAAGTGACAGTAATGATAAAAATTGGTGACTTTAGTGAGAATTAGGTGTCTTATTCTAAATAACACAAGACATTGCAAAGCAGACTCATTTGATCATAACTCTGTCAAATCTGTAACTAAACTACGCATGTTCATTTCTTCATAATTACAGAGTAAACTCTTCAGTGTAGTTAGAGTTACTTATCTTTTTCTGCAGTGTGAATTGAAATAAAGTCTTTGGCAAACTTATTAACCATAGTGTGCCATATGACATGATATTAGAGGTAGCTGACTATAATCAAGTAAACATTGCAGAATGAAAGTGTGGAGATTTTCCTGAAAAAAAAAAAAAAGAAAATTCAAATATTCCGAAAGAGAAGAAAAGAGAAATGCTTTGCTCATTCTCCAGGAAACAGGACATCTTGGTGACATTTGTAGTGAAATAATACTTGCTACCTCTACATAGTCATTGACATATGTAAGGCCAGTATTCCAAATCATAACAGATATACACAAAAAATCCAAATAAAGTCACAAAACCTTCACAGTCCTTTTATACAATTGATCTAGAGACCAAATATTAAAATACGTGGCAACATTCATTTTAAAATAAAATGTAAGTAAATATAAAAATACCTAATAAAGCACATACACACATTCCTCCTATATTAAATACACATTAATATAGGCATATACCTGAGTTGGATGAGTGATTCATGTTTCACTGTGTTTTTTATTTAAAGTCTCTCTGTTTATTATCCCGATGAATTATGATTTAGAATACATCTTATGGAAAATGTATTATATACATAAAGAAACTATTTGCACATTATGTACATAAAGAAACTATTTGCACAATATTTTCTTTTCTTTTTAAATATGACCCATGTCGGTATAGATACAGATATTGATATAGATGTAGATATAGATACATTTGGAGATTGTTAACGTTCAATTAGTCAACTAATCTCAAGCACCAATCTGTTGTGTTAAAGTCTCCATGTACATACATAGTCTGTGACACAATCAATGTCTTTGATGTACTCTGTTAACGAGTATGCATTTAGACCCCACCAAGGATCTTGTACTCTGTTAATTATTGTGTCTAATGAGTTATATGTATGTGATTCTTTCATTTGAATTTCATTTTAGTGATAAAATTGGGAGTAGATAAGAAATCCATGGTAAACCTCAGTTTATGAGGCAAAGACTACATTCCTGACCACTCTAGAATGCATGCCAATAGTAAGTAGTTTTCTAATTTATTTTTCTTGTAGTAATTATTCTACACATTAAAGTAATTTCCTATGTATAGGTTCCCCATCTCTTAGATATATTTCAACGCACCACACCCTCCACCAAACCAAAAAGTGTTCTTCCCCATTGTCCAGTAGATTCCACCACCATTTGCCCCCATCCACCCTCAAATAGTTTTAAGGAGGGAATCTTTTCAAATCATGGTGACTCAAAAAAAAAAAAAGGAATCAAATCCTATCTCTGTTTCCATTCACACTCTGTAACTATAAGGTAATACTTTGCTTTTCTCCTCTATAAAATGGGAGTGATGATATCTCTATTTTTGTTGACCTCACAGGTTTGTTGTATATATAAAGTATGTATATTGATAGTTGGTTGCATCATTATGTCACTAGTAGAGGTATTATTACTAGTAGCAGCATTAGCAGAAGCAACATTGGTTCTAGTAGTAGTAGGAATATTAATATTCCTATTGACAAGTATTTTTTAAATACCTCCAAGTTTTTTCTAACATTTTAATCTACCTTAATATATAGATACATAGATTCATCAATGAAAAGGGGAAGAAGAAATGGAAAGAGAAAACATTAAATAGACGCAAAAGACTGAACATCAGCTTCTGAACAAAATACAGGACAAAGAGCCTGGATAGGTACTAGAATCTTCCTATGCCATTCTGTTTCAACTAGCTTTGTTCTTTCCAACTCAACTAATTGGGATATTGCCTGTAAAAATATCTTTCACCGGATCACCAGATGCATGCAGTGTGTATTTGAATGAATAATGATTTTCTCTAAGTGGATAGGTAGCAAAGCCAGAAATCACAGAGTGCGGTATTTATAAACCATGCATCATGTGGGAAATGTAGGCACCCTGGAAGACAGAACAATCCCATCTGACCTTGATAATGGAATGGGTTACCTGCACCCAAGCCTTGCTCTTTAAAACAAAACAAAAAATAAATAAAAATAAAAATGTGCTTCAGAGGAGATAAATGACCGCACAGAGAGGGGCAAAAGACATACTGCTCTGCAAGTTCTAAAACATTAGTTATAAAAGAGAGATTCTTATCCCTGTGTTTCCCCAAGGAATAAAGGCACAGGGGAGGAGAGAAGATCAGCACAACACAAATTCAGGGAACATTTTCATTTCAGTGAACATCTGCTGACAGACAGTAAATCCAGTGATAACTGTCATGCAAGTGTGGGGTCTTTTTTATTTTTTATTTTTTCCAGTAATCATGGTGAGAGTACCTTTTCCCCTGGCATAATTGGTCTTGTTCCAATTGAACATAATGAGAGTTTATAAACTATAAGAGAAGCTACAAGGTGAAGAAAAATGTGACTATTGAAAAAGAAGAGTTATTCTAAGAAACCAGTTTTTTTCTGATGCAATTCATCCTTGTCATTTTATAATATTATAAAGAATATTTTATAAATATTCTGAAATTTCTTATGAATTCAGATTAAAAACCCTTTGTATGTGTACTATTGTTTTCAACAGAGAAGATGAAAAAGCTTAACATACAATAGTGAAAATAATGAGGTTGCTTTGGCTTCCTAAAATTTTATGAACAGGAATTGCTTAGAGATAATATAACTACTTGTTCCACCTACAGATACAAAGTAAGGTCACAGATATTTTAGAAACAGTTAGATTGAGGCTATTTCTGAGGAACAAAATAAATGAATAAATATATAATATTTATGCTGTAAAATTAACATGCATTTCAAATCTGTAAATAATGTATTTATCATTAATATATCAAATAATAAAAAATTGATTCTATTATATACAATAAATTCACGTCAGACATACTGATAATAATGATGAAACTAATATAAATAAACTTAGGACATTCCCAAAGGAATCTTAATGTACAATAACAGCAATGAACTTGATAATTATAGGATTTTTCTGTAACTGTGAAATGTCCAAAATGTATTTACTGGTAGTTTCCTGGGTCTCAAAAACAGCACATATAGGGAATCTACACATATGAGTTTATTTTAATTTTCAAAACAAAGTGACTGCAATAAAAACAGCAACAACAACAAAACATCCACCAATATCATCCCAATATGGAAAATTATTACATGTTTAATCCCTGTCAAGGAAGGCTCTAAGAGCAAATAAGTCTTGAAACACCTCTGAGGAAATCCCATTATCTCAACTCCAGCATAATGGAATTTCACCTTCCAGTAGAAGTAGATCTTGTTTATCAATTCTAGCAATTAAAATATATGATTTCAAAAATCCTGGGAAAAACTGAAAATCACCAAGGTCAAGAAGTATTTTAGCAGTGGAGATTGCATGTATACTGTAGAGATTTGTTGTCAGAGTCCATTTTTCTCATGAAATAGTCACAAGAAATCATTTAAATATTTGACTGTCTCATTACTATACTGAACAGCATTATATAGAAAACACACATGATTCTACTTTTGGACATTTCCCAGAGCTTGAATACCAAAGTTTGTCATCAATAAAAAACATTTGTTAACTAATAACACACTGTTAGATAATGTGTCTAGATAATTTGCTGTGCAATTTTTCTTGCATTAGTCAAATTAAAACATGGACATGCATATATTCTTGCACCAGTTAGCCTAATGATAGGTGATATGCTAAAGTTAGTTATCTACCATGATATATTATTCCAAACTTGATATGGTTCCCATTTTATCCAAAGATTTATAAACACTGTATAAAAATAAGTCATTGACTAATTTATTCCATGTATGTTTATATGTATATGCATGTATATTAAATGAAAAAGAATATCTTCAAAACTTGCACATATTTGGTGGCATGTGTGTGTGTGTTTGGTCAAGTACAAAGACAACTAAGTTCACATGATATAGATATGACATAAGATTTATTGAGGAAATGTAGCAGCAGAGAAGTAACAGAGAGGATGCTAACTCCCGAACTTTCATCATTCTACAAATTATGTTGGGCAGAGATATTGTGTGTGCTCCATAGCCAAGGTTCCAGTAGAGATGTCTGCCTCATCCAAACACTGGTTCTTCATCAAAGGGCTGCTCCCAAATGCAATCCTGCTCCCCACAGTGTTGCATGTTTGTAGGTTGGCCTAAGAGAGGCTAGAGAATATTTTGTGAATGTTAAGAAATCCATTAATGGAACAACTGACTTGCAAATAATTCTGACATCAGCCAACAACTTTGTTTATTCTTCAGAGTGACTAGTCCAAAAGAGTCAATTTTTGGCAAAAAAAAATAAAGAGGAGAGGTAATAAGCCTGCAAGTTCATCCAGGTTGACCCCTCATCAGTGCACCCCTTAGCTATAAAAGAATAATTAAATATAAGCATCACAATCAATTTTAATTCATGTTACCTCAAAAATGGCATCGCAATGCAGGGTGGGAGGCATGCAGTTTTTTTTTCAGTGTAGTCTCGTATCTCTATACCCAGAACAGCATGTGGACAACACTGGGGTGGTACAAAGGCTGCATCAAATGTAAAATGTTGTGTTCAGTCTCCTGAGGAATTCACCTTAGGAATCATTGTCAAAATCAATTGTTGTTGGGTTTTTGAAGATGTTTATTTATATCAATAATAGAAAAATTATAATTATTTACTAGCTATGTATTTCCTATGGCAGTACATTTAAGTCACATGAGTAACTTAAATCTGTCATGTCCTCTTGAAAATTAGGCATATAATTCATTTTTAGACATAGTCATTTCCTTGGTGAGTTGCTGTGTTATCATCATAAGCAACATCTAAGAATAGTAAAGTTTGACATAAAACAAAGTTATCATCCAAGTTCGTGTTTGCTCCTGGTATCCTTAATCTTAGCATGTGGTGCATCTATCCATGCATTGATTCAAAGCAGTTTTTTTTATAAACTGCCCATCCCTTTTCAGAAGTCACAGAGGGTACAAAAAAAGACTATATTATTCTGAATGAAAGCAAATTGTATTATTTCTTTTCTAAAAGGAAGAGAAGGATACTATTTGCAAAGAAGTATAGCAGAAACTCAACTGGGTTAGACAGAGCTCAGCTGTCAGGTGTGTGCATACCTCATTCAGACAAAAAGCCAAGGTGACTGTGACAATTAAGCCTTCGATCGCTTACTATGATGAGAGGAAAAAAATACTAAATTCGAGAAAGCATCATCTCCTCTTTTACCACCACTCCATTTGTTCCTCAAGAACAGCACCATATGAATGAGGGTCCAGTGGTTCAACATAAATGTGAAGATAATCTCCATGCCAGGCAACTCTGCAGAACTCTGGCCACATATATGCTCCACACAAGCACTTGTACTAAGACATGATCAAACTCAAGAATGACTTCTACCAGTGTAAGAGAATGTCCCTAGGATGACCTCAGCATCCTCCCTACAAACATCCTTAAAAAGAATGCCTGAAAAAAATCTCAATGTCTATTCCATTCCAAACCTGTTGCTAGGCCAAGTAGGCCCCTGAAACTCCTCTTAAAAAAGTGACGTTAGAAAAAGTTTTCAATTAAATGTCTTGTCTCTACCCTGCAAGATTAAAAAACACACACACAAAAAACTAATATCCACAATTACCCCCTGAAAGACGAGTATCCTTAAAATATGAACATTCAGGATGCACCTCTCAGCTATTGTTCCTTTTTCCTATGGAAAGTGGAGGCCTAACCTTCTTGGGGTCGTTGCTTCAGCAAGCACACTACCTCTGTTATAAAGAGAGGAATTGTATTTCTCTTTCACATAGTACTAATTAACAAATCTAGGTGCTCTAGATGGTGAGGTGTCCCTTAACACCCTTTTGTGCTTTTTTTCCTTAGCATATCCAAGATTTTAAAAATACCTCAAGCTCTTGTTTTGATAAATTTGAGTTGATTTTACACTGGAACTTCATCCCTATTGCAGTAGTGTTACTGAATAAATCCTCCTTATTGCTTTAGCTATCTTAAAGACAAGTCTTTGTTCATTTGGACATAAATAAGATACAGATAAAAGACTTCTCTAGCTATAAAACCTAGGGGTCAGGAGGAGGGAACAGAAATGGAAAGGTCATGAGTCCAGAGTCAGTGTGGAGAGAAGTCTCTGTAAAGTCCTTCAAGCCTCATGAAAAAGAGGTTAGTTAGAGGCATCTGAAGCAGGTCTCTACCAAAAGCCCCAGAGAGCAAAGCATCTGGACAAAGGCACTTTATCTGGGAATGCATATGTGTGCTAGAATAACTTGACACCTCATAGCAACACCCTTCAGACTGAAGTTCCAGAGCTGGCTCTAAGCCTTATGTGAAGTGGGCAGCTCTTACTGGAGGTCTGACAAAACCTTTGGTCATTTCTTACGGCAAGACTTGAAAGGTCACACATCAGTTTTTTTTCAGTCAGTCCTAGACTCATCAGCACACAATCCTTCTCAAATTATTATTTTGCTCTGGTGCCTGAGATTTCAGCCAAGGTAAAGGGTAGTGCTTCATGAGTACCTTGTTCAGTTGGTTGACCTACAGCAAACTTTGTTAGGGAAGTGTGGTGTAGCTGCCAAATAAAGACAGTTCCTAATAGTAACAATGGTAGCCATTTGTGTCAAAAAGCTATAGAGCACAGGTGATTGTTGTACATATTTGATAGTTTCATGTTTTTCCTTACATAGTATGAATTTTAAGTTCATAAGAAAATCATTGCATCTGGGTGTGTCATTTGTAGTATATTCTTCAATAGCCCGAGACCTAATCTGAGAATTAGGCCATTAATTTATGTCTCATGAATTTGCCTAAATCTTTCATGAATCTTGAGATGGTATGATTTATTATCACCAACACTCGGAGACGTTCAGACCATTAAGCAGATTGTATGAGACCACTGATAGAGACATATTATGATGACTGCTGTATTTCATGGGATATTTCCACCTTGAAGATAGGCTCTTTTATCACCAAATTATATGTTTGTTCAGCATCAAAGAATTCTACTATGTATTTAAAATGATATTATGCCTCTGCCTCAACCTGGATGGAACTTGAGTTGATTATATTACATGAATTAAGCCAGAAAGAAGAAGAAAGATTTCAGATGGTTTAAACTCAATATGGAATATAAAGAAGCAAAATTAAAAATAATCAGCAAAACACAGTGATTTTGCTTCAGGATTCTAATGTAAGACTGTGGTTACCAGAGGGAGGGAGGGAAAGTTGAGAAGGAACTTGAGGTTGAAAGAGGAAAAATGTTATTGGTGATCAACAGAACTCTGGTGACAAATGTGGTGTGATATACACATTGACTAAGGTGTGACTCTATATGCTCATGAAATATATAGCATTGTAAATAAATGAAACAATTATAATATAAATAAATTTTAATTATAACAGAAAGAGAGAAGGAAAGAAAGAAAAGTAAATAAATAAGAATGAAAGGAAGAAACAAAGAAAGAGAAAAAGAAAGAAACGAAAGGAAATGAGATGAAGACCCCATTCCTTTGATGGTTTTGCTGAAGTAGTAAACAAGATTATGTCTGAATTTAATGGATAAATAATAACTGTTAATAACAGTGGCTAAGACTCTGAGGGCCAGTATGGCTACTTAATTATAAATTAGATTATATGATGAGAATATCAGTTTGGCAAAACAAAATTTTCTTTTTGTGAATGTTATTTGTAGCCAGGAAATCATGTTTATTAGAGACCTAGACAATTCAAGATATGTGGCATAATGAAAAATTGGAATTACGGAGTCTTTCTCAACAAAATTTCAGGCTATGTGAAATTATTTCAGATATTTGCAATTTCATTGAATTAGAAAGAGATGGAGTTAATGAGCAGGACTAGAATGTGTGTGAATTGCTTTGAAGGTTTCTAGTTATGAACATTTCATTCAAAGTTAGTTATCTCTCTAGTGTATTGATAGAGAATCTAGAGTAAAATATGCACATTTAGAATATATTGTTTTCAATACCCAAAGAAGGCAATTTGATTTTGAGTCTTTTTTCTTCATAATTGATGTTCTTAATGTTTTTTGGGGGTTACATGCCAAGAGATCATGTGCATGTATTGTACTTTGTCTTCATTCAGTCACTGTTGTCTTTTTTTGACATGTAATGCCATACATTTTTTTATAGTCGAGGTCATTATCACAAAGCTACCATTGCAAGTTAGTATCTCTACATCTACCATGAATTTGTTCTGTGCTAAGGATTGACCAACTCATTGATGACCCATAACTGGCATTTAAATGGACAGTAATTTTGATGTTCCTTCTGGAAGAAATGAAAAAAAAAATGAATAAAACCAAGGCTGTATGCAAATTTCTACAGTGAAGCACAAAAAATCACCATTATGATGTCAAGTAGAGTGGGAATAGTGACCATTTTCTTATTTAAGCTTCTACATTTTGCAAAGACTTCAAGCACCAGTTATTTCCACTGGACAATCAGATATGTTATACTGGAGATAACCGTTACTAGCACTGTAGACCCCAATGCATAATAACTTTCCCATGAAAAGATAAAGTACTATTTATTTATCCTAAGTAGAGATATTATTTCACCTGTACAGTCCTAATAAGTTCCTCTGGTACAAACCACATTTGGTTACATACATTGTACTGAGTTTTGTAGACGCCAAAGATGAGAATATCATTGGTGCCAACTATCCAACCAACTTGCCAATACATTTGATTACCAAACTATCCCTATCACCTGTGCAGATGACAGTAGAATAGTAAATATATCCATACACATTAATAAAAATGATAACCATATTATAATAATAAGACTTGCTTTTCCAGAAAGTTTAAGAGTACTTGGATTTTTTGCAAAGTGAAAAGGGAACTAGGTACTATATTAATTACTTGTCCTGGATCATCTCTTCCCCATGATTTTCTAATATCGATTCCAGGTTTTGACATCAGCTTTCATTTCCAAATGTAGTTCCCATTTCAACAAGTTGTTTTGACTTTAAAATTTAATCAGTTGCACAGTCTGTCCAAAAGCACATATATTTTAGTTTCATTCCTTTTCTTCTTGACTACTAACAGTCTTACCAGCTCTTACATGGTAATTAATAATAAGAAGTTCATTTTTGTTCTCCATTTCTACAATGATGGCACAGATCTACTAAAACTCTTAGAATTTCCTGTGATAAAATTACTCTGATATGTATAGCAAAACCCTTTCGACCATCTCTGAGTTGATAATAATGAGGTTGTAAGGTGGATTTAAGGAGGAGATGGTCAGAGCACGTTGTGAAAGAATTCATAAGTAAGCAATGGAAAGCTTAATGAGCAAGTAATAGAAAACTTCATTCACTCTCCAAGGGAGGAGAAGGGTCAGACCCTAGAAGGCGGCTCAACATTGTTTATTCAGAGATTGGGTTTCTATAGGCTGGATGAGAGCAGCAGGAACAGGGGATACAGGAAACTTCCCAATTTCTCATGTAAGTGGGGAGATAAGGGGTTTCTTTCCCAGGGATTTGAAGGTCTATGGTTCTGGGAGACAGAATGCTTTTATAGTATCCCACTTAGATTTCATTGTTAAGAGACTGCCTAGACAACTTGGAAAGTCATGTGTCCTCTGGGACACAGGGCTTTCCATCTTTTCAGATAGCTTTTTTATTGTCCTTCCCAGACAGTGCGGGGGGGGTCTCACATCTGGCATGTGGGTCACAGCTGTCATGTGGGTCACAGCTGTCAACAGCTGTTGTTTCTGATATCTTATTTTTGGCTTGGTGCTTTTCTTTGACCTAGGGCTCAAACAAACAGTGGGTAGAAATGTTTCTTTTCTTTTTCCCTTATAGAGGCGTGTTTTGAAAAACATCTATGAAAGGGACTTAGTTATTATTAGAATCATCTATGAATACAGGGATAGAATATTTGTTTCCATTTCCTGATTTCTGGAGAGGAGAGAGAGACTGAAGATTCACACACCAATAGCTCATGATTTGATTAATAATATTTATGCAATGATGCCTCCACAAATACTGTAAGGGAAGATGATTGGAGAGCTTCCAGGTTGAGGATCTAGAATGCTTCCACATGCCAACATGCTGAGCCACAATCTCCACAATGACAGAGCCCCTCCTGTGGAAACTCACCCCGTGCACTACTTCATATTCATTAATTTCCTTTGTAATAAGCTAGTTTATGAACTACTCAAGCAAATTAATTCAACTCAAGGAGGGAATCATCTGAACCTGTGATTTATAGCCAGTAGGTCAAAACACAATTAGTTAACAAAACCTAGTTAGCTTCCTGAATTTTGACATCTGAAGTGGAGAGCAGTCTTGAGAGACGTGGTTCTTAATCTATGAAAACTGATGTTATCTCTGAGTAGAAAGCGTCATAATTGAGTTGAATTGCAGAATGCTAAGCTAATATTCAAAAATTGCTTGGTGGTGTGCCAGGGAGTAGAAGAACCACATATTGGAATTGCTGTCAGAGTCATTATTAGCTCATTTTCTCTTTTTCCACTTTTACTTCAAATAACCTAATTATTTAGAAGTTTTTAATAAGCTTTATAAATTCAAAAAATAATTTCATAAATGAGAAACTTCTTCACCATTGTTCTTTCCTCTCTGATATCTTGAGCAGACATCTCTGAGAATTTAGTGGATTCAAAGCTTGTGGAATCCATTTATGCCTGCCTTAATTTCAGACATCTCAGCAACTCCACCTGAAAATCAAGCTCTAGCGGCCACTGTAAATGTTGCCTAATCTTGAGGTAAAGATTATGAAGTCACAACACTGTCATTATCTCTAGGTGGTAAAATCTTCCCAAAAAATTCCTTTACTTTCAAAAAGCAGAAACATTATGCCAGAGTGAGTAGAAGGTGCAAAAGTCTTCTGTTTGGGTCATCAAAACACACTATTTAGTGCCTCATATTGCAGCAATCATATGAACTTTCTTGAACAAAACTTTCAAGTAATGATGAAGCATAGTCTTGCTGCCCTTCTCTTAGTGGACTGGCAGCAAAAAAGCCTAATAGTATAGTAAAAGCACTCCCTCAAAACCTGATGGAATCCTTGAGGTTTTGACTAATGAAAACCTAGAAGTTCCAAATAATAGAATAGATAAATACCTTGGGGAAGTAGATAAAGAAAGTCACTGAATGAGTTAAGTGGTTCTGACTCACCCTGAGGCCTGAATAGTCATAGACCAACTAGGATGTACTTAAAGGTGAAGCTGTGCCACCACATTTTTGAACCTGCATAGTATGCGTGATCTGTCATAATGAAAGCTGGCGTCTCAGTAGTAGACTTGGAATCTTCTCCAGCAACCTCTTGACCAAGTCTCAATTGAGACCTAATAAAATCCCTCTCAGAAGGAAGTGCTTATCTAGCTCCTTATTATTTCAGGTAATAAACCTTTCCTGTTTAAAGAACTTCGGTTTGTACGCTTTGGCTGATATTTCTGTAGGAAACAGATGTGTTGCATTCAGTAATGCTCCTAACTCATGACCCACAGCTTAAAACGGGAATACTATTGTATAATTTAATCATATTCTCCAGCTGAGGGGAATGTACATGAATATGGCTAGACATGTAATAGAGTGCTCCAAGAAACATAGAATAGACCTTATTCCCATTGTGTGATACATATCAGTATGTAGGTGAAGAGTCACTAGGTGACATAATTTTTTTCCTAAGAAATAAAAAATGTATCATGGAATAAATAGGTCCAGGTATGTAGGGAATGTGCATAGCAGTGATAATATCTATACACCAAGAATTCTGAGAACAGTTTAAAATGGTAGGGATGTAACTAGTTTGTCAGTCCCTTGGCTTTTCGTCCTTTTGGCAAAATAATTCAGATTCAGAGGAGAGGAGAAATTACAGAAAAGCAATTGAGTTTATTGAAACAAGTTACACTCTTAAGGATAAGATGAAATTGTACCCAAAGTAAGAAGCAGCCCTGACTGGTTTTTTCCTTGGGATTTATGTTTCCCTGGTCCCCTTTTTAGGCCCTCTGCTATGATCTGGTCTTACTCCTGTAACTCAGGGTGATAGACAGGTATGGTTACATAACCTAGATGTTACTCTCATGTTTTCACCCAAGAGTGCCTAATTGAAACCCATGATGGACCAATATCGAAATGCTAATTTATGCTAATTATCTTTTATGCTATTATCTACCAAAGGGTACTCTAGGTCATTCTGTACTAGTCTGTGATGCTCAAGAGTTTGGGAAGTACTCATGACCTTTGAAAAGTTCTTGACTATCCTCTAGATTCTGTGGGGAGGAGATAACCTCTCCTCCTAAGGCTGTTAACCCGACATGTTGAGATCTGCCCATTGCTCGTGACTAACTAGCTACCTAACAGGAATAAGGAGATCAGCGAAAAGTTTTTGTGTCTCTGCTGAACTTTTTGTTCACTTGAGTTACTTTCTGCTTAACTATATATACATATATATATGTATGTGTATATATGTGAAAGAAATTATCTTTATTGGTTTATTACCAATTTTCCATTTTTCTCCAGCATTTCTTACTATAAATAACATCAAAGCTTTAATTATACATACATATATGTATGTATATGCATATTTATGCTTATGTTTATGTATACATCCATGTATTTTGAGTTTTGAATAACCTTTAATATACCAAAAAATAAAGATTTTATGCTGATGATGACTCAAATAACAGCCTGTTTATATATAAACAATGCTATTTCCATTCTTCCTTTATTCTTTTACCAGGTGAAGGACATGTATTATGCCAGATAATTTGCAAGTTGTCGTAATGTAAAAATAAATAAAATTGAGTTACAGATTTTGAGAACTTTAGAATAATTTGGAACTCAGTCCAAAGAAATATGAGTGACAAACTATATAGAGAACATAACATAAATTACACAAATGTATTCAATACTTCATTATAGAAGAAATAGCTATATAATGCTATTGATAACAAAATAGTGATATAGACCCTTGAGGGAGGAGAGGACTGTCAATAACCTTAAAAAAAAAAAAAATTAAATAGTGATACAAAACAAGAAGGCACTGACTAGTCTGTTTAGGTTGCTGTAATTGAATATCATAAACTAAGTGACTTATAAATAACAGAAATATACTTTTCACAGTTCTGAAGGCTGGAAGTCTGAGATCAGGTTGTCACTATGGTCAAGTTCCAGTCAAGATCCTCTTATCAGTCACAATCTTCTTGTATCACATGGTGGAAAAGCTAGAGAGCTTTAGGAGATGCTCTTTTTTTTTTTTTTTCAAGGAAAGGTTCAAATTGAAATGAAGAAGAGTATGCAGGCAGAAAGAGAGAGGAGGAAGAAACATTTATTTATTTAATTGTCCATTCGGTAGTTTCCCCATTGCCCCCATCTCCCAACCTCCCCAGCCACCATCTATGGGTCTTGAACCTGAGTCCTGGGGATGTGGACTATGTCTGGTGGCTTTAGCCATTTGGGAATCTCTTTTTATAAGGGTACTACTGAATGGATGAAAATAGTTCACCCAAAGTCTCTTAGAATTGCTCTCTTGAGCCAAGGACAAAAGAGAACAAATCTGGAGGCAAATGAAAGGCTCCTGCCTTTCTCCTAACTTTTTGTCCTTTCCCTTAATAAAAAAAGCCATCCCATTCCCTACACTTCCAACCTTCCCTTGATCAAGAAATGGTCAATGGTGTGTCCTGGTGTCATAGTGGGTTAGACCACTGTGACACCATCCGCATACATTCCAAGATCTGTGGTTCAAGACTTGAGACCAAGGAAACAACCAATAAAATCAATAAATAAAATCAATAAAAAAATCAATAAAAAATAAATAAAATAAAGTGCTTCTTTCTTCTCTCTCTTCCTATCTGCTTTCCTACCAGCCTTTATTCCCGCCAGCACTTTTACTTAAAAAAAATAGTAATAAATAAGAGAGAAGTGGTCATTGTTCTCTTATCCCTTGGAAGAATGTAGAAAGGGAACTCAAACATGTATCTTTGCTTTTAGAATAAGATGAGTCATCATTGCTTGTCATGAGAAGATTCCTTTAGCTTTACCTGACACCCCAGTACCCTCTCTTTTCTCCTGCTTTCGCATAGGATGTAAGTCTTCAGTTTACCAGAGTTACCTCAGATTTACCATGTAAATTCACATGCATGTTATTAAATTTTGGATTTTCTCTTTATAATGCTTAATAATTTGTTTGTCCAGTTTGTGAAGAATGTCATTGAAAAGGTAACGTGTTTCTATAACACTGATCTCAACTACAAGGACTCTGCTTTTAAGACCTAATCATCTTCCCAAAACCCCATGCCTTAATAGCATCACATTGGAAACTCAAATTTCAACATGACTTTTGGAAGGCTATAAACATTTCACACCATACTGGACACTTCAAGGGTAGATGTGACTAGAGGTGAAATTTTAGGCTTAGGAGGAGTATAGATAAAAATGTAATGTTATGAGAAAAGAGATGACTGTGAAATTTAATATACTTCATTCATGTGGAATGTGCAGAAAGAGATAGAGATAAACCTAATGAATATACAAGTGTTCCATCAAGTCTTCCTAAAAATAATCAACTGAATTTTAACCATTTTAACCATCAGCCATTGACAGAGTACAAAAAGAGGATTTGGCAGAAACATGAAAAGTCAATTAAAAGGATGCAAAATCAGCATTGTGGAGACTACAGGAGACTCAATGGGTTTCTTCAATTTCTATCACAAATTTCTGGCTATCTGTTTAGATTTCAGTCATATGTAATTTAAGTTCTATTCTCAGTCAAGTTAAATTTGAATAAATAGATCCCCAGTGCCAGAGACTGGCAGTCAGCAAAAGACATATACCCTGAAACCAACAAATAAATATTTAAATAAATGAGAAGGGCAGTGTCAAAAAGGGAAATATCAAAAGTGTCCTGACATTTAAAAAAATTAGAGTGAAATTCAGGCAGTGTAAGTGAATTCCAAAAGAATTTTGATCAAATACTTTGTATTCAAAGAAATAGTATTACTTAAAGTATGCATACAATATTTATAAGCTCCTTATTCAGTAATAATAACAAACATTCAAATAAAACAGTTAAATCATTACGTTATTTACAAACAATGGATTGGACATTATTTATCTTCAAAGACTCCAAATTCCTTCTAAATTTCCAGGCCTTGACTCTTCTCTGAAGATGTAGGTCATCTTCATAAACTTGTTTTGATCCATGGGCATCTTTGTGAGGAAATATTCCTGTAACTAGTGTCTTTTTGAGTTATGTTCATCTACTTTGAAAAAAAAATTATGGCATTTCTTAGTAAAATTTTCCTATGAAAGTTCTTCATGGTCAAGAGAACCTGAGAGATTCAGGTGATTACCCCTGCAGATTAAGGTTTTGGCTCCCCCTGGAGGCTCTTAAGATGTCATAGAATTTAATAAGCTGTAGAGTCAGTTTCCCAGGAGCATATCAAATAGAAAAGATGATAATAAAAATGAGAGACTTCTGTTTCTGACTCTTGATAGAAAAACTTGTACTGAACTTGCCATCCCTAAATAAACAACTTTAAAACTGAGCAGAATAAATGAGATGAGAATTTTTGGTCAAAGGAAAATAAGCAGCAATAGTTTGAGCACAGAAGGAAGGGAGTCTCTCAGGAAGTGACCCTCAAGATCACCATGACTCATTGTCTGGTAAAGATGTCCTGAAAAGCAGCACAATAATCTGTAGTCTATGCAGAGCATGGTGGCACCAGTAAACACAAGAGGCAGAAATCAGAGTACAGGGAAACAATCTGGAATCCTCAAGGCAGCACACTGGAATGTAGTTACTATAATAAATAACACGTGTGGCTTATAAACAACAGTGAAAATTTTTACTGTTCTGGAAATGATTGGCTGTGGAAAGGAGGCAATCTGCAGGCAGGAATCTTGTGAATCCTTGATCAATGCTTGTATGAGATGGAACAAGGTTTTTAACAAAGCAGTTGCTACCGAACTGAGAACAAAGGAGTAAGTCTAAGACATATCAAGCAGCGTTGAGGGACATAAAAGATTCAGCTCTGACTGAGATTCATTAAACTACTCCTTAATTCCCCAAAGTTGAAGCCAAAAATCTTGGAAGGCTATGATTTAGAAAGAAGGACAATGTTCAAAAATATACATCAAAATTAAAGACTAATTTAGGTTAAAAATAAAAGGATATATCATATAAACTATAAACTAAATTACTACGGACAAAATAGACATCACAGAAAAGAGCGGACAAGAAATGAAGAATCATATTTCATAATCTAAATGAGCAATTAATTAGAAAACAATCGTAGTTTTAAATGTACATACATCTAACAACAAAATTTTTAAATGCACAAAAGAAAAACTAATAGAATCAAACAAAATAGAAAAACCCTTACACATAGTTTGAAATATTAACATCCCTCTCTCAGTAATTAATAGAACAAAAAGTAAAAAATCTAGTAAGCACAAAGGCAATAAAAGCAATACTATCAACTTTTTGAAGAAAACTCTACTCAGGCATGTGCTGGTGACTCACCTGGAGCGCATTCCCACATACAGCCCTATGACCCGAGTTTACAGATCAGGATAGAGGAAGGTGGGTGGGTGGGAAGGGGGGCAACTAAAATCTCAAATGAACAATTAACTAAATGAAATGCTTCTTTCTCTTCTCTCTTCCTGTCTTCATTTCTACTTGCCTTCCTTTCTCTTAAAAAGAAAACTACAACCAGTAATCTTAACTGCAACCACTGCTTTATAAGCTTTATAAGCTTATAAGCAGATGTGGAAAAGAGTTTCCAATTGGTCTATGATACAAAGTTCAGTAAATTTCATAACAGACAAACTCACAGTATTTTATCTGACACAACTTGTGTTAAATTAGAAAGATTATCCGTTGTCATCGTACACAAAAGTTAACTCAAAAACAGATCAAAGACCTGGACATAAGACCTGAAATCATAAAATGCTTAGAAGAAAATGTGGGAAAAACTCTCCATGACCTCAACCTCAAAGATGGCTTTATAGAAGGAACAGCTACAGCAAAAGAAAACAAAATAAAGCTAAACAATTGGTACCACATCAAATTAAAAATCATCTACACAACAAAAGCAATCACCACAAAAACAAAATGATATCCTACAGAATTGGAGAAGATATTCATACAATATACATCAGATAAGAACATAACCTCAAAAATATATATAGACCTCAACAAAAAAGCAAATTACCCAAGAAATGGGCAAGGAAACAAAACAGTTACCTATCTAAAGGAGATATACAGATGGCCTATAGACACCTGAACAAATGCTCTACATCACTCATCATCTAAGCAATGTAAATAAAAGCTCCAATGAGATACTACCTCACACTCGTGAGAATGGTCTATGCCAAAATGACTGGAAATAGCAGGTGTTTGGGGGTGTGGAGAAAAAGGAACCCTCCTACACCGTTGGTGGGAATGCAGTTTGGTGTAATGTCTTTGGAAACCAGTCAAATAAAGATGGATTTACCATTTGAACCAGAAATCACAAGCCTGGGTAGATAACCATATGATACAAAATTCATAAAAAAAAAAATGCAACTGCCACCACCCCTATGTTCATAGCAGTGGTTAACAATAGACAAAACATGCAAACAACCTAAATGCTCATCAACAAATGACTGGGTAAAGAAGCTATGGCATATTTACTCAATGGATTTCTATGAAGCTGTTCAAAAGATGTAATTGTGCTATTTGCAACAGTCTGGCTGGACCTAGGTAGAGCCACATTAAATGAAACAAGTCAGAAAGGGAAATATAGAATGGCGCCAGTTTATGTTGGAATAAAATGAACTGAAACAAATGATCATACTAATGCCAACAAAAGTAACCAGACACAGGACTGTGATTGCTGGAGGGGTAGGGAGTGGGAAGATAAGGAAAGAAGGGAAAAGAAGGTGGTAAAGGACATGGAACTTTGGTGGTAGGTGTGGTGTGAAATATACCCTGAGAAGCAATTTCAGTATCGTAAAATGAATGTAGTATTGTGAAGTAAAAAAATTTAAAAAGAGATAAAATAAGAAGTAGAAAACTATCAAACATTAAGGCAAAATGCTGCATTTCCAAATAACCCATAAATCAAAGGAAATAGTTTAAGGGACATTAAAAACACTGTGAAACAAAAAAGAAGAAGCCCCACTATAAAAATTAGTAAGACATAGCACAAGCAGTAATTAGAGGTTAAATTGTAACTTTAAATGTCTGTATTTTAGAAATGATGAAAGTTCCAAATAATTATTTAAGCTTCTACCCAATTAATCTAAAATATATGAGCAAACTAAATTAAAAATAATAGGAAGAAAAATATTAAAAAACAGAAAATAGTGAAATAAAAGGCATGAATTTTAAGAATAACAAGGACATATTTACTTTATTGAAATTGCTAAACTAATAATAAGTTAATCAGAAATTTGAAAAGCAAAGCAAGACAAGAAACACCACTACCAACTCAAGGGATTAAAGAGTTATCATACAAAAATAAAAAGGAAAAGAAAAACTTTATATTAATAATGATTACTTAGTTGAAATGGAACAATTATTTTAAAAACATAAATAATCAACATTAACTCAAGCAATAATGAATTTGAATACCATAATAAATAGCTTATTAAATAAAGATAATTAATAATTATAAACTTATCACAAAAATATTTCAAACCCAGTTTGAAAACATAACACTTGGAGTGAAGCATAGACACTTTAATTCCATTTAGATCACTTTACCATCAATAAATAGTACTATCTTGAGGATAAAATGGTGATACCATTTTTGTTTTAATTATCAAATATGATTTACAAAACTCACAAAGAGATTTGGAAAATTCTCCAACGATCCATATAGCATGATTGGAGATGAGACAAGAGACAGTCATTTGGTAAAGTGATTTTTCAGGTGACTTACACACCCAATATCTACATTAGCTTCTCTAAGAATAACTCCAAGAATCTCTTACAGATTAACTTGATCTTCAGATTTAGTGATAATATCCTTTATTATTTCCTTGTTACTTTTGAACTCTTCCAAGAAACTTTCTGTCTCTATGATTGCCATTTGATTCTTTTTTATACTTTCTACTTCTTTGTTGATGTTTTCCATTTTTTTCAAAATAATGTATTGAGATTATTGAATTTTTTTAATTTATACTGCTTAAACATCCTTGGCAGATCATTCCACCACCTAATTTATTTTGGTATCAGTGTCAGGTGAATGTTTTCTCCTTCAGCATTTGTGTTTTCTAATTTTTGGCATAAATAATTTTTTTTATTACATTATGGACATTTTGAAAATTCTGTTAGGAAATGCAGAGTCCTATTTGACTTTTATGTTAGCAAGCATTCTCCCTCTTTAGGTTTGCCACACAGATCCTGCCCTATGTGTGTGGGCAATGGATCTGATAGACATTTGAGTTTTAGAGTCTTTAAAGGCTGGTTTTGTTTGCTTGTTTTATTTGGTTCCTATGGGAATCCATCTGATCTCTTTTGGTGGTGACTGAGAGGACAGAGGTATTTAACCTGTCAGGATCACAACGAGGGAAGAGTCTGTGGAGATGAAAACTCTTTATTAGATGGTATGCTTATTGTGGGAAACACCATATGTTGCTGCCTACACACTGATATCTCTAGGTGAAGGAAGGGAGACTACACCAATGAGGGCAAACAGAATTCTTGGTCAAGGTGCCCTTCTTTTGGTGAGATCTTTCTTGCTCTTAGGGTTCAGAGAGCTCTACACTTGCCTGGCTGATTTTGTTGGATTTCCACTTGCTGGTGACAGCAACTGACTAGTGATTCTTTGTGGGGAGGGAGAGAAATAGGTTATATGAGGAGAGCAGCTCTTCCTGGGTTGATCATTTTTAGTGGAGTTTCTATCAATTCCTCTTTCCTTTTTGTGGTTTCAGACTCACTGAAGGAACCGTTGGTGGAATTTCCATTTTACCTAGGTGAGCATGAATCTAGCTGGCCATTTCCTTGACTAAGTTGGATGATGGGAATCAGCAGTCTGAATCACATTTTCAGTTGGCTGTGTTTCACAAGAGACCATAATACTATGTTGTTCCTCTTGCCCTGTGTCTCTTATCAGTCTGCTTCCGCTTTCCAGAGTATCCCTTTTGATGTCTATTGCATTATTTCTAGAGTTTATGGCTATCTTAGTCAGGAAGGAGCAGGTACAAATGAATCTATATCACCTTGCCTGGACCATAATTTTCTGTTTATATTAATTTATACAACATTGAAAAGGAAAATTTCACCGACATTAATATATTATCAGAAGTAGACAAAGTGGAAGAGCTTCTCATTCAATTTTACAAAACCAGTATAAATGTAATAACATAGCAAACAAAAATATTTTTTAAAAATCTGAAAATTAAAAATAATCTTATAAATATAAATTCAGAAATCCTCAATAAAATATTAGAAAATCAAATTCAGTAGCATATAAAATTAACTTATCATCAAGAAAGCTTTATTCCAGCAATTCAAGGAAGTTTCAAAATTCTAAAATTAAACACAATATTTATATGTTGCTGGTGGGAAAATATGAATCAGAACATTGTCAATAAATGAATAAGTAGAAAAATATTACAAGAGGGCACACACAACATAGCAATTAAAGGAATATAGTAGAAATATTTGATCAGTTCCCTTACATACAATTAGGTATTTTTGTCTATAAAGAATAGAAATAATTTTTTGATTGAAATGAATAAAAATATTAGACAATAGAATCCAAGAAACCTGGAACTCAATCTTCTTGATTCTATCACATTAATGACATATTTTTAAACTCTCTTTATGTTACTATTCTTTGTAAAATTTCTATAGTCATTTTAAATTCCTTATAGTATTTTTATTTTTTTTAAAAAGTATATAAACAGCATTCAATAATTTAATGTCACTTTTTGCTACTTTTATTAATGTCAGAATTATAGTATATGATTATCACTATTTATAGAAGTGTTATAGAAGAACACCAAACACATAGTACGTAAATGTTGTGGTAGAGTAGAAGTACTGAAGTTTACTCAAATGATTTCTTTTCAAAATTTGTTTATTTTTTCATTCACTTCAGGAAAATAGTTTCAGACCTCAGTCAATGGGTCTATCACACCATTATCACACCAGTTCTACTTCCAATTACCATCATTGTTATTCTTTCAGCCCAAAATCATTTCTTGAAACTGAAGTAGGATATGAATAAACTAATAGACAAGAAGATTTGTCCAAGCAGTGACATTATTCTGAGTCTCTGTGCAAAAGAAATGCCTGGAGGGAAGAGAGGGGATAACAAAATGCAAAAAAAAAAAAAAAAAAAAATCAGGAAAGATGCTTAATAATTTATGGAATATCTTGCAGAGAAGAACAGTCAGAGATTTCTAAATGCGTGTAGGGTCAGAAAAGAAATTACCAAAATTGCCAATAATCTAACTTCCTCAAAGCATCAGAAACATAAAAAACATATGGGCCAGTAACAAGAGCAAATTATTCATAAAAATACTATGAAATATTTATTAAAGAAATAAAACTGATAATGTGATAGTTATATAATCTTATATATTATACATATGTTGCATGCATATAAATTGTATATGTAATGTATATATAAAAAGCATATGCAATTTCAGATTAGATAGTGTATATGAGTTGAACTTACAAGCCTTGGAAAGGGTAAAAATTAATTTTTTTTCCTATTAGTGTTGATGGTGTGTATTATAATAACTAAATCTTATGTAGGACAATTTGATAACATATATTACAAGATAAAATAGATTCAAATCTGCAGTAATTAGGACAGTATGGCACTCACATAAAGATAAACATAAAACCAAAGAAATTAAATAGAAAACTCAGAAATAAACCAACACATAAACAAACAGCTATTCTTTAGCAAGGAACTCAAGAATACACAATGGGACAGGATAATCACTCAACAAATGGTATTGGGAATAATGAATAGCTACTACATTTGAAAGTATAAAATTACATCCCATTTTACAACAAACACAAAAATCAATTAAGTTAACTAAAGACTTAATGTAAGACCCAAAACTATAAAACTCTTAGAAAAAAACATAAGGAAAATTGTTTCATGACATGTATCTGGGAAATAATTTCATGGCTATTACACTTAAAGCACAGGCAGCAAAAGCAAAGATAGATAATTGAAACTATATAAAACATAAAAGTTTATGCATAGCAAAAGAAACAACCAAGTGCAAAGGCAAATAATAGAAATGGAGAAAATATTTGCAAACCATGTATCATGGAAGGGATTAATTTCTAAAATGTTTAAGGGATACACCCTAAGGGCCTAATGGATAAGATCACTGCATCTGGTCCACATACATCCCAGGGCTTGAGATCTGGGGCCAGGACCATGGCAGGGAACAACCAACATGATCTGCTAAATAAAAGAAAACAAAAATGTGTCTTCTTCCTCTCTTTTCCTGCCTGCCTACTTGCCTTTATTCCTGCCTGTACCTATCCTTTAATAAACTAAAGCAAAATAAAATATAGAAGGAACTCCTACAAATGGATAGTCAAAACTATAACAACACAATAAAATCATCCCCTTACATATTGGGCAAAAGACTTGATAAGATTTTTATTCAAAGAAGACATAACATAATCTACAGGCATATGAAAAGATGCTGACCATCACTAATCATCAGATAAATCTAATCACTGAATCACCCCAAATCATTTAGGATGACTAATAAATAAAAAGAAAGATATAGGAGGTTGGGGAAATCAGGTAAAGGAGGTCAGTTGTATGGTGAAGGATAGAATTAGACTTTAATGGTGAACATAACGTATTATATACAGATAACGATTTATAATGATGTATACCTGAAGCCTATATAATGTAATAAGCAAGTGTTACTTCAATTACAACTTTAAATAATGTGTTGGCAAGGATATGGATAAATCAGAATCCATATACGTTTTTTGGTGGAAATGTAAAATGATACAGTGAAAAATTGAAAATGCAATCACCATGTGACCCAGCAATCCCATTGCACAGTCTATATCCTGAAGTACTGAAATTAGCATCTTGAGAAGATGCCTGAACTTCCATATTTGGTACAAAATTATTCAAGGAGTCAAATATGGAAACAATAGCAATGTACACAAATAAAAAAAGGAAATGTGGGCTAAACATATGATGACATATTGTTCAGACATCATGGATAAAGACATTATACTAAGTGAAAGCAATAAGTCACTTAGGATAAATAGTGCATGATTCAAGTTATATGATATATCTAAAGCAGTCAGTCTCTAAGAAGGACAGAATAGAATGGTTATTGACAGAGGTTGGGGGCAGGCTTTGCTCAATGGGTATAAAGTTAAAAAATAAAAACCAAAAGCTCCAAATACATCCTCCCTGCAAACACTATATACTTAACCACTGATACAGAAATTCTACTTCTAGAAATAAACTGTAAAGATACATACACTTAAGTGTAATGTCTGAATAAAAGTCACTTACCCGATAGGTAATTGAGTAAATGATTATTATATACAATGTTTAAATATAGTGGAATACTATGTTTATAAGCACATATGTATATTTCTCTCTACATATAATTTTTAAAATGCATTGGAGAAGGTTTTAAGAGCGTTTACTCTTAGAGGAGTGAGTTTTATACTTTTGGGGTACAGGGAGAACTTCTACTTTATTAGTATGTTTGTATTTTACCCTTTCTTTAAAGAGAAAAATTATTAATGAAAAATAAAGCTGAAGAAATAGAAGGTGTAAGTATAATCCTAAGTAGCTCTGCTGAAAGAAAAATTGAATATAACCTCCAAATTGAAATTTGATTTAAGCTGCTTATTATGATTTCATGGAAAAATATTGAATAATTTGATTACATTCAACTTTTCCCTGGAATTAATATTCAGAAAATATTTTATTACATTTGGAGGCAAACAGTACAGGACCCTGAATGTAATTATGTCTCTGATAGTTTATTGGGCTCTAAAATTGCTTACCTATTTCTTAGTGATCACAGAAAATCATGTAACTTTTATGCATTTTAGGGTGCTCATTTTGTAAAGTATGGACAACATCCTAACAATCTTCAAAGTGTTGTGGGTTGATTACATAAACAATGAATTTTGAAACTACTTTTAAAAACTAATAGTCGTATTTCAATTGTATCTCAGTAATTTTTTAAATACCTTGGCTATATTAACAATATAAACATGATTACACATTTCAACAGAGCTGAGAGAACATGCTGATATACTTTTTCTGAAACTCTTAGTAGAAACTTTGTTCTTTTTTGTTTTTTGAGTATTCATGCTTGAAACAATTGATACTATTCATAACAATATTAATTAGGGCAAACATAAATTGAAACATAATTTGCTTTAAAGGTATTGTGGCCTAAATAAAAATAAAAAACACAAAACCTTCAAGTAATTGAAATGTTATGCAAGTCTATATATTCAAACAAAGCCAAATGCTGTATTATAAAATTAATATATGTAACTAATTAAATCAAATTAGTTGTAAAAATTGCATTATCTATATTCATGTTCAGTTACCATTAGGTACTTTTACATGCAAGGGAACTGTGGCTTTTGACTACAGAGGACGCAGTTCTTTTCTCTTTCTAGGAGTAAAACACATCCGGTAAAACGACCCTATCTTCCTTTTTCCATACTTCATATCAGAGTTCTCAGCTGGAGAACTTTTGAAACCATAAATCTTTACTACTTCATTGAGCAGAACCAGTTTTGAATGGCACTTAGACACAGGCTGATCCCAGATAAAAGTGACAGATTATTGCTGAACGGGTAGATGCAAACATTAAAGAGAAAGGAATGACCATTTTTGGATGGGAGGTTAAAAACCAAGTATAAATGATGGCTGTTCCTGTCATTCTTGAGATAGTCAACAGTGTAATATCATATAAAATGTGCATTATTTATTTAAAGGAATTTAAAAGTAACTAATACCTTATAGTTAAATATACAAATAATAGCAACTAGATAGGTGAAAGTCAAGTAAGTTTAGAGTGAAATATTCTATGCATTTTTTCTTTTGTTTTATAGAGAGAAAATAAACAAAACAGAGAATAAATAATGCAATCTCTTGAGAATATCATAAGACGTGCAGTTATTTTGAAATATCTGCCTTCCTGACTGAATGTTACAAAACTATAAGCTTCAACAAGGTTGTTATGACTTTGTTTTGAGCCATGGACTTGCTGACCTGAAACAGAACAAAGTTGTAGAAATGACATGCACACCTCTTAATTGGTATCATTAAGATAATTTTTTCATGCCAGAGGACAAAGTGAGAGACCTCCCTGAGATTACTATGCTCTTGGGAAAACTGAAACTGTCTTCTAATGAGAACACAATGCTTATAGCTCTTAAAAAGACACTAGTTCGCATTTGGTATATACTTTAAAACAGATTCTCTGCCCTGAAAGTGTCCTAAGTCATCTTGGTGTCCCAGAAGGGAAACGAAAAACAAAGAACTGTGAGAGAAGTGAAAATAGTGTGTGCTAATTGAAGAGATGGGGGGCAGGGTGGGGGATGTACAGAGAGGAAGGGGAGGGAATATTCATTTGTGTATGGGAGTTTTGAGACTTGTTTCAAAAAACCCTGTGATTTATTTTAATGTTTTTTACACTGGAATTTGCCATCTACTAAATACTTGTCTTGAAAATAGCAGGATGATGAATGTCAGAAATTTCAAGTTTTTTTTTTTTTCTTTAAGTAAGTACAATTCTTGCAGAGTACACAGAGGGCAAAAATGACTTTCCTAAATCTATAAATATCTTTAAATGTATTTAAAGAGATTATGTGCATTGTGATTGAATATTTACCAATATAAGTATTTTTGTTCAACTTACTCAAGAATTCTTGATTGTTCCTGTTTATGCATGTGTGTCTGTGTTTGTGTCACTAATACAGAGTGAACCTCCCTACCTACCTCCAAGAAATGATGTTGTATCAGAAGTATTTATACACATTATATAAGATAATTTTTAACCATTATGTTCCTTGTGTTCAATGTGGAAATATCCGAAGGATTCGTGACCATTGTCTTTAAAATATAAGTAGAACCTATCTTTGGCTTTCAGTCTTTCACTATATCACCATAGTGCTTGTTCAACATAGTCAAGAATGTGTCTCATTTTATCAGTGGAATTCTGAAGGTATTATTTTAGGTATGTTGATTCTCTCATTCATGCTGAGTTTTGGTTCATGTTTTCGGTTCTTACTGATTTAGGTTACATGAAGAAAGATAAACACTGTATACTTTCATTCATATGGGATATATAGATAAACAAAATGAGCAAATGAATTATCTAAAACAAAGAAAAGGTCTGAGCTTATAAAAAATACTTTCAATAAATAAGACTCCATCGAGTTATTTCTCTAGATAAAAATATGAACATTCTTATATATGAACTTCAAATATGGAATCTAAGTTTGGTTTAATTCTTTCAGTTGTAAAATACAAGATAGGGCAACTAATATTATACATGTCATAGATTAGAATATGATCTTACATAGATATATGGGGCATAGTTTTTTGCCTCAAATACTTACCATTTTCCTGAGAGACCATAATATATATATATATATGTATACATATGCATAATTAGAATATAATGAGTACTGCACTTAGGCATACATGGAAAAAGAAAAATAGTGCATGTTTCTGCCTATAGAGAAAACATCAGTGCATTTATATATACCAGTTTGAGTTTTGAGAATGATTTTGAATTAAACAGGTAAGTAAATGGTGGATGGTTATTCCATTCATAAAATTTCCAAGGAATTCTATGTAGAATGTCTGCATAGAATGATATGAAAAGTGATGAGACATGAATGTGGAAGACCTCCTGAAGGCCTTCAAATATCATTCAGGGAGAATACGCTACAGATTGAGTTAAGAAAACAATTTAGCATGGAAAGCAGTATAATTATTTTTAGATTTTATTAGTTTTTTAGTTTATTTGTAAGCTGTATGCAGAAGGATAAAAATAGAAGAAGGAAAGTAATTCAGTAGATGGATAACAGATGATGATTACTAAACCAAAATAACAGTAGTAGGGATGGACACACTGGGGTAGAGTTTTGAAAACATCTATCTTGGAAAAATTGATTTTTGTCAAATCCACACCACTTAGTAACTGAATAAAGAATTCTATCAACTTGGAAAATTAGAAAAGAATTCTAAGTTAACTCGGATTTCTGATTTATATAAATCTGTATATCTGGGTTTTTGTTATATATGTTAATATATAAATTATATTTATGTTTGTGTGCGTATGTATATAAATATATATTCAAAATATGTATTTTATCTCTATTTATATTTATTTTTTAAATACTAGAGATGGAAGAGTCATGTCCTTTAACTAAAAGAATCTAGTGAGTTAATGTACCAGAAATCAGTAAAATAGAAATAAAAATATCATTTTTATTACTAGCTAAAATAAATAAGTAAATATGGGCCTAATGAATTTCCTATTGCCCACCATGACTTAACAGATATGTATACAGCACATATATTTTAATTCAAAAATTTTAAAGTAAATACTACTAATAATATTGTTCTTCAACCCTAGTATAAAAATGGAATCGCTTTTATTATATATTGTTTTAATTACAGTAATTATTCTTCACATTCAAATAGCCGCATATGTATAGGCCCCCCATTCCTTGAGTATATGTCAACACACCATACCCTCCTCCAAATCTCTTCACCATTACCTAGTGCGTGCTGCCACCATTTGCTACCCTACCCCCATTCCCTCTTGGTAACCTCAGTTCTATTGTAAGTGTCCAAGTTTTAGTTTTGCTTCATCTGTTCCTTTGCATTCTCTATTTACGTTTCACCTATGAGTGAGGTCATCTGGTATCTTTCTTCTTTTGACTTGTTTCACTTAGCATAATCCCCTCTAGCTCCATTCATGTTGATTCAAATGACAGGATTTCATCTCCTCTAAGGACTGTGTAGTACTCTACTGTATCTATGCATCCCATCTTCTTTATCCATTCATCTGATGTTGGCCACTTAGCTTATTTCCAGTTCTTAGCTATTGTGAATAGGTCTGCAATAAAAATGGGGGTGTATAAGTTTTCTGGATGAGTGTTTCTGTATCTTTCAGGTAAATTCCCAGAAGTGGGATGGCAGGATAATGTGAGATTTCCAGCTTCAACATTTTGTGTAATCTCCAAACTGTTTTCTATAGGGGCTGCAGCAACGTGCGTTTCTATCAACAGTGTAAAAGGATTCCCTTTTCTCCAAATCCTTGACAACAATTGTTGTTTCCAGACTTTGGAAAATAGCCAGTCTTTCAGGTGTAAGGTAATATCTCATTGATATTTTAAATTGCATTTCCCTGATAGCCAGTGAGTAAGAATATCTCTCATGTGTCTGTTGGCCATCTGTATGTCCTCTTCAGAAAGTGTGTCTGCAATTCCTCCTCCTATTTTTTCATTGGATTGGCTGTTTTTCTGTTATTGAGCTTCATGTGTTCCTTGTATATTTTAAATATCAAGCCTTTGTCACAAATATGAAATTTAGTTATCTTCTCCCAGTAAATAGGTTTCCTTTTGATTTTAGTGATGTTTTCTTTCACTGTGAAGAAACTCTTTAGTTTGATGTAGTACCAGTATTTATTTCTCTTTTTGTTTCCCTTAATGTTGAAGTTGAGTCCCTAAAGACCTTTAGGCTGACGTCATGGAAAGTTTTTTCTGTGTTGTCATCTAAAAATTTTATGGTTTTTTGTCTTGTATTTAAGTCTCTAGTCCATTTGGAGTTAATTTTTGTGAATGGTGTTAAAAGTAGTCTAGCTTGTCTTTTGCATGTGTCTGTCCAGTTTTCCCAGCACCATTTGTTGGCAAGACTTTCCTGTCTCCATTGTATGCTTTTGACTTCTTTGTCATAGGTTAACTGTATGAGAGTGTGTCAGCTACTTATTGTCATTTTGAAATTTTTCTTTTGTATGTTGCTACAGACAATGTCTTTACTCTCCTCTTTCGCTTCTTAGATCCAGTGGATGCAATTATGTTTTCAGTGGTGTCTCTTTTCGTTTTCTTCCTTGTGTTTCCTTGGGGATGTATTTTGAGGTTACCCTGAAATCGGCATTGACAATTTTATGCTTATCTTCTATTTTTTATTTGAAAGCAGGTTAGTCTTCCACTCATCCCAACTATCCACATTTTTATTCTCTTCTCTTTCTCCCTACTTTTAATATTTGCTGTCTTTCAGTTTTTATGTGTCATTTCTTTACACTTTAAAGATCATCCTTTAATATTTTTTGCAAAACTGGTTTTTTGGTGATGAATTCCTTTGACTTTTGATTATCAGAAGCTCTTTTATTATTCTTTTAATTCTGAATGATAATCATGCTGCGTATAGTGTCCTAGGTGGACATTCCCTTTCTTTCAGGACTTTGAATATATGATGTCATTCCTTTCTGGTCTGTAGATTTTCAGTTGAAAAAACTGCTGTCAATCTTACTGGATTCCTTTGTATTTGACATATTTTTCTCTGGCTGCTTTTAAGATTGTTTCTTTACCGTGTATTTTTGACATTTTGATCACAATGTTTCTGGGTGTATTTCTGTTTCACTTTCCTTTATTAGGATGTCTTTAAGTTTCCTGGGTCTGGAGACTTGCTTCATTCTTTAGGTTTGGGAAGTTCTCATCTATTATTTCTTCAAATACAGTTTCTGCCCCCCTTTCTCTCTGTTCTCCCTTGGGGCCCATATGATGAGAATGTTGTTTCTTTTGATGTTATCCCAAAGGTTTCAAATGCTGTCTTCATTTCTTAGCATTTTTTTTTAATTCTTTGCTGATTTGCTTGAGTGAGTCCTTTGTCTTATACTCCAGATCACTGATTTTATGGGAAGTTTCATCCATCCTATTATTGTTCACTTCTATTGAACTCTTTAGTTCAGCTATTGTATTTCTTTCCTATATTGCTTAATTTGTTCTTCCTCTTTTGATGTTCTCTTTTACTTCCTGTGTTGTTTTCTGGATTTCTATGAATCCATTATTACTCTAAATTCATTTTCAGGTAGTTTGCACACATCTGCTGCATTCAGATTTTCCCCTGGGTTTTTCATTGGATCCATTATTTCATGTGTATTTCTCTATGTCTTTGCTCTGTTCAGCATTCTGTTTAGATTTTTGTGAGTTCAGTTTCCCTGCAGTGATGGTGCTGTGTAGGGTGATCACCTTGCTGCTGATCCAGTTGGTAATCCAGCTGCTGTTCTGCCTATACCCACAGGGTGGTGCTAACTGGCAGTGTTGAGGCTTAGTCCCTTCTGGAAGACTACCTTCTTCCTTTAACGCTGGGAATGGGCAGGCTATCCATTGGGTGGATCCTGGCATTTCAGTGCAAAATGGTGGTGGGAGGATTTGGGGGTGGGAACTTTTCCTAGCTAACTTCCATTATGGCAACACCTGACATAATTCCACCCAACCTCTACATCCTGGCCCCACTGGATATGCTCCTCACTGCTTCTGCATCTAGTCTTCAGGTCATGTCCTCCCACAGCTCCACCCCACTGCCATGGCATTTATGCCGCATCCCAGATATGTGCTTTAGCTGCATCCTGGGAGTTTTTTGCCTATCTTTTGTCACCAGGAAAGCCACTCCGTCTCTATAGCTGCTGTGTGCTCTGTCTACACTTTGGCATTTGTCTCTGGAAAACAGGTGAATTTCTTATTTTGGGGGTGAAGGGAATGGGTGAGGATCTGAATCTCATCCTAAAGGGTTGCCATCTTCCTTCTCTATGAAATCATTTTTAAAAAACACTTCAGCATGCTCTGTTTGCATAGAGGTATGGTCTGCTGCCTCTGAATGGCAGCAGAGTGCACATGTATCTCAAGGTCCTGGGTTTGTGTTTTTAACTGGAGGGAACAACCAAAATCTATAACTAGAATGGGAATAAATAAAATGCTTCTTCTTTCCTGCCTGACTACGGCCTTCACTCCAACCTGCACCTGCACCTGTAACTTTCCTTTAAAAAAGTGCTTTGCACTAAGGTCTATGCATTTTCAGCTACATGTAGATTAGAATATTAATGAGGAGCAGCATTTTTCATATGTCATAACAACAAATTTGAATCTTTTTTATAAAAAAAGTGCAAAAAATTTAAATTATAACAAGCACCTATGCTATGCCTTATACTTTTAATTTGAACGTATAACCAGATGATCCTTTCATTCTGTGATTGGTATTTACAACTACATTTTCACCAAAGAGGTAAAAATGAAGGATTCATTATAGGTAAATGTTAATGCTTTCTTATTAGCTGTTTATACACTAGACTAACTTACCTGAACTTAATCATCAGAGCTGATGGAAAAAATCATGGGCTATGATATTATAATGGGTCATTAGATGTCTTTAAATATAAGAGTTATAATAAAATTTCAACAAAAACTCTGTGAGTTTTTTTTTTGGGGGGGGTTGGTAATGTTTCTCATTGATTTGAAAAGACAAGAAAAACTTTCCTTTGGTTTTAATTAGAAAAAAAAAATTCAAGTTCCCAAGATTCTATTTAAGAGTATTAAGAACATGAGTACGGCGAAAAGCACAAACAGAACTGTCTTCCTAATGGTTGCTCTATTACAGTGATGTATTTAAATCAACATGAACTTGCAATGTTTCTAAAATTGTGCTAATATTTGTCTTCACATATATTCAATATTCAATTATTTTTTAAAATATTTTCCTGGCATATCCATCTCTTTCTGCTGTTCTACTTTCTTCTTCTGTCTGTGTACTCACAGATACTCTTACAGGGTACTTTCATGCTTTTCTCTATTTTATTCATCTTTGTTTATCTTATTTGTTGTTTTTAGTTGGATTTTGTTCCCTCAAAAGACATGTTCAAGTCCTGAGTTCAGCTACTGTGAATGTGATCTATTATAGAAATAAGACATTTGCAGGCATAATAAAGTTAAGATTATGTCATATTAGAGTCTTCAGAGAGTCTAAATTCTATGAATTATAATTATAAGAAAAGAAAATTTTGAGCATAAATATACAGATTAAGACATAGAGATTGGAGGATACATCTACAATCCAAGAAGCATCAGTGTTTGCAGACAATAGCCAGAAGCTAGGAAGAGACAAGGAAGAATCTTTCCTTAGAGCTTTCAAAGAAAGCATGGTCCTGTCTATAAGTTAATATTGGACTTCTGGTCCCCATAACTGTGAAAGAATAAATTTCTCTTTTTTTAAGTCACCTGGTTTGTAGCAATGTTACAGCAGTTCTATGAATCTAATTTATCTACCAAACGCATCAAGTTTTGGGGTTTTTTGCAACCATGTTAAATAAACTACACTGTGAAATAGATAATATTATATAATAATGTTTTTTTTTCCATTTAAAATAAAATTATATCTACTTTATGGTAAACAGATACACTCAAGTATATTGACATATTGTTCCTTTTAGTTGCTTGATATTATTAATACTGATATTTTTATAAATAAGAACAGCTCCAGGTATATATTTGCCAAGTGAATGCAGTTTCTGCTCAATCATATGTATGTATGTATTGATTCTATCATTCCACAGTATTATCCTCTCTCAGTCAATATCTAAATTATGTTACAGACATTTTGTGCTAAGAGGGGATAGATACTGAGAACTGGACCACGAGTAGCAGGATAGCTCTCATTGCTTTCTGTGAACAAGAGAGGAGATCAACAACACAATTCTCCTAAGGAATATTTGAATGGAAGTAGTCAAGGATACTTCTCCATCTTGGGATGGTTTGAAGCAAAGATTTACTCTAACAGGTGAGTGGAGTCTTGAAGTATTTGTTATAAAGATCTGAATATTCACTTTAGTGAAGTTCTCATCTGATTCTGAACTCAGAAACTCTTCTCTGCTCTAAAATTCTAACTTAACAGATTAGTTTTATCTGGTTTTAGAGATAAATTTGACTCTGAATGTAATTTTACTAGTTTTTTTCTATTTTGCATTATTTAAGTGTTTGAAATTATTGTATTCTTACTAACATAAAATAACATAAAAATTTATAATTTTGCAGTCAACAATGCAAAATTGTGAACTGTATTAGTATAATTATCCCAGTATTATAGAAGGGGAAAAAATAAAATGGATGTCAAGCGTGTTGAGAACATTTGCAAAAGTTTTTACTTGTAACTGATTATATACCTAATTTTATTCTGTTAATTATAATCCAAATGTCTTTTCATGTTGTGGTAGACTATAGTACCTAATATTTAATTTAATTTAAAATTTCTCTATTCTTCAGGTTTGGGAATGGGTAATGCATTTTTTTCCAGGAGAAAATATACTCTCACTACCTTCTCATTGCCATCATACTTAAATGCTCTGTAGAGGGATTAGATTCAATCCAGAGGAGGATTTCTTCTGAAGGGGAAGAAATGTCTAAGATAAAATTTTTATGCCACTATTTATTCTTTAATTCTATTACTTTATATCAAGAAAATAAAAATTCTATTCACTGAAAAAAATTTAATAAAAGCTAATGAAATATGAGGTAGAATATGTTCAAATAGCTAGTTATTATCAGTTTTCCTTTATTAATAACAAAATGATGTCTTCTGTTGCATGTGCTAGTGATATTTTACCTAATGAACAAGGAATATGCAGGCACTTTGAATATTTAAATGCTTTCTGAAGTATAATTTAAGAAATGAAACAAAAATTGTATTCAGCCTCACAAATAGTCCACACTGTAAAATATTAAGAAAATTTAATTTAATAAATCAATTTCTAAAATACTTAACAGATCATTGTGTGTGTTGAAAGTATTGAATGAGTGTCCCTCATCTCCAACAACACACTCCCACTTTGTTGTGGTTTTCCTTCTCTTTCATGGCTATGTCGTGTTTCTGAGTAGAAAAATAAAACCTTAATTAAGCTACATAATTTGAAAAGTATGTTTCCTTGGCTCTGTGATTTTATAGCTTATATGAAAATTTTCATTGCTATACCATATATTCTAAACTGTCCTAAAGGTATTGCTAAAATAGAAAAACAGCAACAAAACATTGAGCTACCTTACTTAAGATGTTAAAGGCAAATAGAGGTTTTTTTTTTGCTTTTTTAGTTGATTTTATTTAGTTGATCATCTTGGTTATTCCTGCTGGTCACAGGATGTGAACCTGAGACCATGGGATGAATGTGGGCTGTACCCAACCCCTACTCCACCAGAGTGCACCATGAGTAATTTTCAATCAAAAAAGAAAAATCTTTTAATCTGCTTCTGAATTGTTAGAATAGTGTGCATATTATTATATTATTTTTGCTGAATTTTGAACTTTTGAAAATGGAAGTAATTTTATATTCTTGAAAACGTTGCTTGAATCAGTTTTCCTGAATAACTATTGTAATATTATTTCATCAAAATAAAAATAATATTCAAGAAGTAAATTGGAAAAAACACTGGGAAAACAAGAATATACCAAGTATCCCTCAGGCAAACCAGTTTGAATGGTCACACAAAGTATTAAACATAGAAGCAGGTCAAGGGCGATCTAAAGATTTTTACTCCTTAAAAAAAGAAAAACATAAAGATTATTGAGTGCTAATAATAATGCTATACCACAATTCTGTCAAAGAAACAGTTATTGATTAACACTTTTGAGGAATAAATACTACTGCAACCAAGTAGTCTGTGATGCAAATATAGAGAAAGATATGTGGAATTATCTTTGACAAAGACATTTAAATACTTTGAATTTACATTATCCAGTGGAGTTACCAAATAGGTTTCAACAATTCCTTACACAAGGAGGAAAGGGAGAGAGGGTAAAGGAAAGGGATGACCAGTTTTAGAAGTTGATATAGGGAGTGAAAAGTTCACATATGTTATTTATACAGTTAGATAAATATATTTTAGCAAGACAAATATCACCTTCCCTTAACGAATTACGTTGTGCAAAAATATTTGCTATGTACCATGCCTTTGCAGCATCAATTTCCCCTTCATGATCCTCAGTCCACAGGCATACATAATCTCATTAGTTTATGAATTTATTTTCATCTTTTATCTATAGAGGTGAACTTTATAACTAGGAACTTTATTTATATACTCAAAAAAGTCATCTATTGAAAATATCTTTAAAAAATTATATGACAGAGTGAGCAATGTTTTTTAGGTGGTGAAAATTGGTTAGATCTTGAGCAACTGAGCAATAGAGCACTGTAATAAGACATGGTGGAAAGTATGGCTGATTCAACTTTAGCACCTTAAGTGGCATCCATGGAGCATTTTGTTTGTCTCAGCATCAATGTATTTGCCCTTTAGATGGTTTTAAACATTTCAAATAGACATACCAGAGTGTGTTATGATTATTCAGCAATCACAATTCCCTTTTTCTATTTTAAAGCTTTGTGTATAACTCACATATAAGCATCAATACAATCATTTAAAGTTGCAACATCACCCTAAATGCCAATAACTTTATTGTGCAGCACTATGAAGGAATGTGATACCTGCATTATAAATGGCATGATGGTATTTTGTAGGAAAATATCTTGATAGCAGTTGTATAAAAGTTGAATTGCTCACTGCAAAGATTAAATCTTTATTGTACTGTGTCAAATGGCAATGAACTGGTAATTCATCTGTACTTGCTTTCTTCCAATATTAGAATTTATTGTCACAGAAAATAGTATCTGTTAATTTTACAGTCAACCACCTGTAAAGTACAATTCATTGAACAGATAATGTGTTTTTTTTTTCTTACATTGCTTGCTAGATATCTTCATAATCGCTATTTGAAAGAAAGCATATTTCAAGAGCAAGACAATTATATGGTTGTACGTATTATAAAACTTGCTAAAAACAGTGTTTTGCTTACATAAAGTTATTTAGTTTATTGATACAATCTACTGGTATGTATTTATATGTTCAACAGCTTCAAATGTTTGGACAGCTACTTAGTTATTTGCAAGACATGTCTACACATAATTTATATAATTATAAAATATTTCACAGCATGCTTAGCAGTAGGTCATATTAGAATCTAATATGTTGTGTTTCTGAGACATATTATCTTGAGAAACAGTATTAATATTATTTTAAAGAACTTTAATAATGTAATTGATATACAAATATATAAACTAAATATGAACTTATCTTTTAAGTAATTTTTAGTATTAAGTTATTGCAGGAATTTTTCTTATGAATTAAAAAAATTATTACTTGAAATATGTTATAAATGAAAATAGCTCCATGGTGATGATACTGCCAGATATAAACTATTAACTTTATTTTGTTGTATCGGTGTGAATTTGATTTTACTTTGACTACTGGAGTTCTAAACAATAATGACTTAAGTAAATTTAAGGAATGAAGTCCACATATCATACACCAGTTTCATGAATCTCTGGGATTCTCTCCTTTTCAAACACTTTAGAGAATTTATATATATTACAGATATCTTTCAGGTCAGAATTGAATCTATGGTCAGAGCTGCAAGGAAGAGTGGGAATGTAAAACTTCCCCAAAGTCCAGCAAAAATCAAAAGTATATTCTTAGGAATACTGGAGACAGTGCTAGTTTCTTGTTTGAAACTGCTAAGTTTTTGGTAGTATTCTTATATAGTGAGAGATAGCTAATTCATTACCTAGAACATTGGATGCTAAATAGTGAATAATAATAATGGTGATTAATATTATGAAAATATAACAATAATAATAGTTATTATTATTACCTGTGATAAAGTCACAGGCTTTGAAACAACACAGATCTGAATTCAGAAATATTGTGATGCTTGGTGTAAATCTGTAAAACCACTTTTTAAAGTTCGAGTTTTGTCATCTGAAAGCTAAGGACATTGTTCTTTTCCTTACTCTATTGCATTTAATTCTCATTAGAATATTGATAATTCTTATTACATGTTAATAGGCATTTACAAAAAAGAACTGTATTATAGTGAGAATTGGTAGCTTTGATAAAATAGCTATTCATGAATACAAGCATCGTCAAATTCATAGCTACCTGACTTTAGAATCTGAGCCATACACATTCCTCTGACAAATAAAATAATTATTTTCAACACACATATATTTGAGCACAAGTTAAGTGACATTCTATTTTAGATGTTGATGATGCAGCATAATTAGACATTGATATGTTTGTTAAATGAGACATAACCATTAAAGGAAATTGACAATTAGTCAGAGAAGTTGCAGGGAAACCAAAGCTGTCATATATATCTAGCGAAAATTTAAATATCTTATATGTTTTGGGAAGGACATGTCAGATGAGAATTAAGAATTGGACATTGCTATAATGAAGTGGAGGAGCAGATTTGGTGGAATGTTGTGGGTAAAAGTCTAGATGAAATCGCTTTAATAAGAATTCTCTGAACAGTGAGTAGAGGCAACAGTCTAAATGAATTTTGAAGTGAAAAAGCAAAGTATAGCAGAAGTATGAAAGAATGATCAAGTGTTATTATTTTTTAATGTGAGAGATAAAACCATGTTTTTATCTTAAAGTAAATCATCTGTAGAGAGGAAATATTAATGATCAGGAGCAATATAGTCAACTTACTAGTGTTGCCCCTGTGCAGAGGGAGTAGATAAGCTCTGATGCATGAAAGAGATGTTTTTGATTAGAAATGACAGTTCAGGGGTCACAGGTGTCAGGTTATGAGAAGGTTCTGCTAGGTGCACTTTAGGGTAGGTTTAGCTTGGGTTACATCTGATAATTTACAAGTAAAATTAAAAAAAAAAACAACTGAGAATGGGGACAAGAAATCAGAAATAAACAAAAAAAAGAAAGCATGAAGTCACCATTCGGTGAGAAAAATCAATAAGAAAAAAGCAATTTTTGACAAACAATATTAAGGACACATTTCAAATCAGTGACCATAAATTTAAAGTGCATTTATCAGTCTGTCTACATTTTCCTCCTTTTGTACTCAGAGTTGAAAATGTGTGGTGCAGTGTGTGGGGAGTCATATTTAATCCTGCTTGTTATTTTCTATTTTCCAGACAAGTATGATTAAATGAAATTAAAGCTGTGAGATTTTCAATTGATACAGTCATAACCGACTTACGAAATTAAGCTGGAGAAGCAAATGAATACATGTCAAGGATTAGAGATGGTGAAAAGGTGATGTCATCAGTGGAATCTTGGCTCTAAGAGTTTCTTCAAGTTTGAACATTACTGAGAAGAAACTGGAACTGGAAAGGTATTGATCTCTGAGATGACATGTGAAACAGACAATGCAGATGTGGTAGTTATAGTTAATGACATGTTCTTATATACTAGTGAAAGTTTGGGGTATAGTGGAGGAGATAGGCATTGAAAGAGAAGTTGTCCAAGTTCCTAATCCAGAGAGTGACAAAGGGCAAGTAAGTAGTTATTGATATTACTAAGGATGATGTCAAAGTAATTTTGAAGAGATTAAGGGTGAACCAGGACTTAAACCTTCAGGAATGAAAAGAGGCACAGAGGTCTGTAAATCTTAGTAGCAAGGAGAAGTCGTGTATGCTCTTGGGTTGTGATTCTCAAATGGCTCCCGGTCTTGCAACAATAGCATCATCAGGACATTAGAAGAAATGCAAAATTCCAAGTTCATACCAGACTACTTATCAAAAAATCTGGATAGGCTCAGCAATCTCTATGTTAATAAGTCTTCCTCGTGATATTTATGTACACTAGTCTTTTAAATGTGATGGTTTTTTTGTTGTTGTTCACAGTACTATACTAATTTTAGGATATCAAAATAATATCTCAGTCTAGATACCCCACACCTACCACCATAGTTCCAGTGCCCTTTATCACCACCTTTTCTTCTCTTTCCTTCCCTTCGCTTTGCTGCCCTACAGTAAACACAATCCTGGGTCCTGTGATTTTTTGTTAGGATTAGTATTTTTCTTTGTTTCATTTCATTATATTACACATGAGTGAGACCATTTTCTATTTCTCTTTCTGAATTATTTCACTTAACATGTTCCCCCTTCAGTGTACACTAAAATTTGAGAACTAGTGTCATGTAATAGCATATCCACCTTAAAGCTGGGGATTTAAGGAACAGAAGAAGATTGGTCTTGAAGTAAGGAAGAGCAATTTTGAAAACTATCTCAGTTTTAGGCTTGGTGAACAAAGAGGAAGAACATAGCTAATTTATAATGAGTATATATTATCCTTATTGGTCAATAAGGAAATATGCTGTTTGTTTACATAGATGATCTAATATAATAAAAATAAATATTATATTTGGTAAAGCCTGTTATAAAATCTATTTTGCAGAGAAGAAAACTGACATAAAATTATGTTAAATGACTTTCCCAAGGTCATGCAATTAATGCATTTTCTTTCTTTCTTTTTTATACTTCAAATTCAAATCGAATATTTATTTTTCAAATCCTCAACTCTAGGTTTTTGTAAACACCATACATTTTCCTACCATTCTGAGCTTCCTCTGATTGATTTGTATTTTCCTTAAGAAGTCAAATGGGCAGTGTCAAGAGTGACCTTACTCATCCTCTATGACACGTCTCAAGATCCTCTAAAATGTATGATTGGAAAGAATCTGAACTGGACAGATTTTTCTTGCTTAAATAAGGTTCAGAACTTGATAATTAACAAACAAAAATCCAGACAGAATTTGATGAAATCTGTGACCCCTTTAAAGTGACTAATCTTTTATGCACCCCACTTCTTCAGTTTAAGATTATTTAGATGAGGGGACTTGTGCTATATTTAATTTCTTCTTACTCAGCCGTGCTGTTAATTGATGGCTGAAAATACGATTTTCCAAAAATGTGTCACCCCCAAATCCCTTCCTACACACAGGTGCCAGAGTGATTTTTCTAAATGTACAATTGAGCATGTTATTTCTCTGATTAAAATCCCTTTAAAATCTCCTATTGCTTACAGCTGTGGGATTTTAATTTTAATTTTTTTTTTTTTTTGCAGTTTTAAAACTCAGGAAAGTGACAGAGAATACTGTATCATCTCTCCTTCCCCCCACTCTCTTTTTAGCTAGACTACACTTCCCAGCCAGGAATGGCCAAGTGTCTGGGTTTTTTACCCATGAAATGTAAACTAAAAAGGACATCATTTCCCATTCAAACTTGTTAGGGGAAATAAAAAAAGATGAGTCATTTTCAACTCTTGTTCTCACTTCTGTTAGTTTGAACTCATCTTCAGGAGGACCCAGGAAACAGTGGTGAAGACTATTGTTTCTTGAGTGACTCAGTGGAGCACAGTACTTTTCAAACTCTGAATCCCGTGACAATGATCAGGAACACCACTTTTGGACTTGGTATGAGTGAATAGAAACTTTTGTTGTGCCAATATATACATATATCAGGATATACCTTTTATAGACATTATTGAACTCATGGAGTTCCTTTATTTATGACTACATAATGCCCTGTGAACATTTTATACTTTATGTCCAGTTTATCTGCATGAAACTGTTCTATCCCTAAGACCATGAGATCTTGATAATAAATGGCATATAAGACTCTTATGTCAGTACCCACTGATCAATAAAGCATTATTGTGGAGTAATATCAAAGGCAGAATTTACCTGGGTAAAGTGTTTCACCTACTTGGCAGCAAATGGATCAGTAAAAAAAAAATCAGATTACATAGTTTAAAATCTTTAGTTTTGTGAAATGGAAATAACATGCACATCATTGAAGAAAATAGTTTGTTTTATTTTTTAATTTGTGGGAAGCATTTGAAAATATTGCTAGAATGTAACTGCTTATTTGGAAAGCACCATTGCTTTAAAAGCTATTGGAAATTATATGTTTTATTTTGCAATAAAATAAAAAGAAGCTTAGAGGATACAGAAGGCTATACTTATATTTTTAAGATGCAATTATGTTCTACACTTCTCTTAGTTTCTTTAGGTGGCAAACACTATTCCTGCATGAGATGAATTAACCAAGGTAGCAATTAGTGTACTGCAAGATGTCATTTGTTAAATGGGTAGGCAATCACATGGACAAACACTTTGCACTCAAAAACCTAATTTACTTACAGAAATCAATACCGCTGTACTTTTTGGCTCTATTGGCTGTAAGCAGTTTATGGAACATAACCTCAACAAATTGTAGAAATACAACCTCCACAGCACATCGTGGCTGTTCTTAATAAAAGCAATACAGGGCTGGCAAAACTATTTTTTATTGGGTTTTATATATATATATGTGTGTGTGTGTGTGTGTGTATACATATATATGTGTACATATACACATTTATGTAATTTTAAAGATAGTGAATTTGGGAGCTAATAGGAAGAAATAGCAATTAACCTTTTATAAGTGCTTGATACTCTGATTTGCACTCATTTTATATTATCTAAAATCATGGTTTTAATGGTGGGAACTATCCTTTAGGTAAGAGATTAGTTGATGCACTTACATGCTATAAGCATGATAGGGTATAAATTGGAGACTTTCATTTGATAATCTTTTAAATATTCATGTTTTCATCATTAAGATCTTAAAACTGAATTACAAATGAAAAAGAAAGTGTTTTAGGAGGTATGATTATAATTAGTGTTACGATCTGGTATTTCATAGACAAAGACCATAGCCCAGACACCTTGAATCCTATTATCATGCTGACTACCAGTGATTTTCAAGGGATGTAGTGTCACTATCAGGAAATAGCTGGCAAGTTTATGCAGTTATTCCTAATGTTGCACCATCTTTAGTGTGTCTTGGGTAAAAACAGAAGACTGCAAGGATTGCCTTACTGTGCATTCCATTCACATTTCAAATGACCACTGGACAATCAAGTGATAAACCCATCTATACTTATTTGACACAATTTATCTAAAACAGGTACCATCACAAAGTGTTTTTTGAAATCAAATATGTACAAAATTTTCCATAAATTAAATGCTCTGTAAATTAAAAATTTGTTTATCAAGAGGTTTCAAAATTTTTATCAAGGGCAGTTCACCATCTTGAAAACTCTCATCAAAAATGGAATACTGTTAGCAGTAGTGGGATCAGCTGTTCATTTGTCTGTCAGTATGCAAACCTAGAATGTTCTTGGTTATCCTACATTTTTCTAAAAGCACTTGGAATCTTTATTATGCCTTGTGGTGATTCATTTCTGTTTCTTTATAGGCTGAAATGGACCCAGTTTTATTGCAAGTCACTTTTTATGATTTTTCATATTATAATTGTTAATATAACAACTATAACTGTCAATTTTTAAGTCTATGCTTAGTAATAGTAACTATACACTTTATTTCAGAATAGTAAAAAGGACATTGCTGCTATTTAAATCAGGGTGTCAGGGTTTTATATTTGAATATGAATTCAATATGCTATAGATTAAAGAATTTCATTTGAATACCTTTCTAATATTTATTTTTCTTCACAAAATGTTGCTAATGGAAGTAAAAAAAATGAAGGATTATGATTATAATGAGTTAGAACCCAATATTCCCATGCTTATTATCTGGCCTAGAAAGATTGGATATATATTTCACATTTTTAACAAGAACTTGCACCTTCATACCTCTGTACTCCATCTCAATTTTACATGTTCTTTTCCTAACACATAGTAAATTGTTATTCATTTCTATCAAGTCAATCTATTGTGTGGGAAATATAAAATCTATTGTATTTTAACAAAACAAATTCATTTCTTTAAGAGATATTTTTAAATACTAATACTAAAAATATGTAAACATTATATGTGTATATGCATATGTACATTATTTATGTATATCTGTTTTGTTTTGTTTTACTTTCCACTATTGTCTTCAACATGAACTGTCGGGTCTTCTTTTACTGTCTATAATATATATTTATATATGTTTTCCTTTTAGTAGTGATTTATTTCTATTCATTAGTTTTCTTTCTTGTCTCTGCTTTTGTCTGTAGTGTACTCAAAATCTTTATGGAATGAAACCGACTAAAAATAAGTTAAGTGTTAGATAATTACATGAAATTTTATTCTCATGTCCCTATATTTTATATTAATACAAAGTGAAATGAATCAGAAAATCAAATTAAGTAAAGGGAAAATGAATTAAATACATGAGCACTTATTTTAGCTTACCGATTTTAGGTCTTTCTATACTTTACTAATTGAGAAAGTTCACACAGATGGGTAAAGCAAGAGTAGATAGTATAGCTAATCATTACTTTCACATTGGACAATGGCACTGGGAGAAATAAATGAGTATACGTACAAGGAAGAACTACTATATTGAAAAGATATATGATTTTATGATTTGAAGTATACTCATAGGTGATTAAAAGCAAAATGTTCAAATACCACTTTGTATTCTTGACATGTATTATCTAAAGAATAAACTTACATAACAAAAATGTATTGACCTTGACAATAGCAAGGATGCATTTTGAATTCATATTATAGTGTCTCAGAAGTTATTGGCCTTTGTTTTTAACATCTAAGACGTCCTTTGGGAAATTCACTTTGCTATTTTTTTTCCATCTGGACAGTTAATGTCACTGATGTTCTTTCCTCATTCAACTTTTGTTTGTTTGCTTAACAAAAGCAAGACTTTATGGCCTTAACTAATACTTTGGAGTAGAGTAGTTGTGATTTATTGGGGCAGACTGCTATTTCTGTATAAAAACATTCTTTTCATTTGATAACACATTCATAAGGTTATAGAGCCCAGTCACTGTAGAAAGATGAGAAGAGCAAATAAGGTTGCTGAAGTGAAAAGAAAATCCAAAGAGTGGTATATTAATAGTGAGTCAATACAATACCAACTAGTGTAATGAATGCATTTAAAAATGCAAGTTATGTTCAAAACATAGTTTTAAAAGATAAATGATTTATCAGCACCCATTTTACAGTCAAGAATGAAAGATTTTATTTAACATTGGCTATTTTCTTTATTCTAATATTTTGCTGTTACTCCATAAAAATGTCACCTTAATACTATTTTCCTTTGAACACTCATCGAGTAAATTCTATTATATTTTAGATGACTAGTATTACAGAATAGTTGCTACTTTGCTGAGTGTTGTCACTTTTATAAAGTGATATTTTCCTTCAGAGGAACACTATTTATAAATCCACTCAGCACTCATGAAAATCTTTATTTGGATTTGGTAGAAGTTACCTTAATGGTTCCATGTTTACAAAGGAGTTTTCTAACTGAAGTGACATTTCTCAACAAAGATTCAATAACTTATATTGTGTTGGTTAAATAGCTTGATTTATTTTACCACTTACATAGTAAAAGCTTTGATTTAAAAAGTGCCTCTTTGCTACATTGTGGTGTAGAAGAGAGGGGATTTATTGCAGCTCTCTTGATTTATAAAATACACAATGTTTAATTTTAAACAGACCTACTAGTTTCTTGTAACCACAATTACCCACTGGTAGTTCGAAGAGGCACTAGGAAATCATAACTTACGTATCATCTCAAATCAAAGACAAATAATTGCTTTAGTCAGAGAGTGAATATATTTTTCAATTAAAAATACATAGATTAAATTAACTTAAAATTGAAATATATTAGTATACTGTTCTAGGCAAAGATAAAGCAATTAATTACTAGGAACACTAAATTACAATTTACCTTATTCAATCATTTTTAGATATTAATTAAAAGCCTTATTTGTTAGGCAGTTTTGAGTATTTGTTGGTTAGACAAGCAAATAAATTGTGAAATAAGTCAGATTGTGAAAGGAACCCTAAATGAAAATATACAAAATAAGAAACATGAAAGTGACAATCTTGATGAGTCAAAGTTCTAGCTTAAACAAGACTGTCAAAAAGTTGCTCTTAAATTGAAATTTCATCAGAAGACTGAAGAATGTAGTGAAATATAGAATGATATTCCCAGATAGCAGAGTATTTCGTGAAGAGGCAATATTAAGTGCAAAGACCCGGAGGTGTTGTGGATTAGGAGAAGTCAATGTGGACAAAACATGAGAGGTGAAAGTAGTTTTAAAAGATGAATTCAGTGAAGAAGTTGAATTAGGATAGAGCAAGATCATTAAGCCTTTAACATCAGGTAGAGTTTGGATTTTAATTAAATATAAAAGGAGGTCATTGTATTTGGCACGATTCTGATCTCTATTTTTTTCATTGAAAATGTCCCTATTTTGTAAAATATGTTTTAGGTGAAATGTATAGTGCTATTTCAGCATGTAAGCTGTCTCAACTGATTAAAATGTTAATATTTTACATCATCAAAAATCACTTAAATGTCTCGATAAATATTATAGAGGACTTTTTTAATGCAGCAAACTAAATTAACCCAAAAGTCACATCTAACACACCTAAATGCAGAACAGTAATTCACACTGAAAATAGTGAAAAATAGATTCAACTCTATGCCAGTAATACAATCACATTTTAAAAGTAACTCAAAATTATTCTAAGAACTGAAATTAAAAAAAAGAGAATGAGGAAAATAAGAAAAATTGATGAAAAGAACTATATGATATATAAACGAGGAAAATGAGTCTTGTAGAGCTATCTTATGGGTAATTCACATTCCAGATAGAACAGGGATTCTCTATACAATAGAAAAATGCTGTTACTACAAATGAACAAACAAAAGCAAACTTAAAATAAAAAAAAAATACTATCATAATTTTGAAACATTGAAAATAAAGACCCCTACATATATTCAGACAAAAAAATTCAAGTACGAAAAAAAAAAAGAATATCAGAGTGGCTTAAAATTTGCCTCCAAGACGTAAGGTTAGTAGACTATAGCATAGACTATAGGAATTTTACAGAAATGTGAAGAAAAATATAAACATGTATGAACCAAAAATGCTTGACTTAGTCAAATAGCTTGTCTGGAATAAAAGCAACATAAAACCGTTAGAGATCTTGAAGAATTCATAAAGATTGAAAACAGAAATCTCATAGAATGAATAACTTGAATTTCTGGGTAAAATAATAAAGGGTATAGCATAATAAAAATATATGAGAAGAAAATTTTGCTTTTAAGCTTTAAAACTAATAAATGCAAATATATAACCTTAATATGTTTAGATAATTGATTTCAGGTTTTATTTTTGAAATTCTTGCATAATTTTTAAATGAACGTGATGAAGTTTATAACCCTAGTTTATTTTAATCTATTTTGAGAAATACATTTAGAAACATCAAGTCCATTTTCTTCAAAAGGTTATTTTTTCCAGCTATTATCATCTTTATCATCAATATATTAACAAATGCATTATTGTTTATTATAACTTATGTTCCAGAGTAATGGTAGGGATAAGATACAGTTCAAAGTGTGATTTTAACATTCATAATAAATAGAAAGTAAATGTGAGAAACTGAGAATCTATGTTTGATTCCAATTGACTCATGTGTTTAGAATTAATATAGTTAGCTCATTCATTAGTTTAGTCAACAAATACATTTCAATCATGTACCATACATATTATTAAAACCTGGTGATAATATATGCCAAGCTTATTCACTACTTTCAAATGTATGATGCAAATGTAAAATGTATGTACATCATATAGACATTTATGTAATTTTAGCATTAAGCAAAAATCTACAAATACAGGGCAGATGTAGGAGAGTATACATTATTGCTTTATAAAGGCGTCGTTTTGAACTCTGTGTGCTATGTGGGAGTAAAATCAGAGTTGCATTTTTCCTAAATCCTAAAGACATAAATTAATTAGTTTTATTAAATTAGTTTTATTTATGATTATCCTGATCATAACCTGAGTATGAAGACTTTAGGGATGGTTTCTATAGTATATCTTATCTACTGGCTTACTTGGATACATCTATAAGATTGCAAATATGCAAATATTACACACAAATGTAAGTGAAAATAAAATAAAATTGAGTGATCAGTGAGTCATGTCGTTTCGGAAAACTGAACACTGAGGACAATTTGTAATTAAGAAAAAACGTTTTCCTTTTGTAAATGGAATCTTTCATGTAAACTCAGTTGCATCATTTATAAAGGAAAGAATTTGATTACAAAATTTCTAAGAATTTTTAACTCTAGATGTGTCTCACATTAGTTCCAAGATATTGTTTTACCTCCATAGTAAAAAAGCTGCATGAATATTTTCAATCAAAACATCATAATGCTTTCTGTACAGATGAATCGATAAATAAAATGGAATAAACCTACTTAACTCTTGATTCTTCGTATATGGGTTTTTTCACTGAGGTTTCAGACTAACACCACTCCTTCAAATGTCCTTTTCAATAACTTTATCTGGGAATCTCTCTGCTGCTTTCTATTTGAGACATGGAAATAGTTTTAGGCAGTCCAATTTTGTTACATTCTCAGCATCAGTCCCATGATTTGGCAATTCCCATTTTTCAGAACACTTTTCACTTCCTCATGACTGAACAAATTCTCACAGACTTCACTTTCATTTTAGCTGTGTTCTCATCAGAGAAGACTTCAATGACATACTAACTATGGGGAAGATTTCCCAGAAATTAGCAAATACAACTCCCTGAAATTTTGTCATAACCCTTCTACACAGTTACACTTTTATATTGACCTTCACTGGGTAAGCACCATCTATTTTTATGTCTATCCTCATCCAATACAATGTAGAGCATAAGTAAGCAATCAATATATCTGTGCTGAAAAAATTTGTGGACAAAGAATAGCTTAGTAAGAACATATCTACCTGGTAGTGAAGGAAAACATTAAATAGTGGCAAAATTAGAGTACTATATAGAAATGGAGATTTACTATGACACATAACTTAAAATTAATATTATAATGAACTATTCCTTCAACAGTCAGTTAAAAAAAGAAACAAAATAAAAAGACAAATCACAGAATGGAAGACTATAGTTGTAAATCATAAAAGTAAATTAATAGAAGCAAAAAGATGCAACTAGAAGATTATACTGTATAGCTTTTATTATTCTCATTATTTTAAATGGTTCTCTAGTGATTTAACTTTAACTTTTACCCACAAATGTTTATGTCTCTTAGTTGGACCTTTTCAATGATTAATTCTACCCTTTCAAAGACAATGTGAAACTTTTATTTTATATTTTAATTTTTAGAGACACATAGACTGCAGTCTATTACCAAATGATAGTTTTCAAATTTCTAAAGCACAGTAAACAACAAAGCACCTTATAATCAGTGTCTTGCGCTCTTTGTCTTAACTTTGTGACAAAGTTCAAATATATTTTTATTTTAGTTTGTAATAGTCAAAGATATTATAAAAACAAAAGGACAAAAATCCCCCTTAACATAAGAACACTGTTTTATTTATTTTATTTTTTATTATTATTGAAGGGAAAGTGTATCTTAACAATGACTTGTTTTGAGGTATACATAGTAATATTTTTACATTTACAAATAGCATAGTAGATTTATTAATATCCCCCCCTTTTTTTCCTCCCTTCATTTATAGTTAATTTCCTTTATCCTATTTCCCCCACACTTCCCTCATCACTTTGGTACCCCCTGATTTGCCTTTTTTGTCTCTCATCTCTAAAAGTTCATAGTTGTTTTGAGTAGTACTCTCCCTCTTTCTCTCTCTCACTCTGTTTCTCTCTCTGTCTCTGTCTCTCTCTCCCTCTCCCTATTTTTGGTGTTGTTTAATTTATGACATGTATTTACTTTCTACTTACCCATCATATAAGTGCTATCATATGATGTCTGTCCTCCTTCTGGATTATCTCACTAAGCATAACTCTTTCTAAATCCATCCATGTTTCTGCAACTGGCAGGGTCTTTCCATTTTGATGGCTGCATAGTATTCCACAGTGTATATATACCACATCTTCTTTATCTCCTCTTCTGTTGATGGGCATTTAGGTAGTTTCCAGCTTTTAGTTATTGTGAGTTGGGCTACAATGAACATGGTGGTGTATATATCTCTTCAGATAAGTATTTTTGTATCACCAGGGTAAATGCCCAGTAGAGGAATAACTGGGTCATACGGAATTTCCATTCTCAATTCTTTGGGGACACTCCATACTGCTTTCCAGAATGTTTGCACCACTTTACATTCCCACCAACAGTGAATTAGAATTTCCTTTTCTCCACATCCTCTCCAGCAGTTACTATTTCCATTTTTTTTTTATAATAGCCAATTTACCAGCATAAGGTGCTATCTCATCATTGTTTTGATTTGCATTTCCATGATAATAAGAGATGTGGAGCATCTTTTCATGAACCTGTTGGCCATTTGTTTGTCGTTCTTGGAGAGGTGCCTATTAAGGTCATCAGCCCATTTTTTTTTTTATTGGATTGCTTATATTTTTGCTCTCTAATTTTTGAGTTCTTAGTATATCTTAGCTAGTAACCCCTTATCTGAGATGTGAGAGGCAAATATCTATTCACATTCAGTTGGATGACTTTTTGTTTTTATTTGAGTTTCTTTTACTAAGTAGAAACTTTTTAGGTTTATGTAATCCCACTTATTTATTTTGGATTTGATCTGCCTTGTAGTGGGAGTTGAGTAGTCAAAGATATCTCTTAGTTTTGTGTTTAATAATACTTTGCCTCCATTCTCTTCTGTGTGTTTGATGGTTATGATCTTATGTCTAGGTCTTTCATCCATTTTGAGTTAATTATTGTATATAGTGTTATGTACTGGTCTAGTTTCAACTTTTGCATGTGATTAACCAGTTTTCTCAACACCATTTATTAAAGAGGCTGTCCTTGCCCCATTGTAAATTTTTGGCTCCTTCATCAAAAAATTAGGTGTCTATAATTGTAGATTAATTTCTGGACTTTCTGTTCTGCTCCATTGATCTGTTTTTCTGTTTTTATACCAGTACCATGCTGTTTTAGTTATTATTGCTTTGTAGTAGAGTTTGAATTCAGGGACAATGACTCCTCCATTGTTGGTTTTTTTCTTGAGGATTCTTTTTGCTATCCTGGGTTATTTGTTATTCTAGATAAATGGCATTATTTTGTGTTCTATGTCTTTGAAGAACGCCTTTGGAATTTTGATGGGGATAGAGTTGAATCTATATATTGCCTTGGGCAGTATGAACATTTTGATTATATTTATTTTTCCAATCCATGAACCTGGAATATCTTTCCATTTCTTTGTGTCATCTTCTATTTCTTTTAGCAATTTCTTATAGTTCTCATAGTATATGTTCTTCATCTCTTTTGTTAGGTTTATTCCAAGATATTTCTTTTTCTTTTTTTGGTGCACTTGTAAATGGTATTGTTTTCTTCAATTCTATTTATGTGTTTTCATTGTTGGTAGACAGAAATGTAACAGATTTTTTAATATTAATTTTGTAGTCTGACACTTTACTATATTTATTATTTCTAGTGGCATTTTACTTGATTCTTTGGGGAAGAACATGGTGTTATTCTTAATGAAATACCTTTAAGGAGTTTGGAAATCAGTATAGATAATGTACATATTAATTTATATATAGTGTTCACTCAGAATAAATGAATAAACAAAGAGAGTAAGCATCCATGATAATAAGGTAACCATATGTTGGGACTATACTCACAAGAATATATATTCTATTTTAGCTTAAGTAATATGGTTTTCTAGAGAAACAGAATCAATAATTCCTCATATACGTATAAAGATATTTAATATAAAGAACCACCTCATGTTATATTTGAGGCCCAGAAATACCACAATCAGCTCTTTACATGTTGCAGACCCAAGTAAACCAACGGTAGCAATCAGTATGACTACGAAAGCCTGAGAAACATGAGCACCAAAGTTCAAAGCAGGGGAAAATGAATTTCCTTTCTCAGTCAGAGAGAATTCACTCTTCCTCTGTCATTTTATTCTATTAAGATCCTCAGTAGATTAGATTATGTCACAAAAGAGGAGGGTGATTTTATTTGACTTGGTCTACAGATTTAAGTATTAGTCTCTAATCTCTTCCAAAAACACCTTCAATGACATTTAGAATAATAGTTTTTCCAGCTATCCAGGCATCCATTAGTCAAGTCTCTACATAAAATTAACCGTCAAATAGTACATGCTTTAAATATGTGTTTGTGTAACATACGTGTATGTGTGTATGTATGCATGTCATATTGAACATTTTCAGAGGTAAGAAAATAATTTTAATGGTATTGAAAAGACAAATAAGAATATAGAGTGCACTGAAGTTCTCACTTCAGTAATCACAATGAATCTATAGTGGTAAACAAGAAGGTCTCTAACTGTTGACCCCTTACATTTACATTTAAATCTTTTTTTCTTTTATTCCTGAATCAATATTTTTATTCACTCATTAATCTATTATTCATGCTTCCTACACATATATTCTAAGCTTATCATTGATTCTGATTACAAGTGATGTCTAATATGAGTTAGTAAAACCACGCATTAAGATAAGAAGAACTAAAGAGCAAGAATTTTTCTGTGCAATTCCTCTAGATAACAATAACTTGAAATTAATAGCATACCAGAAATTGAAAATTATTTAAATTGTTAAAAAAGACTTGATAATTTATCTTTTCTCGATTAGTTTTGGTGTATTTTAATAGATGAATCTTAGAAATAGGAGGGAGTTTAGGCTGTAATAGGTGGGCCATCTGGTATTCTAATTAAGAAGTCAAGTCACTGGTGAAAGAATATCAGTCTTTCTACTGCTACTGCTGTTTTCCAATGTTATTATTATCATTGGCTGAAAGAAGATGCACAAGATAGATTTCAGAACTCCCCCTACTATAATTGTCTCAGTCTCCTAAATTTTAACCTATATATTATTTTCCCTTGATGGGAAAACCTCTTTAAACCATTTTATATTTACGTATTTTAAATTTCTGGTCTGTCATGCATTTGGAATTTTCTATTTTTGGATATTTAAAATTTATCTAAAAAAGAAATTATCCAAAATTTATTTTACATTTCTTCTTGTTATAACACATATGGATTTATTGATAAGTAATTATTTCAGTGCCTGAGTTATAAAATAATTTTCATTTCATTTTGAGGGATGTCATAACCATAAAATATTCATGTCAGAAATACAAGAGAAATAATTATACAAAAGTAAATACAATGTGCTTTTACTCTTTAGGATAATTTTTTAATTCAAATATATTTATAGGATCCTTATTACTATATTCAAATTCTAATTCCTCATCTTGTTTTCGTGTTTATTCTTTTTTGGATGTCTCTCTTTCTTGGCCATTTTTTTCTTTTTACAGGTTTTCTAAGAACTTGTTACATATTTGAGTTTATTCCTGAATGCAAATTTTCTTAGACTAATTCCATGATTTCAAAGGATTTTCTATTTGTAATTACATGTATTGATTCATCTATTTGTTTATTCAAGAATTATTTACTGAAAAAATTCAAAAATTGAAGATGATGTAACATATGCTAGAAATTTAAAATTAAATTAGGCTGACATAGTTTTTGTCCCTAAGCAATTAATAATCACTGTAGAAATACTTACAATGAGAGATTGCAAACTAGAGGGTCTTGATATATTCTTGAAAGTTAGAGAATTTCCTCCAATCAGGTGATACATTATCTGAGACAGGAAAACAAGTAGGAATTAGCTAGATAAAATACAAGTGTAGAGAAAGCCATATCTAAAAGAAAATACAGTAGTTGGTGTTCTGTGGATAGAAATTCAATATAGATAAGAAATAGAAAGTAAATGGAATGACTTTGTCTTAGAGATCCTGCAGTGGCTCACTAGAGCTGAAGAAGTAGTAGAGAAAGGATCTTAGGAACTCTTTTCTCAAATCAGTTGTCAGTAGGAAGTTTTCATCAGGGATTCACCTGATCAAAATCCTGTCTTGAATTTTGTAGATTGGCAGGTGACAACTGTGGAAGAAAACTAATTTCAATAGTGAATAGCCCCTTGTAGCACTCATGTAGTAATTAAAAATTTCTTTATTTATTTCAGGCTCAGAGGCCTAAATAGAGGCCAGTGTAGGTTTACTCAATCATTGCTGGTGCAAAGATGAATATAGCCATCACCCACATTCTCTGTCTGTAATACAAGAATGGCTGTTTTGATATTTTCTAGCAATTGTAAAGTTTAAAAAACTCAATAAGCACCACAGAAATAAATGCTCTCAAGAAGTATGACAGGAAATTTTGGCGAACCTGGTATCTTCATTTCCTTCCACAGAATAATAGTCTCTTTTTGACTAAATTTGACTCAGTGTCATATGAGAATGACTCTGAGAAATAAAATTCTAACTTTTCCTTTCCCATGAATATGTGACTGTTTCTTAGGGGAAGGTGGATGTGGTGCTAAATTGACAGCAGACAAGGAAATTCCACTCCTTTGTCAATTAAAGATTCATAAACACAATATTGCAAGATACACATTCTTAAATGACATCATTCACAAAATTATTCTTCAGATTAATATAAGAAACCTATTTTTCTGTCTATGATATGGGCCTTATAATATAAAGATATGAACACTAACACCTCTAAAGAGGAAATTTTTAGCTTTTTATACAAGACTATCCATTTTACAATGAAATTCACGCCTTCTCTAGTAAATTTTCAAATTTATTTGACAAACTATAGCATAAATGTTTAATTAAAACCTGAATTAGTATGGGAGTTTTCTAAAAGAAGAGGCTAACATGAAGATTTAGATGAGAATTTGGGAGATGATCTAAGGAAACAAGAATGAAAATTCTTTGAGGATAACACAGAAAAGAATAGAAGAGAAAAAATGTGTGTGTGGGTGTGTGACTGAGTCAGATAAACCACTGTGGAGAATGTGACTCATTCTTGAGAAGAATATGCTGTATAGACTTGTTCATTTCGGGGATAAAAGACTGGGGCACTGAATGCCTTGCTCCATTAATTGACAACTTCTTAATATTCAACTAAGTGGACTGAATCACTTCAGAAAGTCTTTGTAGGGTAAGATAAAACTTCAAGTGAGATGTTATAGCAAGTTCTAGAACTCTCTAACACACACAAAAAAAGGTGTTTAAAGACATGATTAATAGGCATATTGTTAGGGGACTACAAGATTCTGCTATAGTTCACCATATGACTACCCACAACCATTCATAGTTCATATTAGCTCCATTCTTTCACCGATTTGTTCTAGTCAAAATTATGCAACAAAGACCATATTTACAAGTCCACTTGAAATAACTATAAACATAATGGACAGAATATGAAACAGCATTCTGACAACAAAGATCAATAATCTAATTATCTATGAGAGATGGATGTGATGAAAACTATCTTTGACAAAGCTAGGGAAATTCCTAGACAATAGCATGGTATGATGGACAAAGGTAGAATAATGAACACTCTTGAAATTCAGTAGAATGAGCCTCAGACATGGACAGTAGTGAAGAAAAGAGAAAAAAGGATTTCAGACACATAGGGTCTGCCTCAAGCAGTTAGTAGAATATTGTTTGTGAACAAATTGCTGAGATCAAAGTTAAGTAGGGACATGATGGATAAAACCACCACAAGTCTTTGACAGTGCCAGTGATCACTGAATTGCAATCTGAGTGTAATCATTAATGCTTCAAAAATACTCTCCTGACTAGAGTTCTGATGTCAGACTCATTACTGACCCTTTTACCTTGACTGCTTATATCTAGAATTTTTTTAAAGGTTTAGTCAATCTTAAGTAAATTGACACTAGTTGTTAATCCAGGGACCAAATATTGGTCATAGGGTAGAATGACAGGTTCATTAGACTCATTATGGATGTTCTAAGACCAAGATTCTATTTATCACTAGGTCTTCTTAAAACTCAAATGTAATTGGGGTTTGGGGAAGAATGATGACACTTTGGGGCTATGGGTATTTATGTCACTTTAGATTATATTTTTAGCTTTTCAAAAATAGTCCCAAGTGTTCTTTCCCTACTATATAGTAATCTTGCAAAAGGACAGTTTTCGTTTAGGAAGAATTAGATAAATATTTATTGCACAACAGTTTCCTTGGATAATTATTTTCAAATGATTTTACTTATTCCGAGAATGGGTTTAAATTTGGAAACTGAACAAGGAATCAATATTTTTCCAAGAGCTAGAAGGGCTCTTGGTTTTCTTCTATTTGTAGAAGTCTAGCAATAACCGTTATAGAAACATCTATCTTTCTCACAGAACTCACATTTATTGAGTATCACTATAGACCATTGTGGAGCTAGGCAACTTGATTATCATTCTGACGTCTTCCATTGGAATATTATTCTAAATCTTCTATTACAATAAGTGAAGTAATCTTATTTCTGTTACTGAGCATAGCAACTGTTAACCTTCAAGATTTCAGTGTCCTCTATACTTATACAGCCTTTATAATTTTTATGTAAGCAATGCCATTACTCTTATCTGATAAATGTTTCTGGTGAACTTTTTCTAAAATCTCCAAGTGAGGAGCCTTCTCTTTCTAGCAATGAGATACATGCTCTATGTACCAGCCTAAGTATTTACGGAAATCTTGGGGTTCAAGTATCACACAGAGCTGTTCAAGTGTCTCACACATTCCTTACCAAGCACTGGTTTTATCATAGGAGAGCTATCAAATCTCTTTACTGTGTTCCTGACTATTCTTTCACTTTTATTTGTGCCTTATTTGTAACAGCTTACACTGTGGTTGTAAAAATTGTAGGCTTCATGAAAGAATGCCAGGGAGACTTCTGGTTTCTACAACATACCTTATGTTGCTGTTTGGCTCTCATAAACCTCCTTGATTTAAGATTTTCAAGATACAAAGAAACAATCAACCTCTACATCTTCATCATCCTTGTCCCTCAAACTGCTCATCTCCGAACTGTGATACAATGATAACAAACCTTCTTTCCTTCCAGCAATGGAATCCTGTTGCCAGCTTACAGGGGGAGATCCCAAACTTAAGGTTTGCTTCCTGTTCCACTTTTGCTCTAATCTATTTAGTAAGAGCCTAGTGAAAATGCAAATTATCAATTCCCTTAGGAGAGTGTTGTCCCAACAAATAAAAATGTTTGAAGTAAAAACTATTACTGTTAATGAGAGAGAATGATGCCTGATGGTATTCACTAACTCCATATTTTGTTGATCTTCAAGCCTCTTTTCTTTTCCTCATTGTCTCAACAGCTACGCCCTGTTTACTGTCCTTAATTACAACATAATATAATCATATTTTCACTGTTTTTTTCTTTCATGCATGCTTTAAATTTATTTTTTTCAGAATAAATACCATATCCTGGAGCAACACGTTTATAATTAATTTCTCATGAATGTAGTCATATTATACTCCATTTATTTAAGTAACAATATTATAATTACAGCAAATAATAACTATGTGCATATTTATACTTTATTCATACTATTTTCCACATTCATATTTATCAATATCACTTGTGTAGGTGAATAAAAGTATATTTCAGGTTGTGATGGATGAAGGTGTATTTCTTTTTAATATACGCATATTTACTTACTTTTTAATAAAATGGAAAAATTCAGAATGGTTTCTCCAGTTTTTATTCAGTACAAAATGTGTACTATATTGTCTAGATGTCACTTCAGTAAATATATATGTTGTGTTGAATAAACTAATTTTACTCAATAAGGGAAAGATGTACCAGATCAAGAAACCTCCAAACATCACCTCACATGCAGAAAATGTATGAAAATATAAAATCAAACTATACCCGTTTTGCTTAATATCTCTAATTACATGCTTGTGAATGTCATATGAATATGAATTCAGTCGTATGAATATGAATCCATCTTGTCAGTCTATAATTAATAATTATTATAAAACATTTCATGATAAATACATATATTTTAATATATTTGCATGAAGCACTTTAAAGAGCTTTCCTTAAAGTTATTTTTGAAATTTCCTATCTTTTTCTAAAGTTATTTCTGATCTCTAATGCATCTGGATACAAAACTGAACAAAATTAACCAATAAATGAAACTAACATAGGACTGGTCTATTATATAAATATCTAAAAGTTCAGACTCCCAAAGAAAATTAACTAATACTATAAAATTCTCTTTTCTCAGCCTTATTAATTCAGTTTATATTTAACTCAGCAGTACTAATCAGAAGTGAGGGAATGGGTATTCCATTCTCTTAAAATAATATCTAAGTCAATCTGGTCCCAAGGATGTGTGTCTTCACAAATATACTGTCTGCAGTCTACTGAACAGAAGAGATCATTTAGTTTTGCTTTGATCTGACCTGGCATATTTTTAGAGGATGCTTTCTCACATAGAATCTGATCTACTTGTTAGAAGATTAGCGAGGGAGTGTACGATGTCTCAGAGGTTATCAGATATCATTAGAGGCTTCAACAAGTCATAATTAACTCTGTGTTTAAAGGAGAGAACAACAGGGTCACCAGTAACACATTCTGGGCAGGCAGCCAGAGCACTACCACGGGAGTCATGATGTCTAAACGCAAAATTGAGTAGGTTGGATCTGCAGTGTATACTGATCAGAAGGGAGGCAACTAATAACATAGCAAGGGAAAAGGCATTCCTAATACAGTGAGCAGATGTCTTGGAAAGACTGGATATTAGCCTTTAGCTTAATCACTATAACAAATACACTCTCAAATAGACATGATCCTATCTAGAATCAGTCCAAACTAAACTAAGAACTAGTTTAAACTTGAATGTGAATAAGGAGGCAGAGTTCCCTGGGGCCAGCATAAAATTGGGTAAGATAGTGAGATTAAAGGACATTAAAAAAAATGCAACTCTTATTCTTTGAAATTCTTTGGGCCAATTTTTTTTAAAGCCCCTCTAAACAAAAGGATGTTTTATTTGCATTTAAAAGTTTAAAAGAAACAAGAGATAATTTACAAAGGAATTCTTAGGAAATTACACACACACACTCACATATGTATTTTTGTTTTCATTTTTTTTTTTCTAAGAGGGAAGAAGCAGGCAAGAAGCAGGGCAAGTAGTCAGGCCAGTAGAAATGAAGAAGAGGAAGAACCGTTTTTTATTTATTTAATTGTTGTTTTGGCTGCTGCTCTCAGCCTCAGGTGGCATACCTGAGTCCTTGGGTTTTTACATGGACTACACCAGAGCAGCTGACTTAACTCCTGATCCACCAGGGTGCCTCTCTATACAAATACTGAGCTCTCTTTACCTACTTTTTCACAGGACTACTCTTTGCAGTCTCTTATTATTTCAATATGCTTTCTTAGCAAGTCTTTAACAGGCACAATTTCAATTCAGCCAACTATTATTACTTGAAAAGCAGAGAAAAACAAAACAAAAAAAACCTTAACTTTCTCCATTTATTTTTGCATTTTTTAATAGTTTTTACACTCTGTTGTTCTATTGCACCTCTCTTACCCAGTTTCAGTACTTGGTTCTTTATTTTGTTTTCTATTCCTTCTGATCTTTCACTGAGTAATTTGATGTCATGTTATCTTAGAGTGTTGACTTTTATTACTCCTGAGATTCCTGTCCTTTGTTTTATCAAGATGATAATAAATGTTATCAGTGAGAAATAAAGATATATTTTTAGAATAATTGATGCATTATGCACTATCAGTGAATTAAAAGAAAAGTCTTGAACTAGAGACAGGTATCAAAAGTCCAGGGATGCAGATTTTTTTTTTTTTTACCAGGGAATAGATCTCTTCTCTAATCAGGAAGCTCTCTCTCTCTATATATATATCCACCCCGCCCCCCGACAAACCCATTTCTTTTCTTTAATGGAAAACTCAAATATCAATAGAGAAAAGTTACACGAAGACTTATTTGCCCATTATGTAGTTTCAACAGTCTTCAAACGAGGTCAGTCTTGTTTTATCCTCATTACCAACCACTCTTCTCCTTTGCATTATTTTGAAATCCCTGATGTCAAACCGTGTGTTCAATAATTTAACATAATATTTTATTTTAATATTAAATCAGCACCTGCTATTTAACCACAGATTGCCAATCTCTCTGTGAAATAGTTAATTCTAATTACTTCAAATATGTCAAATGATATCCCCCTTAATGAATAACAGGCAGTTCATATAAAATAATCAGATTCATGTGTAGTTTAAATTGCAGACCTGTCTGAATAAGGATAGTCATTATTGTGTATATCTGGAAGAAATCTACTCTTTATCTGTACTTTTGCTTAATTTCTGATGTTCATACAGGGGAGAATCACATAGCTCATATTCATATTTGAGCTTAAGTTAATGAAGGAAGGGTTTTAATGTATTTTAGTGAATTATCTCACATTTTGATTTGACTTGACAAACAATCTGTAATCCAAATGACAGGAAAACAAGCAGAGTCTATAGCCAAGTTTACATAAGATAAATGTAAAGAACTGAAATGCATTCTACTAAAAAGTCAATATTATTGTAAATGCTTTTCTCCTCTAGAGAACTATAATACCACTGTTTATTCTATTATGATAAATTGTTCACATGAATTTTCATTAGAGTATTCAAATTTGTTTTTACTCTTTGAAACATTAGTTTGAAATCAGAAATTAAAAAGTATAACAAAGATCCTTACATGCAAATATAAAACAATTATGAAGAAGCAAAGTGAGTATGTACTGAAAAATGCAAATATGAATAGAATGAAGATAAACCTATCATAGGTACAGTTGTCTAACTCAGACATGCCCTAAATTCTTCTGTTTTAATATGCTGAAATTAAAGATCATGAGAAAGTGATAAAGATCTCTTAAGTTATCTAAGGAAGAATAGAGTACTATCAGGGATAATACTTAGTAATGAAACAAAGCTAAAATCATTGCAAGATTACATTTTTGCATTGATTAATTTAAAAATGGTGAATAAACAGATTCTGACTTATTTTGTTATATGTACACATATACATATATACACGTGTACATATATACACATATAAGTATATATGTGTGTGCATGTGTGTATGTATGTAAGGTAAGGATATATATATATCCTTAAAGAAAGAAAAAAACGTAAAACCTCATAGGATGCTCTGGGGCTCACATTGTAAGCTGGTAGCCAGGATGTAAATCACATAAAGCCCAAAGACCTGGGTTCATGACCTTGGACTAAGGAAAACAACCAAAATAAACATAAATAAAAATTTCTTCCCTGTTTCTCCTTCCTTCCTGCTTGCCTGTTATACTTGTCTGTTTGCCTTTTTCCTTAAAAAAACGAACAAAAACACCCTCATGGTATGTCTGCTCTCCCGATTTTGTCAGTGTTAGTAGTGCAGTTTTGTTTATTTTGAATCTTCCCTGAAGCTATTGGAAATTTGAGCTTTAAGAATGCAGAAAGAATTTGTGTCCAGGCAGAGACTCTAGTTACAAGAGACACCCCAATGACATTTGAGGAGTTAGAACAACAATTACCACACTAGTGAAAGATATCACTTAGCAAAATGAATTTCATTTTATTCATTTTCTCTTATTTTTAAAGAGATTACATAATACTTTTTATAGTGATATAGTGTCATTTTATACTAAGCAGTAAAGAATTCCTTAACTTTTTATATGATAATTTATTTTAAATAAAATTATTTGGGTTCTGATGATGCCATAATTTTTCTTTTAGTTGATATTGTTCTATTTTATTTTCATATAATGTTTTGGACACATTACAAAAGGCAGAAAATAAAAGAAATCAGAGGTAGTGTTCTGCATTACAGGGAACTGAGTAGCTTGACATTTAACTACAAAGTAATATGTAAGAGAGAGAGAAAAATAGAGAAAGTAAGAGAAGCATTGCAAATGAAATCAATAATATTGAATAATAATTGGAGAAATTCGGATATGAACATTGCATTAGATAAGACTTCTTTAGTAACTTTAACCTTTTTTGTGGTTATGCAAGATAAAAACATTTCCCCTCCCAAGGGAAATATATTAAAGTATCTAGGATAAAAAATGTAATGATCTCTACAATTTATACTAAAATGATTCATCAAAATAAAAGAAATGTAATAATTAATTTCCATAAATTCATTTCATCTAACATGATATATCCATAAGAGAGAGAAACATACTGCTGCATGAAAACAAACATGGGCACAACTACACAAAGATAAATCTCACACAAATGAAATTGAGTAAGAAAAGTTTCACCAAACAATGCAGTTTATAAGATTTAAATTACATACAACTATTTTGTCAAGAACATATTGCTTATTAGTAACTTTCAGATATAAAGATTTATAAAATAAAATAGTTACCTATTTATGGAACTGAAGAATACTTGGCATTAAGATTAATTGTGTTGCAAGTAAAAGTCAACATGTAATAGGGAATTCAATTAACTAACATGAGAATGTGCAGAAATAAAAAAATAAGGAAAAGTACAAAATAAACTTATGTGGTGACCTCAATATTCATGAACATATATAATTTTCATATAAAATTGTATTTCTGAAATGTCTATCATATACATCTTTCTCTAGCATTATTTTCAAATTTTTCTCTGCCCTCAACTATTCACAGGTCATAAAACATTTCCTGGAAAGTGTCTATTTTTCACACACTTGATAACTGCTTCATTGCTCTTTGTCTGTTTATGTTCTTTTAAGAGATAGCTGAATGGATTAAGTGGGGAAAGAAGAGAGAATGTTTATGAATGCTTGAACATGATTTATAAATGTGAAACACTAAAATGCTATGCTATCCCACTACACTGTTATGGATTTAATTTTAAGAAAGTTGAAACAAAAAAGGAAGGCACGCCAATATATTCTGAGAAAATTACCTGAGTTATCAAGATTGAATTGCTCTAACTATATCATTATATTTATGTATATATATTATACAGATAATATATATATATATACTTCTATACAAAGTAGGATTTTGAGACATTAGTGTACAAAAGAATGCATCTGTTTAATATTATATGGTGCTTTTCTTTGATTAAACAGTTCTACACATACTTGATAAAGAACATAAGGATTCTCTATTACTTAGGTATCTTTCATTTGTCAGGTACTAGAGGTTTATTACTGCTAGGAAGATTAGTTTTGCATGGTTTGGTTCACTTCTAAACTGGGAGTCATAAATCCATCCAAATACATAAAAGAGACTGATGGTCTCCTAATTAAAGCCTGAATTTATGACAGAGATAGTCTTCTGACTCCGACCCGCGGAGCAGTCAACTGGGGTCCGGAGATCCACCTAGAACGGATGAAAGGGGTGGGACAAGAGGTGCGAAAAATGACAGCAAGACAAAAAATTCTGATCAAGCTGCAAAATTTTATTAAGATGGAGGGACTTATATAGGGAAGGGAAAAGAGAGAAAGTAGTTCGGATAGATGGTCCCTGTGCATGTCTGCTGCGTGCTCTTTAGTCGGATTGGAGGGTGGGTGCATGTACAATGCGTGATCAAGACTCTGATTGGTTGCTAGTGCTTATGCTTTATGTATGCTTCTGGGAGGCGATAAGGGTGGCCCTGACCGTTTGTTCTGGTGAGCGCAATTTCCCAGCCTGATTGCAACAGCTTAGCCCAGGTTCCCAACAGTCTTCTCAGGGAAATTCTTCATAAAGCAATAAAATAAGAAATGCTTATTTTTATCTATCAAGAAGTTGTCATGTTTATTTTTAAGGCATGAAAAGAAAATATAAGGAATATGCATGCAGTTATGATATTGAATCTATTACAATCTGATAACCAAGATATGACACTTGGCACAAAAAATGAGGGTCGTTAAACAACAGTAGAATTGTTTATAAAAATGCTGGTGTAAAGTTAATCCTGATGATAAATGGAGAAGCATTAACTACACGCAGTGATGTCCACTATCCTAACAACTACAGCAGACTCTCAGAGTCCCTGCTCAGAGAGGATCTCTTTCAAAGAATATATATTTGTTTTAAACAGAGGAAGCAAGATAACCAATGGGACAATTTTACTTCTTGCTTCAACGTTACTTTTTCCAAAAAAATTCTCAATAGGCTGATTTCAATTTCACTCTCTCAAGAAGTTTAATGTGTTAATAAAATAATAATTAAAAATGGAAAGTAAGAAAATTGAGTCTTGTTTAACTAAACATTTGCTGTAGCATGTTGCCCAAAGATTCAATATTAGGTCAGAGATATGTAGCTAATGAAAATTATAGCACATGAGGAGTCACAGAATAAAAACTTTAGAAAGAAATGGGCACATATTACTTCAGCTCTAAAAACGTAAAAGAAAATCCATGTGCACAGATATTTTTAAAAATTATTTGAGCTTTTAACCCACTTATATGTTTTAAGACTATTATCAAACAAAATTTTATACTCTCCAAATTTTATAATACTCTCCAAAATCAAAAAAAAAAAAAACTGTTCAAACAGAAAGAGAAATAAATATTATATTCAAATCAGCATCACAGAAAATTATTGAACTTTCACTCCAAGGTTATTTAATATTAAGTATTCAGGTCAACATAACAAGTTAACCTAAGTTAATCAAATACAAAGCAACAAAATGAACTTTACTTACAATATACATTCCCTAAAATTGTACAAGAACATGCTTTAGTAAAATTACTGAAAGAATATTTTCTAGAAGTCTATTTACGGAGTTTCTGGTATGCTATTCTTTATTTAAATATTCTTTTCATATCACAATATTCTTGTTTATTATTGAAGTATTGCACACTTTGAAAGAAGATTAAAGCATTTATACAAATTTTATTATTCTATATTACAAATGTTTGTGTTTTAAGAAATCTACAGAGGATACATTTAGAAAGTTTTCAAAAATTCTGTAAAAGTTACTCATTTTAGCAATGACTTTAAAACAAGTACATCTTCACTGGCCAGAGAAGATTGTATCTTGATTAAAAGGAAACATATATGTTACTATATGAATTCAGAAGACATGGGTCATCAGTTGGCATACCTTAAATATAGACATTATTTGATTATTAATTCCACCTCAGTAAAGCTGGGAAGAGTAAAAGGGGAAAATATGAAAGTTATCTCTCTCACTGATCTCCACTCTGGGAGGACAAAAGAAGTGTGTCATTTGCAAATAAGATAGCTGATCTGCCAGTGTCTTGATCTTGGACTTCCCATATCCAGAATTGTGAGAAATAAATGTATTGCTTCAGCAAAGCAATCAATTAATTATTATATTTTAGTATCAAATTATATGTTAGCAAAATTACTACGAAAGATTGGGAAGGTTACTCATCACACTGGATATAGAGGGTAGGGAAGAATGTAGTGTTATTGTTAATGAGAACAAAATTTCAGTTTTGTGAGATGACAGATTTGGAGATGAATGGTGGTGATGATTATACAATGATATAATGCACCTAATATTATTGAAACATACTTTATGTTGAATTGATAAATCCTAGGATATGTATATTCATCATAGTTTTTAAAGTGAGTTCATACAAGACATTTATTCTATGACTGTGTTTGATAACAATGTAAAAATAAATCAGTTTACCTATTTTCATTAATTGAAAATCCACAAATTTACTGACTAATATTAAAATATCAACATCAGTGTTGAAAAAATATAATGTGAGGTTCATTTAACAATGATCTGAGTCCAGATTCTCATGTGAATTAGTTATCTACTCATTCACTCATCTGATGCTTGGTATGTTTATAGTGACTTATGTTAAATTAAGGAACATAGTGCCCTAAATAATATTTTCATATTTTCCTGTGATATAAGCTATAAAAAAGAAAATATATTTTAAAAGTCATTGTAGATCACTCTCCTAAAGAAGGTCTTACAAACTCATTGTTCCCATAAAAAGTACCAATTATTTGAGACAGGTGGATGCATTCAAATGCGTTAAAAGTGGAGGGGCATCTTTCACATGATATCCGTGTCATTTTAAATGATAGCAATAGCAATAAATCATGCAGACCAATTAAATCTATTCTGGAACACATTGTGGATTTTACTGTGTATCTGGGCAATGCAATTTTTTGTATAGTTAAACATAACAGTTGTAAAGTGAATCTGTTGAATAGTTAATCCTAAATCTGAACTAGAATTTTCATTTTCAGAATCTCAAGGTAGGGCATGACTCAGACATATTTTGCAATTCAGAAGGATAATTTGTCAAACATTTTATAATTGATCATACTAACATCTCTCATGATGAATTCATTTTGTATAACTAATTCATATTGGTTCTGAATGTGCTGTTAGTGCTGACTGGCATTGAATATATTGGCATTATGTATTTTTGTGATCTGTAAACATAGCTTGAAGAGGAGTACCCTTGTCCATAGAATTAAATTTTATCACAATTTTTTATTCAAAATACATTCATCTCTATTCAATGCATACTATACTTTTTGTTTATTATTTCAATTTTATATTAAGAATATTTAAAATTACACACACAGAGTGAGATCTTCGGTGGTGATATATAAATAAATAAATGTATATACATATGAATACATATTTCGTATATGTATATATATATATTTATGTACTCATTTCATTCTCTACTTCCTTTTCTTGCCCCAAGTTTGATAAAATCCTTATCTGCAAGCTATTATAACATTAATAATTATCTTCCTTTATTATTTTTAAAATATAATGTATAAAATCTGCATATATATGCAAACTGTTTTTGTTCTTTATTTTTGCTTTTTAATCAAGATATTATTATATAAACTATGATGGAATTTAAAAAAATATTTTTCTATAATTTGTTCATATTAAATATGATGTACTATAACATGGTGAGGATTTACCATTATTTAAACATGCACTGTTCTATTTAAGAGTATCCGAGCTTTCAGATTTTACCTATTCTAAAATTATAAAAATTGCTTCTTTGAACTTTATTTCTTCTTAAATATGGAAGCACATTTATTTTAGAGATATGTTAAGATAGTCTTTGTAGAAAGCAATATGTAATTTTTCTACTTTTTTAAGTTATTGATAATCTGTTTCCACATATAATGTATAAATAGATGAGATGATAGATGATATGTTAGGTAGATAAAACGTGATCATTTAATTCACTAATAGGGACACATTTGTTAATAAGAGGTGTCTATTAATAATTAGATTAGTTACAATGATAATATTGTATTAGTGTTTCACCTTGACTGGTATAAACTTAGGATGTCTTAAAAACAAACCGTAAACTCTTGCATTAAAATAAATAAACAACAATAATAACAAAAGTTGCATATGTAGTTAATTCTGGAATTATTCCCGTTAATCCATATAATGCTCTTAATAATATTTAAATGATGCAAATTTTTTATGGTTTTAGGATAATAGTCATTAAAATTTCAAGTCAGTAAATTCAGATTATGCTGTATGAACGCATTATCATTCAGGTGGAACAGAAATCTTCCATTCTCTAATCATGTCTGAGTTTGTTCAATGTGTGATATTTATCTAACCTAAAATTGTAGTGCTTTTTGTTAACCAAGTTTGTTGATGCAGTCTTCTTTAATGTTTTCTCTAAAGCCCACACAGAATTCTTAGCTTTTAATTCATACGCTGGATTTTCACAAACATGTCCTTGGGGAAAAGACGTTTGTATTAACTACAATCACTGTCACAAGTAATTTAATGGTGATGTCAGTGTTCTTCCAGGTCCTCTTTGCAAAATAACAAAAAAGTCATACAAGATCGAACTATAAAGGGAAGGCAATAAAATTATTAGTGCCACAAGAGCACTCCATAACTTTCAGCAATTTGGAACTACACGTGTACATGTAAAGTCTTAAAAATCTACGGGGAGAAGAATATTTATACTAGTGGTTGCAGAATTAATATGAATTCCCTAATAGCATTTTGATTTCTTCAGTTGTTCTTGTCCAGCTAAATTGATTTTATATGTTTGTCTATATCTATGTTTTTCCATCTATCTATCATCTATCTTTATCTATCTCTGTTATCTGCCTTTATCATGTATAGTTACCTATCGTGTATCTAAAATCTGTCTATATTATCTAACCTGTATAGTTCTCAAAATAACAGAAAGCAGAGTTTTTAACTTAGCAAAAATAACATGTAGTCAAACCATGAGTCCAAACTTTAGCTTTGTCACTTCAAATTATATGACTTGAGCAAGTCACATGAACACTGTAGGACTCAGTTCCTGTGTTACTATAATCAGAAAGGATCATTATATATATATATGTATATATATATATATGTATATATATATATACATATATATATAGTTACATTTAAAATTACCAGGATACTAGCGAGAAAATGTAATTATTTATGTGGATAATCAGCATTCAGCATTCTATGTGTCAAATCATAATAGAAGCACTTTACATGCTTTGTTTGCTTTCCCCAGCTGCACTATTTAAAAAGAACAAAGTGACATTGACACGATTACCCAAGTAGAAAGATCTGAGTTACAAAACGAGCCATTCCGATTTCGAAGTCAGTGATCCTAACATTCTTTGTACACAGTACTATAATACTTTAAGCTATGACGTCAGTTTCCAGGCTTTCATTAGTATCACAATAATTAAATCAATGTTGCACTTTATAGCAAATGTGGTTTATAACATAATTCCGATTTGGCCTGAATGTCTCATGTGTTCTTAACTGACATAAAGTGTTCTATCTTTGTGTATCTAACATTCAGGAAGGTTCTCCTTATGCAATTATCTTTGTGGATTAGTGTGATAGTTCTTCCTCATCATGCAGCTGTGTAAAGGATCTTATCTTCATCCATGGAGGAATATTTTCCGATTAGAGACAGAGCAGTAATTTGATCTCCCATTTTATACAGTCAAGTCATTTTCTGTTAAATGCATTAACATTGTCTTTGGAGTAGTTTGTTTAATATAGTTCATTGCCCTCTAGACCAAAATATTATAGCAAGTTTGCCTCCACTGCAAATGTCACAAGTTAGTCAAGTTCAAATGTATTAACTATGCTAAATTTGTCAATGATGTTAGGTTATTTTCAAATTAGCTTTTTCCACTTTAAGATCTTACGAAGGGGCAGTATCTTCATTAAGTAGAGAATTTTACTTTTAATTATTAATCAGATTTTGTCCTTTATTAAATCTCCCCTGAGCATATCCCAGCTCCCATCACACACACACACACACACATACACACACACACACACACACACACACACACACACACATACAGTGAGGAACTGAACAGCTTTCTCTTTGGTGTGATAATCTTGTGTAAATCAGAAGCTACAGCAAATTTTTCTTTTTGTAATTTATTTTTTAATAAGAATACAAAAGAACAGAACATTTAACAGCCACACTTATAATTAGATTCCTGATAGATTAAAAAATCAGTGCCCTCAAATTATTTAAAATGGTTAAATTTGTATTATTTCATGAATCCACAGAAAAACTCCAGCATAGTACCAATGCAAAGGTGCTGAGATGGTTTGTCCCAATATCCATAGATGAACTAACACAGAACTGAAAAAATGGGAGCCAATCCATTTTAAAAACTATTTACTAATTCATTTTGTTCAAGAAGTTCAATATTTTATGTCTTTTGATGTAAAATGATCAACAAGTATTTAGACGGATTGCTTATATATTGTCTATAATGTATGAAATGAAGTAAATTCTAGTATTACACATAAATATGAGACAAATGACAATTTGATATAGGAATACACCATAGCATTGATTTTTAAAGCCTGCTTTTTTATAGAAACATTGGGCACAGAGGAGAAAAAATGTGAAAGAAGATGCACATATTTTATCTGTTGTAAATGCCCCTCTTCTATGACAAAACAATACACAAACGCAAGAATGATGTGACTGACACCTTTGAGAATATTGACAAGTAGCAAAGACTCAAGGATTTAGTAATAAATCAGTAATAAAACTCTCTACACTTGGTAAGAGTAAGACAAAAGTGAACAGTAACATAGTTCATAGCAGGAGTTCCATAAATTCCCTAGATATAAATGATCAGTCTGAATCTTTGAAAGCTTTATCAATAATATATAAGCATATCTATTCATTAATATATTGTTGTAATCACATAACTTCTAGTGTTACATAACTGAATATTTAATTCTTGTTATCATTTCTAGAAAAAAATAAGTGACATGAGTTGCAGATGCAGCATTTTTCTTGGTTTACTTGCTTTATAAATAAGTTATGATTTCCATTTTATATCTGTCTGAAATAATGAAAGTAAACTCAGCAAGTGTAGTAGTACACTTTGCATTTTAATTTTGTTAAATATGTAAGAATTTCTAAAAGAATAAGTGTTTGAAAAAAAATTTCCATAGAAATATTACTCTACTATGTAAGTGACATACTTGGTATATGTAACACACACATACTCTATTAACAATACCTGAAATAAGACTATTATTATTCTTTATGCATGTAGGCTATGTTATCTGAGCAGAGCTGTCAGGTTTTTAAGATTAAATTTGATTAATTCATTAATTCCCACTTCTACTCTGCTTAAAACAGATCATAAAGACTAAACAAACCTGCAGGCTCAGGTAAAGACCTTTTTTTCTTGATGTCTTATCCTTAGATCATAGTCTTTCAGAGTCCCAGATTTGCATTTCATGTGTGTGTATGGATGTGAGGAAGACATGGTGCCCACCTAGGAGTGCTTTGCTTTCGTCCCTCCCAAGTAACTATCCTGCCTACCTTTCAGCTATTTTGCTACTATATTTTTTTTATAAGCAAATGCCTTCAGGGCAATGATGATTTTTGATACTAACCATCCTTCTGGTTTATTATATTATTCTTTTATTGCTTGGTAATAATTTCCTTGGTGATATTTTAAAATAATAAACATGATTAGCATTCTCAGTCCTCTGTTCCCAGGGAAAGAACATAAACATTAGAATCTGAACATAACAAAGATCATATGAATACCATATGCTAACATGTGCAGTTGCTTATAAAGTTAACTCTCAGGACTAAACACTTTCAAAGGCTACATAATTACACAAAACTACTTGCATTTTCTTTTTTTTTGAGATGCATTTTATTTATTCTATTTAGTTATGCACTTAGTTATTTCCCTGTGCTCAGTTCTTGAAGTAGGGACCTTGGGATATATGTGGATGATGCTGAGTGAACTAAACATTTATTTTCTTAAATGACTCTTACTTTCTTATTTATATTACTCATCTGTCTCCCTATCTTGTATTACTACTTTTCTTTCTTTGCTAGTTAACTTTAAAATCACTTAGAATACTATGCAAATTCCTTTATCCTTATCTTTTTATACTTAGAATTAACATATTTTCTTATCAGTTTATGTGAAAATTTGAATAAAACATGTATTTTTACCTTTTTAGCAGGCATATTTTATCAGTTTGTATTTTGTCTCTGTCTTCATATTTCATTAAACATTGTGTTTAATTTTATTAAGTCAAAATTAATACTATTATTGTGATGTCCAACTTATACATTTGATCCAAGAGCAGGATCAAATATTTTTATATATAGCTCTAATTTTCTAGTCATCTGTAAATGTTTTGTTTTTCTGTAATATGCAATTATGTATTATTTATAGAGTAGTAACAATGAATCTTTTTTCTATTTTTCTCAAATGTTCAACTGATACCCCACTCCAATTTTTTCATTTGTCATTTTTGCTACCTTTCTGTGTCATATTTTTCACTATATTCTAATCTTAACTTTTTAGACTTTTTTAATTTAGTAATTTCTGAGTCATAAATGCAGAGTATACAGTAGAAGCAGAAACTAATAATATTGGTACTATGTGTCATTGTTAGTCAATGTTTTTGAAATATTTAATATCATTGCTTTATTTTCATTTCTACCAGAAGTTTATGAGCTAACCAGAAAATATTTTATCCTATTCACCTCTGCCCCCAAATTCATATTCATTGAATTAGTTGACCTGCTTCATATCTAGTATTCTGAAAGTTTTATAGCAAGATCTAAGTGTCATGGCCTTCAGTGGGGTCTAGTCAACCCCAATTTCCACTTTTTTTGCTCTCTATATAACCGGAGACTGACTAGACTGCTTTGATAGAAAAAAATGATGAGTACTGCTTTTTATACTTGTCAAATACTAATAAAATAATTTTTTAAATCCTGAATTTAAATTTCACCTCTCATTGTAATGCAGTCATTATTCATAAGTACACTATAGATTATTTTTATTAGTTTGGAATAAAATGGCTAGATATGACTTACCACACAGAAGATAAGGACAATCAGTATATAGATGTCCACACAGCACAAAATTAATAATGTAGATTTTTAAAACAAACGTTTTGTCTTTTTTTTTATAAGAAAATTTTTTCTTGTTATGGAGCAGAAAAAATAAGTCAGAAATAAGACTTTACAATTTTCCTAGCTACAGTAAAATTCTACTTTAATTTGGTCTTATTTATCATTTTTATAACTTAACGTTCAGTAAAATATTCACGTTTTTGTATTCCCTATTCTTCAATTTCATATAAATAATAACAAGTTGTTAGGAAAAAATAACTAATATGTATTTCTTCACTTTCCTAGTAAATACTCTGTATTTATATTTGTCCAGTATCTTAGATAACATCAAATGTTAATTTTACTGTTATGAGCATGTTTAAACTGATGAAATATAACATTTCTGAAAGTATTTCATTATGTTTATCTTCTGTGGGCATTTTATACTCTATATAAATTATTTATAGATATAAAAATACAGAGTTCTTCTTGCAATATTTGAATATAGCGTATAAATCTTATTCTTCATCATTTGGACATACTCATTTGGGAAGTAAAAGTGTCTTAAGTTGTTTGTAGCACTGGCAGTTTTCCCTTCTAGTTAAGTTAGAAAGTGTTCTCCCTTTGTATTCAATTCATTAGTCAACTGTTTAACAACTGTGAGAATTTTGCTTCAGAAATTTAAAAGAAGCTTCTATGATCACCTAATCAACAATTCTGGATAGCATTATTGTAACACTTCCACGATGTTAGAATCTTTCTTAAGGAAAGAAAATGTATTAGTTTGCTCCATTTAGAAAAGCACTTCACATAGAGTACTTTTATGTCATAGTTAATTTTCATTCACTCTTCTGTTGTAATGGCCTTTCCACAACTCAGCCCACTGGAACTGGAAAAAGAGATGATTATGATGTTACTTTGTTAATGTTCTTTCATGTATAAGGAAAGATTTGCCATGATACCCATAGCTTGCTCCTTTGCAGACTTAATAGTACTACTGTTTTTCTCTAATAGAATCTTCTCATTTTTATTGTTCACTTAGTGACACATTCCAAAATCCATATGGAAAATGTGATAACAAAATGCATCAGGGGTCTGAGCATTTTTAAAGAGTTTATAAACCAGGTATTTGCAAATAGAAGAAATACAGCAAATAGAAGTTACAAAACCCACTCTTTCAGTCTTTAATAATTCCTGTAGGAATGGAATTAGAGTGAGGAATAAGGTTCCATATCAGACAGAAACTCTGCTGGTCTTAATCAGAGGCAGAAATTTTCCAGGCCCCGATATATTTGTAATGCATTTCAAATAAACCCACAGAAAATGGGCTAAATGTGACAGCAGATTCACAATCAGATTAGTGTGACCTGTCTTTGCTATATCTCCTGCTGTTTAATTTATAACCCTCATTCTGTTTGTGTGTGGGATGGAGGGATGCCTGAAATTCTTTTTCATTCATTCCTTAGCTGATGGAATGGTACAAAACAGCTGTGTACAAATATAGTTGTGGGCTTAAAACTAATCAGAAGTGACATTAAACAACTAAATGGATGTATAGATGTTGATAGCTCAGAAGAGTTGATATTGTCAATCTTAATTAGCAATAGAAATTTCACCAGAAATAGAAAGCTGTTTCATTGACATTCTCTTCTCCCTGGAAATTTGTTTCTTATTCTTTATATTTGGAGAACTTCATAAGAACTAACATTCTGACATTGATGGTCTTTAGAAAGCACACACTCATCACCCTGACTTCTTGTGAATGGTAGTAACTTGTTGCCACTTACATATTAATCTCAACTCATGTATACAGATCCCAGGGACAAAAAAGTACCTGAAACAAAAGCAAAGCAAGGGTGTCAATGATTATGTAAACAAGATATATTTTAAAAAATTAAACGTCAATGAAAAGGGGACTTAAAGTTGAGGAAATTTCTTTCTCAGAAAGAGAACATTCACTTCCTGCTGAATTCTGATCAAAATCTGTAAATAGAAACTAATACACTGAAGTAAAAAGATAACACACATAATTCACAATGAATTGAATGTAGAGTATAAAGTCAATAATTAATATTAAATCTTTTTCTCTTTAACAATATTTTCTATCCTAGATTATCCAGATTGATACAAAATGACTTTGTTCCAATTAAAAAATTGTGTATTATCTTTAAAATTGTCAATCCTATGTGCATATTTTCAAGATGCTTAAACTGATTCATAGTAAACATGTTTTACAGGCACTGTTTTATATATTTAGGCATTCATCTATTTATTCAATAATTATTTCATGAGACTTGCAATTTGAAAATAAGAGAAATGCTTATGCTTGCAGATATAAAAGACAGAGTAGATAGGTATGTCAAAACCAATGGATAAATGTCATGATATATTAGAGTTTATATGCAAGAACATGCATATTAACAGCAAATGTTTGTAGCAGAAAATGGGTATCTATTCTAATATTCACTCTACTTGCAAAAATTTAACTCATAAATATGTTTTGAAGTAGACTTTAAAAGTTCTGCTTATATTTATGTTACAGAAGTCCATGGATAGCAATTAGTCCTACAGAAATAATAAGAAAACAGAAGTCTAAAAATAATTCATACTTTTCTTTGAAGTAATAAGGACCTATTGACACAAAGAAATAAAAAAAAAAAACCCCTCCTTAGGTGAAAAGGGACAAGGTAATTTTGTTTGTGTGACTGTTTTTTTGGCGTTGGCTTCAGAGCAGATAAAGAGCCACACAATCCAAGGACAGCATTTGGAAAACTGGCACATTTTAATTAAACATTCTTTTGACATACTGGATTTTAACCTAAATTTTAATCTGAAAACATGATTGATCCTCTTCAGCTAGGAATTCTCTTTTATTAAAACTTTCTGATTAAACAGAGTGGGATTAGGAATGGAAAAGGGAGATTATGCCTTTTTAGTGTGACTATCAGAGGACCACAATCTTGACTTCTCATATCATATTGTTTCATACTTACCTTTCAATTGTTTCCTAACATAATATTCTATCATATAACCTTAAAGATTTGAAGTCTCACATTCTCAGAGTGCAACAGTTTCAAGAATTCATAGCTTTATGGATTTCAAAATAATCAATATAGCAATTCATATAGAAAAGTAAGCAAAATCTATTTAGTTTAAATACAAAGAGAACAAATAATTTTAGGAATAAATACAATGATAGTAGATGACACCAACCCAAAATTATTTATCCAAGAAAATATTTTAAACAGCAAATATTTTATTAAGCGGGTTTTTCTGATGAAAAGATGAAATAATTTGTCACCACATTATAAGAAAAGCTAAAGTCATATCTCCAAGCTAAAAGAATATGCCAGAAGTTTAAATAGATCGAATGTCAGAAAGAGCAAATTTGTGGGCATAAATTGAAGCTCATTTTATTAACTATCGACATCATTCTATGATCTACTTATCTATCTTATATTTAAATGGTTAATAATGGCTTAAAGCAATAAAATAGCAATATATGATAAAGTTTTAACATAAAGAATTAAAATATATGACATCAGAGGACAAAGAATAAGTGAAGCCCTTACTCATCCTTTGTTATATAATGATATAAGATTACTTGAAAGTATGCATTAATTTCTTAAAGGTCAATATTATAATCTCAAGAAAATCTAACCATAATACAAACACCCGGAAAAAGATTTTTGCTGTGAAGTTAATAGAATCTCTTTCCTCTTCCCATTCACTTTCCTTTCATTAATGATCAGTGTAGCTTAAAGCCACTAGATGAATCAGAGCAAGTCAGGAATTCATTTATGGGTCTAACAAACCAATAACGTCACAAAGCAGTGATAGGACCTAAGCAGGATGAAAATAGTATCTTTCTACTAAGCTTGATGAATCAGATGGAAGCAGAGGCAGAGAAGTGATTTTGAGTGCAGTAAAGGAATCTAGAAGGATGGAAATTATTTCCATTCAGGAAACTTTCTCATGTGTGGAGTGTAAACCTGTTCATCATGGATAAGGCATTCAAAGTAGGAGAACTTGAGAAATCAAGGCTAGAGATAGATTAAGGGAACACTTTCACTTAAAGAATTGTCCATCATGAAGAGATAGAACCCAAATGTTTTTAGTGTATCTGCCTGTTTATCTATCTATCTACCTGTTTAACTATGTGTTCAGATATGAGAAGTTCTTAAAATTTGAATATCATCAGAAGAGTTGTATAACTATATTGGGAAGTCTAAAAATGGTTAAGATCACAAAAAAATCGTTACATAAGCAAGAAGAGGGAAGTTGTAAAACGTTTCCCACAATTTAATCTGATTATATTTTAAAACCAAATAAATAACGTTCATGTATCTATATAGATTTAGGGGTTGGAAGTAAGGGTAGGAAGACAAAGAAGTGAAGATTTGGAAACCTTGGTCATTCTAACCATGTCCATATTTAAATCAGTGTTTCTAAATGTTTTCAAAATTAAGTGTATTTGAGCATGATATCTGTACACAGGTAATCAAGAGATTATTATTTCTTTATTTGCTATATTCATAAATATTCACACATATTTTAAACAAAATTATTTGAAAGTATTTGGAATATATTTCTGCTTTCTTTTTATAATTAAATATGCAAAACTTGTTTCTCTAGAATCTAAGATTCTATGTTCTTTGCCATTTTGTGACATTTTGAAAATGATATACCAACTAGAAAAAGCGTGATCTGCCCTTTAGAAAACAATGGTATGAAATGCTTATATTTTCTAGTCTGAACAAATTACTTAAAAAGGATGAAACCTGTCTAAAAGAAGTCAATAGAGCATAACTCAAAAACAGTAACAGAATTGGCTTGAGAATGGTTAATTTTTACTTTATTTAATTGTGATATTTTTCCCCTAGAATATGGTTACTTTTATATGCAAAATTCTTAAGTAACTTGTATATAACCTAGAGCTAACTTAGCAGGCTATATTTGTTTCAGTCAGAAAATGTGACAGAATGCTCTGAAAAGGAATTTCAAATTTTTTTTTTAATTTGAAAGAAATTATCCATAAGAATGTAATAGTTTAAGAAACAGAGAAATTCACAAGAGGATTGTTTTCATTTCCAGTGACCACTGGATATATTTTACCTTATGTTTCTTTTATATGTGGTTGCTATATGCACCTTAACTGTTGTATTAGCATAAAATGAGATAATGTATGTAAAATACTCAGATAGTAATTTTATTTGTATCACTCTTACAGCTTTCCTATTTTGGAAATTAGTCAGCCTGCTTCACGTCAATACCAATTATAATAATACTTTATTCAATCTCTTACCTACTCAATTGTAATGTTCAAACTATAATCTGACTTACTTTTTGGTGTTGTAACAGTGAATTGACGTGAAAGTATTTAGAATATATTCAGCTCTTGACATATACCATATTTTGTTCATTTCCAAGTACCTTCAAATTGGATTATTTTGCATATTCCTTAATGTTATTTCTAATGAAACAATCATTTTTTGAAACAACTGGTAATTTCATTCCCAAAGTATTTTATCTGTAAATAATTAACCCAAATGTGTTCTCATGTTCATATAGAAGCAGTATGCAGTTTTCATAAATTTTGAGGAAAATATTTCTGATGATGATTCATACATTTTAAGTGGCTGGTCTTTCATTGTCTCTTTCCCTAACATTAAAAAAAAAAAAAGTTTTATCCTTTATATTTGACATATATGTTAAAACATCTGAACTTCTTATTTGATTTCTGACATATCACTTAACATTATCACTTGTAGTTTCATCCAGTTTTTCACAAAAGACAGTTTCATCTTTAATATCTGCACAGAATTCCAATCAATACACATGTTATCACATCTTTATCCAGTCAACTGTCTATGTGCATTTAGGTTGTTTTCATGACTTTGCTATTGTGCATTGTGCTACTATGAACATAAGGATGTGTATATTTTTTCTGATTATGTTATTGTATTCTTTGGATACATACTCAGTAATGGGATTGTTAGATAAAATGGTAACCTCTTTTCTATTTTTTTGTAGAATCTCCAAATTGTTTTCTAAAAATATTGTACTAATTTGCATTTCCACCAATCTGTAAGATTTTTCAAGAAAAATAACAAATGATTTGACAAAAAAACACCAAAATTCACAAGACTCAAAACTAGCTACCAGAGGAGTGAGTGTAGGGAGGGAATAGGAAATGAACAAATATAGTGGTGAAAAATAACACTGGAAATCTTGTGATAGGTAAGATATGATTTACACACAGATTGAGATATGATTCAATATCCTAAAATCATATAACCATGTAAAGAAAAGAAATAATAATAAAGAAAATGCAATGATCACTTGCTAATAATATAAATGTATGAAAGCATGTGTAATTTTGTTATTCTGTAGGCTACATTTATAACATATTTTAATGCAAGTTTTCTCTCCGTTATATAATTTTAATTATATATATAAAATACTTTGCTAACCATATTCCAGGACAGAGGACTAGGATGTGTAGCCGATATTTTCAGAATTAAAAAATTTTATTTTATTTAATTGCACTTAAGTAACACACTGCCAATATAACCTAGTAAATTTCTACTAATATTTTTTTCATATTAACCACTCAAATAAAAATGTTCAATGTTGATGAATTCCACAAAGCTGGCATTAGTAATTAGTCAACATATTCCATCATTTACACAATACATTTAAATGTATGAATATGATATTCACAACAGTATTACAATATGCTCTATTCTAGATGCTATGACAAATTTAGTTGTATATCAGTTTCTTGTACATATGGATGGGTAAACTATTATTGTTCTGCAATATAGATAAGCTTTGGGAGTTAAATAATTGGGGAATTCTGGAATACTTTATAAATAATGATGAAGTGATTTAATATTTGTAACCGTTATTTAAGAAATTTTCAAAAAATAATATTATAATTTTGCAATATACCTTCTATTGATCACAATAAACATGTTTTTGTGAAATGCATATTAATTTCTATGCATCAAATCTAATACATTTTAAAATGAAATATAAGCAATACCTTTAATGTTTTCACAGTAAAGACAGAGTAATTTATTATTATTAATACTCTAAATGTATCTTTATTCAATAAAACATGACTTGTAATTGCAATTGTTCACTTTAATCAGGAAAGATTTGATACATATGATTTAGTGAGAATTAACTCAAAAGGTTTTAGTCAGGTATAACATATTTTATCTAGGGAACACGTAAGTATTTATTTAAAATGATAGCTTCCCCCTTTCACATCCACTTTCAGAATTATTACATTCATAAATTTCATAAATTTATAATTTAGAAAACTTGAATGTTTCTTATATTTCAAATTAGCACATTTTTCACTTTCTGTAATGAATGAGAAATCATTTGAATTAAGTCTCCGATGTTTCTCTCCAACCCCAATCTCATAATTAAATAAAGTGATTTTCAGCTGAATGTTTTCATATTTTTAAAGAATCATATACAGATATGTTCATTTTTATGCTATTATTTATTTTGTTTGTATCACTATATGATTTTCAGAATATTTGATTCACACTTCAATTAGTGGACATTTCATAACGCACCCTTGACCAGATTACTTTGCCTTCACCACCACCTTATTCATTCTGTTGTTCTCTTCCCTACCCATAAGCCTGGTAACCACTATTTTGCATTCAATTAATTTTGTTGTATTTTATCTGTAAGTTTTTTTTTTATTTTCCACATATCAGTGAAATATTCCTTTACTTTAATTTTTGACTTATTTTCACATAGCCCAATCACCTTCATTTCCATTAACTTCAGTGTAAAAGACACAAGTTCATCTTTTTTAATAGCAGTATAGAATTCCATTGAATGTCATAAATTCTTTCTTTAGCAATCTATTGACAGCATTTATGTTGCTTCTATGTCTTGTCTAATGTGAATTATGCTATTATGAACATAGAAGTATATATGATTTTCCAATTAATGTTCTATTTTCTTTGGTTATATGCCTAGAATATGCCAAGAAACTCACTTGAGATCCAAAGTCAAATATAGATTTAAAGTGAATGGATTGAGAAAGCTATTTTAAGCCAATAGAGAATATAAACAAGGAACTGTTATATTCATCTCAGATAAAATAGACTTCCAACAGAAGAAGGAACAACAAATAAAGATCACCATTGTATAATGATCAAAGAATCAATACAAGAGGAAGATATAATACTTATAAATTTATTTAAAATGATAAAATATATGCATCCAATCGAGGAGCAACCAAATGTATCAAGTAGATAATAACAGATGTAAAGGGAGACAGCATGCAATAATAGTAGGAAACTTTCACACCCAATTCACAGTAAAAAATTAATCATTCAGACAGAACATCAGTAAATAATAGATCTAAACTATAAATTAGAAGATATATACTTAATATATTCAGAGTACATTCAGAGATATATTCAGAGTAGTTTACCCCAAAACAATAGACTTCACATTCTCTTGAAATATCCATGGAGCATTCTCAAGAACAGATCATATGGTAGGATACAAATCAAGTTTTAATAAATTTACAAAGGTTGAAATAATATCTAACTTTTTCTCAGATCCCAATGATCTCTAATTAGAGATCACCAAAAAGAGGAAGTCCAAAATGCAAAGCAGTTTAGAATGAAAATGTTGTTGAACATCAGTTGGATCAAAGAGGAAATCAGATATAAAAGATTTTTAAAAGTGGAGTCAAATAAAAATGAAGATACAGTTTATCAGAATCTGTGGGATGCAGCAAAAGACGTAATGAGAGTGAAATTTATAGTAATATAATCATACCTCATGATCAAAAAAGAAATACAAATAAAACACCTAAATCTTCACTGAAAGGAGCTAGTAAGAGAAAAGGATACCAAAACAGTTGAATTGCAATCAAGAAAACTGAAATACTAACTAAAAATCTCTAAAAAAAAACCAAAAAAAACCCTAGACCAGATTGTTTCACTTGTAAATTCTACCAAATATTCAAAGAATTAACACCAATGCTTCTCAAGTTCCTTAAAATATTGAAGAAGACACTTCAAAATACCATTTATTATGCCAACATTATGCTGATTCCTAAGATATCACTAAAAAAGATAATTGCAAACACATATCCTTGGTTAATATGGATGCAAAAATCCTCAAGAAAATTCTATCAAATCAAATTCAACAATTCATTGAATGCATCATACTCCATGATCAAAATGTGTTTTCTTCCAGGTGTAAGAATAGTTCAACATATGCAAATCAATAAATATGATAAGCCACATCAATAAAAAGAAAGAAAAAAGCTGCATGATCATTTCAATAGACACATAATAAGCTTTTAACAAGACTCAACATTCTTTTATGACAAAAACTCTCCAAAAATGGGTATAGATGGAATGTATCTTAATGTAATATAATAAAGTCTATATACAACAAATTCATATACAACATTATATTCAATGGAGAAAAACTGAAAGCTGTTCCTCTCAGATCAGGAAAAAGGAAGGGATGTTCACTCTCATCACTATTTAATGTAGTGTTGGAAGTCCTGATCAGTGGAATTAGACAAGAAAAATATCCCAAAGCTATCCAAATTGGAAAGAAAGAAGTGTGAAACTCATACTCTTTGTAGATTATAAGATAATATATAGAGAACCCCAAAGACTAACAAAAAGTTTCTAGAAATAATAAATACAGCAACATGGCAGGTGACAAAACAAATATTAAAAATCTGTTTCATTTCTATGTGCGAATAACAAAATTGCACTAAGGAACTCAGAAAAACAATCTCCCTCACAATTGCAACAAAAAATTAATAACAGGAAAAAGAAACAAAAAAGTGAATGATCTATACCCTTAAAATTGCAGACATTATTGAAAGAAATAGATGACAAAGAAATGGAAAGATATTACATGCTTATGGATTTAAGACTTCACATAGTGCAAATGGACATGTTACCTAAAACAATATACAGATTTAATGCTATTTCCATTTAAATACCAAACATATTCTTCACATAAATAGAACAAAAAATCATTAAATCTTTTTGGAACTATAAGAGACCTCAGATAGAATACATTCCTAATGAAAAAAGAACAAAGATGGAGGTATAATGCTCTCTGACTTCAAACTGTAATTCAAAGCAATAATAATCAAGTTATCATGATGTTGGTTATTAAAACAGATATGTGGATCAACTAAACAGAATAGTGAGCCTGAAAATAAACCCGCCTATATATGAACAGTTAATATTCGACAAAGGAGCCAAAGGTTTTTACAATGAGGCAAGGACATTCTCTTCAGTAAATGCTATTGGGAAACTTGACAGTCATATGCAAAAGGTTAAAACTAGGTCACTACTTATCAGCATATACAAATATTATTCAGAATGGATTAGAGACTTAGATGTAAGGTTAGAAAAAATAAAATATATAGAAGAAAACATAGGCAAAACACTAAAGAACATTTATCTAAGAGAATTTCTTAACTCTCAGCTCCAATAGCAAGGGAAATAAAAACTAAAATAAGCAATTTGGATTGCATCAATCTAAAAAGTTTCTGCACAATTAAAGGAAATCTCATCAAAACAAAAAACACCCTACTGAATGGAAGAAGGTATTTGCACATCATATGTTTATGTGGGGTTAACATCCCAAACATATAAAGAACTCATGTAACTCAAAAATGACCAAAAAAACCTAGTAATTCAATCAAAAATGGATAGATGATATTAACAAATGCTTCTCCAAAGAAGATATACAAGTAGTCAACAGGCACATGGAAAGATATTCTACCTCCCTTGTCATTAGAGAAATGTGAATCAAAATAACAATGAGGTATCACTTCACACCATTGCAAATGACTATTATCAAAAACAAAGGAAGCAGCAAATGCTGTAGAACATGTGGCAAAAAATTAACTCATACACTCTTGATGGGAATGTAAGATAGTGCAACCATTATTGAAAGCATTATGGTGATTCCTCCAGCAATTGAGAAAGGAAGTCATATATGATCCAGTTATTTCTATAGTTGGTATTAACCCTAAAAACACTACATTTATTCATACAGATATATGCTTCACTGTGTTCACTGTGCTATTATCTACAATAGTCAAGGGCTGGAAAAAACTTAAATGTCCATTACAGATGAATGGATAAGGAATATCTGGTATATATACATAATGAAATATAACACAGTTATCAAAAGAGGGTGAAATTCAGCCATTTACAGCAACATGGATGGATCAAGGAAAAGGATGCTTAGTAAGACAAGCCAGAAGAAGAAAGGCATACAATGCATCATCTCATTAATATATGGTATATAGATTTACAAGTCAACAAATGAATTAAACAAAATTGGACCTTAAAGTTGATTTAAAAGTAATAAATAGAAGTTTAGGCAATAAAGCAAATCAGATGTTTCAAGAAAAGAAGAAAGAATGAGGGACAAACACATTAAAGAGGATTAAGTTTATAGTGAAGGAAAACTAAAATAGTGGTAAACTTACTATATCATATAAAGATGTTCAACTGCTGTGATATATACCTTAAACCTCCTTAATGTTATGATGCAATATTCTTTCAGAATATCAATTAAAAAACAAAATATAACAGGTTTTTGTATATCAGTTTTGCAACAACACTTTACTATATTGCTGTTTCTAACAGTTTTTTGTTGGAATATTTGAGGTTCTCTCCTTATATATTATCATGTCTCCTTCAAATAGTGTTAATTTCATTCATTCTTACTTTCCAATTTAAATATCCTTATTTCCTCTTGTGGACTAGTTCTCTCAAGAATTCCCAATATTATATTTTGTCACTAGAAGTGAGAGAAAATAAACTTGACTTGGTCCTGATCCTAGAGGAAAAGCTTTGTGTCCTTACTCATTGAATATGATATTGGCTGTGGTATATATATATATATATATATATATATATACACATACACATATATACACATATGTGTATATACATATATAAATTCTTTGCAATGCTGAAGTATTTTCTGTAACTATTATTGATAAAATGGCCACATTGTCTAAAGCAATGTACAGATTTTGCACAATGCTCCTCAAAATTCCAATGTGATTTTTCAAAGAACTGGAACAAAGAAACATTTAATTTATATTATACAAGACCCTGAATAACAAAAGGAATACTGAGAAATAAGAACAATAATATTACCAGACTTTATGACTACTACCCATGCTACATAGCAATAGTAAGCAAATCAACATCACACTGAAAAAAAAAAATGGCACACAGATCAATGTAACAGAATGAAAGTCCAGAAATAAACTCAAACACTTATTAACAACTCATTTATGAGAAGGGAAACAAAGGCATTAAATGAACAGGGACAGTATCTTCAATAAATGTTACTGGAAAAACTGAACACCTACAGACAAAAGGATAACATTAAACCACTATCTAACACTTTATATAAAAATGGATTAAAGACTGGATGTTAGACCTACAACCATAAATTGCATAGAAGAAAATATAGGTAATACATTCCTTAATATTGACCTAAGAGATGTCTTTGGGAATTCATCTCCAATGCCCAGAGGAAAAATGTCTAAATGAGACTACATCAAACTAAAAAGATTCTGCACAGTGAAAGAAACTGCCATAAAATTAAAAGACACTTTAATTTACTAAATGGAAAAAGATATTTGTATATCTGAAAAGAGGTTAATTTCTAAAATATTTTTAAAGATAATTAATAAAATTTAACAGAGGAAATCAAACAATACATTCAATAAATAAAAGATGTGAATAAACACTTCTTCAAAGAGGACATGCAGATGACCAGCAGACACCTGAAAAGATGTCTCTCTTGTCTCTCATATCTCATTATTATGGATATGAGAATCAAATCCAGAATGAAATATCGGCTCACACTGGGTGAGAATAACTATTATACAAAAGACCAGAAGCAAGTGTTGGTGATAGTGAAAAAATGTTCATCATATATACCGTTGATGGGTACAATCATTGTGGAAAGTGTATGAAGATTCCTAAAAAAAACTGAAATACATTATTTCGACACTTTATCTTTTAATGCTCCCCAAACATGCAAATATGTTTTGATGTCTGCATTTACCTTTTATATGCTGTGTAGATTTCTGTTTTGTCCAATTTGTCTAATGTGTAGTTCAAGTCCATTGTTTATTGATATTTTTTCCTGGATGAGTTATCCAATATCAAAAATGTGTATATTGCAATCCCCTAATTGTACAGTAGTGTCTATATCTGCCTTCTGATTTGTATTTGTTTAATAAATGTTTCAATTATAGGTGCATATATATTTACAATTGCTAAATCCTCATGAAAATTAGACTCTTTTAAATTATATGACATTTTCCGTCTCTTGTTACAGTTACTGATTTCAAGTGTACTTTTTCTGAGATAAGCAAAATTTCCCCTGGTCTTGTTTGGTTTCCAGATGCGTGAAATATAATTTTTAACCTTACAGTTTGAGAAAATACGTTTTAGTGCTGAAATAAGTCTCTTGCAGATAGTATAAAGTTAGGTTTTATTATTTTGTATTCTTATTTCCTTGATAGTATATGAGAAAATTCAATTAAATTATACTCAAAATATTTATTCATAATTAAGAACTTACTAATGTCATATTATTGTTTTTAGGCTGTTTTTAATTTCCTCCCTTCCACTCTTTAAGTTTTCTTCTATACATTGATCACTCGCTATCAATATGAACGTAAATTCTTTTTATTTTGTCTTTTGTATTTATTCTATAAGTTTTTTGGTTTGTGGTTACCATGAGATTTACATAAAAGATCTTATGAATGCAGCAGTTTTATAAGAATCTATAATAAACTAGAAACAACTTAACTTTAATTGCATATAACACTTTAGCTTTTAATTCCCCCCAAAATACAATATGTTTTGATGTCTGCATTTATCTTTTAAATGCTGTACATCTTTTTAATCAATTATGGTGGCAATTATTATTAGTTTTGTCCTTAATATTTGCACTAGTTGAAGTAATTAACTTACTTCATACCATATATTTATATTAAGTTATTCTGCATTTTTTTATATTTTACATTTACCAGTGTTTCATATTATATATTTGCATGTTATTAATAAGCATTTTTTCTTTCAAATCAAATAACTCTTTTCATCACTTCTTATAAGGTAGTTTATTAGTGATGAACTTCTTCAAATTTTGACTCTAAAATTCTTTGACACTTTAATTTCTGAGAGTATTTGGAGATGCCCTACTATGTGAAAGATATTTTTCTCTCTTTATGCTTTAAAATTTTTTTTTGTCATTGAATTTATACAGTTACATTGCAATGTGTCATGAGGAAAAGATTGTTTTGTTTTGAAATTTGGTGGCTAATTTATGAATTTCATGAATATGGCTGTCCAAATTTCTCATCAGACTTTAGAATCACCCATTCATTATTTAAGTAACTGTTCTTCTCTCCTACTCCATATTTTCTTTTGAGACTAAAACTATGCATAGAAATCTTTTAAAGTTGCTTTACTATTTTTTATTCTTTTTTCTTTGTTCTCATTGAATAATTTCAAGTTACATATCTTTCACTTTATAGATGCTTCTGCCTGATCAAGTCTGTTATCGATGCTTTCTATCTTTCATTGTGCTTTATCTTTCATTGTGAATTTCTGCTTTTTCATTTCTCTCTCTTTTAATCTCATTTTTGTATATAGCTTTTCTGTCATTTAATTTTCTTTCTGCTCTCTTATTGTTCAATGTGCTTCCATAAAGTAATTCTGAATTATTTTTGATATAATCATAGCTATGCATTGTTTGAGATCAGTTGTTGAAAATTATTGTGTTCTTCTGATAGTCTGTTTCCTTGATATTTCATGCTCCTTGAAAATTTGTATTTCTGTTTTCATACTTCAAAGAAATCACCTCCACTAGGTCTTACAGGCTGTCTTTGAGAGAGATACAGTTTCATTCAGTCTCTGTTAGAAAATATGAGGTGTTCTCAGCCTTTTCTGTAAAGATAGTTGTCTATATTTTATCTTCACTCTTAGAGTGTAATTCTTGATATTTCATGCATTCTCTCAATCTTGAAGAGCAGGACTGAGTAATGACACTTTCCTACCTACTTGTTTTGTGTGGAATGCTCAAGTTTGTAAGTTTTTTCCCATTTCCACCAATGGGGTCTGATTTTTAAGTGAATGCTCATTGTCAGTGTGCAACATCCACTCTTGCTACCATGCAGGGTGTGCACAGTCAACCATGGGAGGAGATGTGTGCAAGAACCACATAAAGCATTAAGGGTGCCAGCGAGCTAGTTTGGTGAATTCACAGAGGAGGCATTCATAGTTGCTTGTAACAGAAATTTTTAACAGCATTTGTTAAATAGTAAGTCAGTTCTTGTGACTTTGATGCCCTAGGAGAGTATTAGCTATTCTTCTTCCATCTGCTCATTGTTTGCTATCAGCCACACATCTCAGTTTTTCAGTTGTTTTATTGCACTCTTTTTTTTTTTTTTTTGATAGAGGGAGAAAACATTATGTCACTTTAGTGTCATCCTTCACAGTTACAGAAGCCAGATGTCTACTCATATTCCCTCACTTCCTTCCTTTGGAGAAAATCGCCAACTGAGAACAACTCTCATAATCCTGAACTGTAATATCTTGGGTCAGAAGTGACACATGCAAAGCAAAATTGTTCTTCCAACCCTTTCAAGTAATCAAATCTTGATAGTTTTTTCTCCAATGGTATACTGAAAATTATCGACTAGCTCCTAGACTTCTTCTAAGGCACTCTCATCTATGGCTAATTATAAATTGGTGTTTGTGGAGGAAAAAAGTCAGAATGGTTTAATTTTGCAATTTTATAGCATTACATCATATCAAATCTCTAAATTTAATTATCTTGGCTTTGGAGGCAAATATTACCATCTCAGTACTAGAAAAACAAAATAGACAAGTTATCGACCTCCAATACTCTTAAAATAAAATGGTAGGACAAGCATAAGATAATGGCTCTACATATTTTTTTTTCTCTGTTTTTGACTTCTGATTAGAAGACTTAAGGAAAATGCCTTTGAGTTTTTTTGTTTTTTTTTTATAGCTTCTGGTTTAACTGAAAAAAAGTAAAAACTTTGTTATTTCCAATTCTAATGTGAACCAAGACTCAGTTGATACTTTTGAGTTTTCAGTAAAATATTATGTATTCTATCTTTTTTCTATTTCACACTTTGGCAGCTATTTGTAAATTTTAGCATATTTTACCTTCTCAATTGGTTCAGAATTTCACAAATCAACATTTCATAGTTCCTTATTATTTAACAGTTTTATCTTAATGTATTTTAAATTTCTCTCTCACCCTCTGAAATTTTACTATAAGCAACTATGATACAAGGTAATCCCTTCAACATTTTCCTTATAAATAATCACAGATAAATATTAAAGTTTACCGTATGTCAGTTATTTTTGACTAAATCTCAGGACTCAAATTTGCTAAAACAGGACCACAATTTTTCTAAAATTATGTTCTTACATTTCCCTATAACATGTTTTCACTAATTTTATGAGTTTTCCTGGATCTTTGAATTCAGATATCTACTAATTGTTTATAAGTTAGACTTTCATTAAGGTAATTTAGGATTTCTTTAAAATTTTATCACTTCCATCTAAATCTTAAGAAGCAATGACTTTAACATTCATATTTTTGATAATAATATGTTCAAGACAATCTACTTTTATTTTTTTCCCTTTATTCTTTCTCCTCACAATTCTGCAATCTTCTGTTCAAGCTCTGAGGTCTAGCTACTGTTGATCTGTTCTCACGAGTATATCACAGGAATAAAATCAACGTACCATAGGTTTGATCTTCATCTGGATACTCTATAAATTTATTTGTAAAATCATTCATATTACTGGAAAAATTAGGTTCCTTGTAATTTTAGAACTGAATATCTGTTTTGATGCTAGCCATCACCTGGGAACTACTTTCACATTATAAATTCTACAAGCTGTACTTTTCATAAGGTTCCTACAAATTCAAACAATATTGTTTCAAATATTCTTTCTGTTTGAAATCCTTAATTTTCAATTCTACAGTCAATGGTGAAAAATGATGATTTCAAAGTACACAAGCAATTATGTATGGATCATCTACATAATCATTCTATTTTAAGGACAACTTAATATAACCTAATCATAGGAGACAAAATCCATTTATTCTGATTTTTGTGCATGACATGTATACCTTAATAGGAAATCCTTGAGTGATTTTAGAATTCATTATAATGCACTGAAATCGTATTTTCCTTCTCTAGGGTGATTTGCTGATGCAGGTCATGGACTGATCCAAGATTACTATAAGCATAACATAAGGATAACAACCAAGACTGAGTCATTATCTAGACCTTCAAAGACAAATCCTAAATAGACAACCAAGGATTATTGAACATTTTTTAAATCCAATTGGAACATTACAGGAATTAAGATAAATACACAAAACTATGTTCCTGCATTTATTCATTATAATGCATGGAGATAAATAAAACAAGAAAAACAATACATATGTTCTTAAATATTTGAAAAGATATTGAACATATAAAGGGGAGCAAGTCTTTATGCATCTTATGCAAGCCCTAGAAAACCAATCACAGTTAAAATATAATCCTTTGAAAAATTATAGGGAAAGGAGAGAAAACAAGGAATTCTACAACAGGGAGCCAAAGGAAAGAGGAATAAGATGAGTGAAGGTTATAAAGAGGTAGAAGACTAATTCAAGTGATGGTCATTCCACCTAATATATTGGCATAAAAGAGAAGGTGACAAAACAAGTGTTACATATAATCAAAGACTTTTTTAAGTCCTTAAGATAAATAATTTTTAACATGAGAAATCTAAGCGGATCCTCAAAAATGAAATTAAAAGTTATTGTTAGGTATATTAGATTCAGAAATATGGTATCTTCCAAGGGAAAAAAAGCTCAAAAGTTTCCAGAGAAAGTGTAATTTCTTGCTTAAGGAAAATGAATCACTTTTATTCTTTCATAATCAAAATGTTTGAAGACAGTGACAGTTTGCTTAAAAATTTAAGTAATAATAATTTTGAAAAATATTTAATTTTACAGATTTATGTTCTCTACTGCAGATATCTGAGGAAAAATATTCTTGATATGCTAATATCCTTCATAATTATTGAGATTATTATGATATGGAGGAACCTGAAATAGATCTTACCAATAAGATTAAGCATTGAAAAAAGACATTTATTTTCTTCTCATGTGTGGGACAAGGACATAACAAAAGGGCATTGTGATTTTGTGACCCTGAAAATAAATACTCCAAATAATGAGGATATACTTGCTAAACATGAACAATTCTTGATTCTGTTGGTATTACTGAAATCAGATTGACAAGCATTCTGATATCTGAAGAAAAGAATTCTTTCACATATTGAAGTAATTTTTGAGAAGTCTTCTCAATTCCAACTGGATACATTACTGAAGTAACCTGTGATTATAAATACAAATTATAAGTCAATACCAAAACTAAAGATTTCCAATTATAAGTTTATAGCTTTTTAATTAGTCAAGAATATATCCAATAATCTTTCAATTATATGCTCATCGGAATTTTAAACAGTCAATAAAATGAAATATATAAGTTAAAAAATTTGTATTTAACTGAAAAGGGTCATTAACAGGATTGGTAGGCTGAAAGTAGTGACTTAACAAGTCTAGAATGACATCTGCTCAAATTAGAGGAAAAAATCAGCTGCTTCCAAAAAGTAATCACCAGTAAAACAGTGTGATTAAAAAGGAGGGTTGGAAAAATCAGGTATAAAAAAATCAACTAATGGAGACTGGACTATTAGTAAGTTTAGTGTGTTTTATAAATATGTTCATTTATGATGATGCACAATTTAAATCTACATAATAGTATGATGAAATTCTCCTTAAAAACAATTTTCAAAGAAAGATTATAATTACAAAGGTTAGAAATTTTGAAGGTAAATCTGTTTGTGTTACCATAGAATAAATTAATGATATATAATATTTTATGACATATGATTACATAATTAGTGAAATACATGTGTTTTATTCCATTTTTTTAATAGTGAAAATGGAAAATTTTAGTTTTACAACAAACAATATATTATTCCTTTTAATGTTTTGAAAGTTCTGGGAGAAGGAAAAATATATTTAATAGACTGTATGAGTAACACATTCCAAATGATAATTAATAAATGTCAATAAATTGACACTAGGTAAAATTACCAGAAAGTCAAAGTTTATTTTCTGTGCACCAGCATTTTAAATCTTTTGCTCTAAAAGAAAATTTTCAGCACAGAATCAGCTACGTTTGGAATCTTACACCATTTTCTACTATTCCCTATGTTCTCTTCCAGCATAAAATTTCTGCTATGACAATTTTTTCTGTTAGCTATAAATTACTGTTACACTTTAAATAGCTACATCTCTTGGGACTTGTTAGATTTGAATAAACATAAAAATCAGTCGGCAAAAGAAAAGTCAAAGATTCCTAAGTTAAGGTAATGAAACAATTATATAAATTAAACATAGATGAGATAGGGGTGAGAGAATAAGATGGAGTTTATTTTTTCAATTAAAAAAGCATGTAAGTTAAATGGATACATAGGTCAATCAGAAGAAATACAAACTTTTCAATGAAATACTATTATTTTCTACATCTCAAGTAGTTAATTAATCTATATAGTATGCTGAATTATTACTTGCTAGGATTTTGACTAAAATATCATTGAATCTTGAGATTTGTTTAAATAGAATTGACATTATTAAAATACAATGAATATTTCAACCTATAGCCATCAATATTTATAATATCTTAGTCAACTCATAATATTTACATATTTTACTCTACATTTTTATACATATTGATTAGATATATTTTACATTTTAGATATTTATTCGCTATTAATATATTCTCATTTTAGATTGTTTTTCTCCTTGTGTAGAAATACAATTGATCTTTAAAACTGTTATTTGTATATAATATGTATATATATAGTGAATAAATAATACACTCTAAGAGTCTTTGTAGAATGTAGTAATTTGCTCATCCTTTAGCTCGTCTCAAGTTAATCTGGTTATCTGAAAAAATATATTTAAATATATGAATGTGTATATATATATTTAAATCATATATTTAAAGCCAGTCAAAAGTGTAACCTGTGTGCTAATGTTGAGTGTAAGTGAAATTGCAAAATACTGAGATATAAGTTTATTATTTTTAACTTAGTAGCAAGATGAAGGAAGGCATTTGACAGAGGATGAAAATATTTGTACAAAATGTATTCTTAATGTGTTTGATAGGCTGAAAGGCAACATTTATCCCAGAAGTAGTATCTACGTTGTCTGTTGTCATCTAAAATTGTCATTACTATAAAAATATCTGTTAAAGTAATGGTGTTTGCCAAGTATGCTTTTCATTGACAAATATAGACTTTCTGGATTTCATGAAGGTGCAAAATATTTAATGAAATCTGAAATAGCAGAAGTCATACAAACACTTTAGATTTTGCCTGTCTCTGTAAGTTTTTTTTTCTTTATCTTAATACCAAATATTAAGCAGTTAAAGTAAGAAAGACATATCTTTATTATAGGAGAATAAGAAAGATAGATGCTTCATGCTATCAAAGAATTTATTGTTAATATGAGAAAGGATTATTTTAGTAAACTTTGAATATGGCCTTAGTGTAGTTTTAGTTTTAAGCTATTTGTTTGACTGTAAGAGAATCCATAGTATTTTATTAGATATTGTTTGGAGTCTTCATACATACATAAATACATATATATATGTGTTAAGAATATATTAAAATACGCAATTAGCAATGAGATATTTTTACAAGTTGTAGCCATTTTTAGTTCCTAAATCCCATATAAGTGCCAGCAAAATGATCGTCATAAAATATAACTTAATGGGTAAACTACGACCAGATTTTCTATATTATATTTTGTGCTGAACTGTTTTTATAGAAATATTCACCAAACCTTATATTATTAATCCGATTCATTGATAATAATCTCTTCTAAAATAAAGAGAAAAAAATGTACATAACAAGATAGTGTTTCAAGATGGGTGACTTTTGTGATCTTGGGTTCACCTCTTCTCACAGAAGAGCAAAACTACACCCATTCGACAATTATGACCTTCAAAAAAGAATGGGGATCAACATCTCCACAAAGTAAAGGGACACTGTTTTCAGAAAGGTCAAGAAGAGACCATTTAGTCTTAGTGCTAAAGCTGCCCAGTTCTGAGATTCTCAGATCCTTTGAGAGGGAGCAGTGATACAGACCTTTACACAAGACCTGAAGAGTTATCCCCTTAGTCAGTACCCCCATGAAAACAAACAAGCAAGTGCATAAAACTTGGCATGGAATATAGAAAGGCTTTTTATTAAATAACAGTAAGATTCTGGGTAGTAAATAACATAAGAGAGAGGCACAGTGAATCAATAGAAGTAGGCACAGACCTGATTTCAGTATTTTGAACTGCTGGGGAAATAAAGTAAAAAACTTTAGAGCATGCTGTGAAAAAGAGGGATGACCTCCTGGTAAACTGAAGTGCTGGCTACAAAGCATTCTTTCATCTGTAGGACAAAAGAACTAGAGAAACTCCATATTGCAACAAGTCCCTGAGGGCAAAACAAAAAACCCTTTTTCCCCATTAAGTCACTTGTGGTTGCCTATAGTTGGTGTGCTAATTCACAATTACTCAGTTCTTCAACTTTCTGAGTATTTATCATACCCAGTGTAGAAACATGAAGGTGGATCTGCAACCCTGGTACAGATAGATCAACCAGTTTCTTTTAAAGAGATTTTGCAGCTCTTTTAGGGAGGATTATTATAGAGACCACATTGAAACAGAAGCTTCCCACTCACCTGATGCTACTGATGCACAGCTTTTTGCATCTCTGCTACTTGGTTGAAACCCATTCCCATGCAACTGCATTTGTTGTATGCTACACCTGCTATGTTAATCACTTAGAGTTGAAGGAGTGGAAAAGAGTTTTGCAGATGAATACAAGTTAAAGAAATGCATCACAGCTAAACCAATCAACGATATATAATGAAAGTAGATCTCACTTAGAAACAGCAAAACAAAAGAAAATGTGAGTCTGGGAGAGCAAAAATGTGCTTAGTTAAAATGAGCTTGATACTAACTTCATTTCACATTTTAAAAAAGTTTTTAATCATAGAAATCTATATATAGAAATCACAGGGTAACCTCAAAACACAAATCCATGAAAAAACAGACAAGAAAATACAAAGAAAAACATCACAATGAAATATTTTTAAAGCAGAAGAAAATGGGATTAGATAACAAAGTTACAACAACAGGCTGCAACAATAACAAGAAAAAAGTAGCAAAATGGCTATAAAAAGTTATGTATCATCTTGTGTCCTGTGATTTTTTTTTGCTAAGGTTTATCTGCTTGTTTCATTTCCTTGTATTTCACATATGAGTGAAACAAGATGATGAATGCCAAGGAGGTCAGAGGGTAAGAAAGAGGAGAAAAGGTGATGACAAAAGGCACTGAAACTCTGGTGGTGTGTGGTGTAAAATATAGATTAAGATGAGATTTCATTATCCTGAAATGAATACAGCATTGTGAACAAAAGAAATATTAAATAATGTTACTAAAAAGTTACATATCATGGTGCTTTGTATTTGTAAGGTATCTGTTACAATTTCTCTGCTTTGATTTCTAAATATTAGTTTCTAGAATTCTTTCTCTTTTTTCTGAGTAACCCAGCTAAAGATCTGTTAATTTTGTTTAGCTTTTCAAAGAATCAGATTTTGGTTCTATTGCGATCCTGAAGTGATATTTTTGATTTCTATTTCATTTATTATTTTGCAAGTATTTGTTAATTATTTTCTTCAACTGACATTGCTTGCAGCTGTTCTTTTTCTACTTGTTTTGAGTATATTTTTAGATTATTTATTTGAGATGTTTATTGATGTAGCCTAATGGCTATAAACATTCTTCTTAGAATTGTTTTTGTAGTATTTCATGAGTTCTGATGCTTGTTTCTTGATTCTCAAGTGTCTCCAAGTATTTTTTGCTTCTCCTTTGATTTTCTCATTTACCAAAAAATCATAAAAGAGTACTATGATCAACTTTATGCCAATAAGGGAACACTTCAGAGCAATACAAATTCTTAGAAAATCATACATCTTAACAAGATAGAATCAGGAATAGAAAGCCTGAGTGGACCTACCACAAGCAAGGAATTTGAAGAAGTAATCAAAAGACTCCAAAAATAGGAGCCTAGGAATACTGTGGAATTAAAGCTAGTGAGTTTTCTTAAAACTTCAGAAAAAAAAATACCTACACTTCTCAAATTCTTCCAAAAAATTGAAGCACAGGAAACACTTCCCAATACTTTCTCCAATGCTAACATGAAATCAACACAAAAAAGAGACAAGAACATAAAACAAAACAAAACAACTACTACTACTATTGACAAATATCTCTAATAAACACAGAAGCAAAAATCCTTAACAAAATATTCAACAATTAATTTCATCAATACATCAAAAGTATTATTCATTATGACTAGGGGACTATATCTCAGGGATGTAAGAACAGTTTAACACGTGCAAATTTATGAACATTATACAGCATATCAATAAAAGGAAGAAGAAAAATATATGTGATCATACCAATATATATATAAGGAAAGCATTTGTCAAATTTAACAACCATTTATGGTAGAAACTACATTACTATTGATATAAAGAAGTCTTTTCAGCAGAATAAATGCCATAGATAATGAACCCACAGCCAAATTATACAAGATGGTGTTGAACTGAAAGTATTTCCTCTAAGATCAAGAACACAATATGAGTGTCCGATCTCAGTACTACTATTCAATATCACCTTGTATGTTTTATTGAGCAATTAGATGAGATGTAGAAATAAAAACAATTCAAATTATAAAAGAAGAAAAACAATTACTACTTGCAGATGACCTAATACATGTAGAAAACCTTAAAGCTGCATTGAGAAATTTTCAGAACTAATAAATAAGTACAGAAATGTGGCAGTATGTATAATTAATTAAAATCAGTTTTATTTTATATGGAAACAATAAGATAGAAGAAAAGTAAATTAAGAAAATCTCATGATAAGAACAAAAAAAGGATTAAATATTTTAGAATGAACTTTAAAAGGATATGAAAGACCTATACAATGAAAAGTACAAGATGTAATTTGAAAAGATACAAAGGAATGGAAAGATATTTTTAATTTTTTTAATTGGAAAATATTAGCTATATTAAAATGATCATCTTCTCTAAAAAATTACAGATTTTTATGTAATATTCATCAAATTGCCTTTAGCATTTTTCAAACAAATAGAACAAAACCTTTAAAATTTGTATGAAACTAAAAGAATCTCAAGTAGCCAAAGCAATCATGAAGATTGAAAAAAAAAAAAGCGGAGGTATCATAGTCCCATATTTCAACCTCTACCACAAATGTTTATCTACCAAAGCAGCATGTTACTGATAGTAAATAGATACACAGTCTGTGGAACTGAGTCTCCAGAAATAAATTCACACTTATTTGGTTATTTGACTACAACAATGAATTCAAGAGTATCTAACTGGGTAAGAAAAGTCTTTTTATACACAAAAGTAATTTTATACACAAAATGAATTCAAAACGGATTCAAGTGTTGTATGTAAGACTGAAAGCCATAAAATGCGTGGAAGGAAAGGTAGGCAGTATGTTCCATGACACTGACCTTAGAGAGGTTTTTGGACACTCAACTCCAGTGTCAAGGGAAAACAAAAACAAAATAAAACAACGGAATACTACAAACTAAAAAGCTTCTGCAGAGAAATGTTATCAAAACAAGAGACATCCTACTAAACAGTAGACACATTTGCATATCACATATCCAATAAAGAGTTAATATCCAAAATATATTAAGAACTCATAAAATTCCATAAAAGGAAAGTGCATAATCCAATAAAGAAAATAGGCAAAGATCTGAATATTCATTTATCCAAAGAAGACATACAGATGGTCAACAGCCACATGTGAATATGTTCCTCATCCTTCTGTTAGGGAAATGCAAATCAAAACAAGATCATCAGTTCACATCAGCGAGAAAAGCTATTATCTAAAAGACTGAAAGCAAGTTAGTAAAGGTAATAGGAAATGGGAAAGTTTTTCCATTGTTGGTAGAAGTACAAAACGGTGCAACCATTATGGGAAAGATACCTCAAAAAATTGAGAATGGGAATTCCATATGATCCTATTATCACTTTTTGTGTACTTGCACCATAAATTAAAAAAAAAAAAGCTAAGTTGATTTCCTTTATATGCTGGTATATTTCATAATTATTTATTGTCACCAAGAAACGGAAACAACTTAATTGTTTGCCCATCAGTAAATTATAAGGAAGTAGTGTGTGTGTGTGTGTGTATATATATATATATATATATATATATATATATATATATACATGCAGTGGAATATTATGTAACTCTAAAATATGAAAACCCGCCACTTGTGGGAATATGGATGAAAATAGAAAATATTATGCTAGCTCAATAAGTCAGAAAGAGGAAGACAAATAGCAGACAATCTCACTCAGATGTGGAATATAAAGAAGCAAAGCCAATAACTGAAAAAAAAACAAAAAAACAAAAAAAAAACTAACACCTGGGCATTGATAGCACAAAGAGGTTGTCAGAGATCCAGATAGCTGAGAGTGGAATAAATGGTTGTAGGGGTTCTATGCACACCAGTGGAGGTCAATGAGAAATTTGTTGGTAAATATGGTGTGTTATATTTGATGAATAGTGAAACTATCTAAATGTATTGTTTTTTCAAAGTTACCTCATAAAAATGTGATAAGAAGATTCATAATACCTCAGATTTATTTTTATATGAATTAAACAAGTTATAAGTAACTACCGTTAACAACTTTTCTGCTTGATAAAATTTATAACTTTTAAAAGCAAGCCACTCATTAATATTGTGACCCAGAATTTTGGAAGAAATCCTTCTTAAGAAATGTAACTAATATTGAAAATAGAGTATACTAATATGCCTATATTTATGTAATAATTATATTCATGAAACAAGACAGACTAGAGGTTCTGAAATCCATAAACTAGAAACAGATTTAGCATGTTATTTTAAGAATTAAATAATGCTGACCATTTAATGTTATCATGTGGGAGGAAGTAAAATATTCTCAAGGCAATGTTATCACACCTCTTTCTTTCAGAAATCAATGAAAACTCATAAAGTCAGTCGCAAATTTCTCACCCTAGCATATACAGAGATTATTCTGTATTATTATTATATAGTGTTATCTAATACTTAGAACAAATGAGTATAAAATGAAATAAAACATTTTTCAAATACCTGCATATAGTGAAGGCTAAGAGAATGCCTTAAACACTTTTTTATGTATTAATGTCAGACTATAAAACCAAAGTGTCTTGGAATACCGATAAAACAATTAGCTTGTGGATTCTACCAAAGGAATCAACACAAAGACTTGCCACCTGCTTAATTTCTCTCAGTATATAGACAGTGATGACATAGAACAGAGCACTGTTAGTAGAGATTTACCATATAGAACACTTGTACATCATGTCCTTTGCCTAAAGCAAGAGCGACTGAGTGGTGAACAACCTGAATCAATGTTAAGTTCCAGGAGCACAGTGATTATAATTGTATGACATTGATCATGATAGAACTCTCAATATACAGCCTAAAACTGCACTCTGATAGGAATATAAGGTGAATCACATATAAAAAGTTTAAATTTTAATACCTTCATTTGAAAGCAAAAAGAAACAAGTGGTTAAATTTAATAATATATTGTCTTTAATCATATACACCAGAAATATATTTTCAACAGAAAATCAATGGAATTATTAATAAGTTAATTTGCATTCCTTACTCCATACTGTATCTTCAAATGTATTGTTTATTTCATTCTTAAAGTACATTTTAATAACAGCATTTCAGTTGCTCATTGACTAATTGTGGCTGGTTGTCTCTATCTTAGCACAGCTATTTTATCAGTGGAGATCATCAATAAGTGCACAGAGACCTACTGAAGCATGATAAATAAGTATTCTCTTCCCCAAGTGTAGTTACCAGTCAGTTCGCTATGATTACATAATATGTTGGGAGCATGAACTGGAGGTGATCATGCTGGGCTAAATAAGTCAGAAAGAAAAAGAGAAATACAGGATGGATGGTTTCATTCCTATGTGAAATATATAGAAATAAAACACAAATCACAACAAATTTCATAAAATTCAAAACTGGTTAGCAGGTAGATTAGAAGTGGAGAAGCAAGGAAAGATGAAACTCATGGTGGCAAAAGGAAACTAAAATGCTGGTAGTGGGTGTGGTGTGTTATATACACAGTCTGAGGTGCAAATTCTTTATCTTTTTTTAAATAAAGATTCAGGCAGGAATGAAGGTGAGTAGGCAGGAAGGCAGAAAGAGAGAGGAGAAATAAGAATTTTATTTTATTTTTGTGTGGCTGTTCACAAGGCGTTTACCTTATACTCAAGACTCGAATCCAGGAATAGGTACACTGTGCTCCTTTGGAGAAGTTTGACCTAACTGCTGCTCCACCAGGGCATGTCAATAAAGAAGAGTAGATAGGAAGGCAGGCAGGGAGAGGAGGAAGAAGCACTTTATTTTATATAGTTGTCAGTTGTCAATTAATGTCCTAAATGCACACATAAGTGTAGACAAAATAAATATTAAAGCAATTTGAATCATAAAATAGTGTTTTTTCCAGATTTATACATTTTATAGAAATTCTATAGGAAAAATTTTAAACAATACAAAAATATGAAGACAGATTAAAAATAAGTGAATATCCAAGGGCAAAGATAACCAGTTAACTATTATTAGCATTGTGTTTGGTATTCTTTCTGATTTGAATGTATGGATAAAAGCAAATTATTTGTGTACCTAATCATCAATAATTTATGAGCTATATATGAATTTGTAAATATTTGCATCTTTTCACATTTTCTTAGTACAAAATCTGGAACTGAGAAAAAGCTAATAATTTTGAATATCATTAGTAATATACAGAAGAATGAGGTGATTCATTTAATTTTATAAATTGTTATTAATTCCATTAATCAGAAAAAGAACCATTGAAATAACAAGCACTCAATTCAGAACAGAAAAGGACTACTTGTCAGTAAAACTCCTCACAATGGATATTGCATTTGGTGCTTGTATTGTTTGCCATTTATCAAATCTGTCGCTATCCACCTGCCATCCAAATCAGATTATTGTTTCAAAAATTAGTAGGTTTTAGAATGCAGGTTTTATGGGTTCTATATCTCTTTTTGTCTGTGTCACATGTTCATGCAGATATTACTTAAATATAAGAGAAAGATAAAAAGGGACACTTAAAAAGTAAAAAGTTAACCAAAATAAATTATGATTATTATTTTAATCATTGTACCTTTATGATTTTCTAAAGCATCTGATGAAGTTTTAGGTTTGACAAGATTTGGAAAGAAAATAACAATAACAGGTTTCACTTGATTGCAGTTTAAATGTAAATAGAGTTCTTATCTAATAGAATGAAATAAGATTCCCATTTTTCCAGAAAACATAAAGTGCCAAGTACGAGTAATTGTCCTATAGTGCTGCCACAGCATTTCAAAGAATGTTACATGACTTAAAGTGAAAAAAATTCAGAGGAACTTTAACTAATGTACTTCCAACTTAACAAATGCCAGTATTAATAAGGTCAAGACATGCCTCTAATTCGATGCAAAACTGCTGTCACCACCGAAGAGAAAAAAATACTGTCTAAATGCTACACATCATGCTGCTGATTGATTATCCCGCACATGGTGGTTACTGAGTTGATAATGAAAAGGGGAATTCACCAGAAGTTTAGAAGTTTGATTTCTTTTTCAATGTCTTTTCCTAGATGACCAGGTATATTGAAACCCCAAAACAGCCATCAGAACAAATCACTACCACTACCAACAACAAAAACACCTGCTCTCTGCATCATAATCATTAATTAGATTCTTTAATGTTCATGTACAGATGAACTAACCATATTAAAGTAATGCTGCTTGCTCTAGTTGTGTGCTACTCAAATGTGGTGAGTTAACTGAGTCAGTTTTCAATCTGTGATCATTTAAGTACAGATATTAAAAATAAGCATTTAGAATACATAATGGAGTAATTTGGGGGCTACAGAATTCAATAAATAATAATGAGATATATATATGATATTTAGTTTTTAATTTAAATTTTCATGGCTAGTTAGTTTAAATGTATTTACACACATGGAATTGGAATTTAAGGGTATTTGCTCTTAAACACAGAGAGTTTGAGAAACTCCTGTCTAGAATTCTGTCTTGAAAAATTCTTCTAATAGACAGATTCAGAAAGAATTCAAACTTATTTGAAACAACAGTGTGTCAGTATAGCAAAGATATAGCTATCTTTGGGATACTGTTTACTGAAAGTCAGGAATATTGCCTTAAACCACTAATTTATTCTTTAACTTTTATTTCTAATTTTATTACCAGAAGGATTTTATTTTTGACTCATTTTCAATGTGAATCTCTCATTATCTTAATAAATAATATAGTAGTATTTTCTTTAAGTGATATTTATGTGTATAGCTTTATAGCTTTTAAGCATTCTCTTTCTTGGTCCTTTACCTATTTTAGGAAGAATTTTGACTCACAAATAAGGTATATATATATGTGTATGTATGTGTATATATATATAATATTGTCCTATTTCAAAGAATGTTTTACATGAATTAAAGTGAAAAAAATCTGAGAAACTTTGATTAGTATACTCCCAACTTGATTGGATAAACATATATTAGATACAAAAAAAACTCATGATGTTTCAGAACTGACACTAAAGATACTAATCACATTTGCAGCCCACATATAAAATTCTATTATTTTGCTCATAGACAATTTAGAAAAGAGAATAACATTTTATTTAATACATACCAATATATGCCAAAATGATTTCCAAGTATTTCCTCACCAGAGTCTCTACTGTGAACTAGTAACACAGTACTTATTTTTAAGAAATTCTAAAGAATATATCCCTTCAAATGTCATATTAATCTTCAATATTTAACTTTAAAATTCAAATTATCATTATATTTGGGATTCTTTACTAATGTGATCAATAGATCATTATATATATTTATAATACTAGACACTTATTTATTCAAAAACTATTATGCACCTAATATTTGTCAGATACAGTGATGAAATTTAGGTATATTATGCAAGTGAAATTTTTATGAGTACATGTATTTATGAAACATATTCTAAAGAGGAAATAAATTTATTCTACTTTATATTCTTCTCAGTGGCGTAGCAAAAGATAATCTGAAGAGGCATATTAATGTATAAACTCTTGTCCAGATTCAATGTATTTTATGTAGTTAGATGTTGAGACATCATTATTTTGGCCTCAGTATACTCATCAATACTTTTAAGTGTATAGAGTGAAAATTACCATGTAATCTTACTATAAAATGAATTTTATCTTTAAGAACTATTACATTAATAATTAGTTTGATTATATTTTTTAAATTATTAATTCAATCCATTTTAGAAAAAAATTTGTCTTTAGGATTATGAATTTGTTAATGCACATTTTTGAGTGAAAATTCTTAAAAATTTAAAAATCAGCTTTGTTTTTGACAACACATTTTCTTTGTAATTAAGGATTAATTTTAGATTATTTTAAAATTCAAAATGAGAATAATCTAAATCCCTAGATATCCTCTCTGTCATTATGAATAAAGTGATATGCTAGCTATAAAAAATAAGATAATGCAAATTATTAAAAATACAGAGATATTATCTGAGAATTTCCTAAAATCAGTGAAACTTTTTAGTATTATCATTTGGTAGACTGTGAATCAGTAAAGTAAATGTATTTATTGGTTTTCATGAATAAAAATATATATTTATCTGTAATATATTGGAGATCCTGTCAAAATATAATTAATTTTTCTTAGTCTAAAAAGGCTCTCTCATTCCCATAAAAGCAATGTAAGTAACATCACTGGAGGCAAAAGACAATGCATACTCCCTTCTTTTGTCTCTGAACTATGAAAATATTTCTTCAGAAATTTTTACTTATAAGTTCTTCCAACCATCTTCTTAGTGTTATTGTTAAATACATAACAATAATATTTTCTATTGACTTTCGTATCGCAGTAGATTTGTATTATAAAATATCAAAATTAATTATACAACTCAGTTCAGTTTTATTAGTAGGATCATAAGTACTGTAATAATAACAGCAATAGTGAGTTAACAACAATATTGATAAAAATATTAGGAATACCCATAGCCAGCAGCTATTGTTCGGTTACTTTGTGATTCTAGCCATACTCAGTATCTTGAATTTATTATCACTTGCTTGCAATATTTGCTTGTGATACATGCTACACATTGTTACTCAAAGAGGAGCAATATTGCAGTTGAAATATGTTTCTTGAATGAATAAGAAGACTGGGAATCCAAAAAAAGGAGCTGTGTTAAATAGGTGAGGAAGTATGGTAAATTCATATGCAATGAAATATTTCAAGACTGATGAATGTTACACACATAATAAATGATAGATCTACTATTAGAATTCAAGTCTCTTGATCAAAAGTCAATGTGCTTAAATCTTCAGTAATTTTTAATTGGCTCTGATAGATGGTGGTGTGTGTAGTAACAGTCATAATTCTGAAGTCACATTGACAGTTTACATTTTTGTTGAACTATTTTATAATCACTGTTAAAATGTTGCATAAATTACTCAGTCCCTCTTTCTATTTATTTCCTTATATATAAAGAAGAGATAATATCAGTGCCTCCTTGATGGGGTAATTGAAAAATTTATGTATGTTAATAGATCATAGGTATTCAAATGTTTCAGAACATGCCTGGCATGTAGCAAGCATTTACTCTTATTTCCTAAAGTCAAGATTCCTCATTGTGAAGGTTGAATGAATTACATAAGTTTATAGTTTACATTATTGCCTTATTTATCAGTTTAGTATTCAAATAATTGCATTAGTTGACATAGATAACTAGTATTCTAAAGCACTGAAGAAATTTATCCAGGTAGATAATATCCAATAAATCCATTTTAATGTTGCTGGCATATAAAAGAGAAATATAAGTAAAATCACAAAATGACATGCCTAGACATTTATAGCACATTATTCTAGCCAGATGTTGATGTGATATTTTAGTAGCAAATATATTACCCAGCATAGGTGATTGTACAAAAGCAGATGCCAGTACTTGTCAAATTATCAGTTGTTAATGTGCAAAATAAGGTATCCAGAAGAATGTAGATGAGCTGCATAGATGTTCTCTTTAGGCAACAGAAGTGGCAGCCTTACTGTGAATTTTTATCACCCAAAGTAAGTGTATTTCTATGATTTTGCATACGGTGTTCCACATGTATAAGCAAAAATGTGATGTTATAAGGTGTTATATGGTGATAGCAACTCCGCATTCCTAATACGGCTGTCCAAAGTAAACATTCAAAATATATTTGTGTAGTGACATATTGGGGGGAAATAATTTTCTTTAACATTCAACCAGAAAAACTGAAGCTCTTTGTCAGACTAGACAATTTGTAGCAGAGTGATGAACAATTTCCAAAAGACCCTATTCATGAGTTAAATAGATTTTAGTGATTTGGCTATTGTAATGATCTGAATAGTGTCTTTCCTGAAAGTCACTTCTTAATATCCTAACCCACCCATCCCTAGAAGCTCAGATGACTGTATTGGATGTAGGGTTTTTAAAGAAGTAATTAAGTTAAATGATATCTCTAAGGTAAGTCTTGAACTTTTATGACTGGTGTCCTTAAAAAGGAAGAAATTTGGACAAATACAGAGAAATGATGCCTTGAAAAAGCAAGGAGAAATTGCTCATTTACAAACTGAGGGATATCTGGAACAAATCTTTTCTTTGTGGTCCTTAAAAGGAACAACCCATGCAGACACCTTGATCTTCCACCTCCCTTCAGATGATGAAAAAATTAATTTCTGTGTTTAAGCTACTCATAATGTACTATTTTGTTACAGGAGCCCTAGCAAACTAATACAGCTATGCTAATCTTGTATTGATCTTTAGTTGACAATTTTCCACTTTGTTCTCTAGTGTGGACTTTTTCTATTTCCCTTAGAGGAAGAAAGTAAATTTGGTTTCAACACTTCAATGTATCAGCTATTCTATTTAAATTTATGTAGAGGAAATTCACTTGCAGTACACAAATATCAAAATCAGTACTGATACTTGCACAAAATGAGAGACTAGAACAGCTATTGGAATAAAAGAATTACTAACTTTTCTACTACAACTTTCCCCAAATTGTCAATCTGACAATGTGTTGAAAACTCTTCTAAGTAGGGTTATTTTTTTATTCTTTAATTGGAATGAATGTTCTGGGAACAAAGTTTTGGAAGGGGGGTTTCATGGTTTTGCTTCTGATTTCAAAATATCTTTGATAAAATCCCAAGGGCCAATACAATCAGTGTCTGGTTTCTTCCAATATAATTTTCTTGAGCAAGCTTCTTTGAATAGACTTACCCTAGGACAGCTCACTTTTCCAGGGGTGGTCCAGGTATTTATATTATGAACAAACCAATATAGAGCTGGTTCCAATTTCTTAAATAATTCAGCATCTAGTTGAAAATACTAACAAAGAAGCAAATAATTTACAGCACATCATGATATACGCAATAATGTCTATACAGTATAGTAGTGCACAGAAACAGATGAAGGACGAGAAGTCTGAAAGCAGAAAAGTGAGAAATCCTCAGTTGCTTTTTGTTTAGGAACTCTAGAGCCATTTGCTATTGTTAATTTCTGGGTGTGGAAGAAACTTCTTGTTATTTCCAATTGTCTGATTCCCCTGAAGATAATTTTTTTCTTTGTTCCATATTAATTTGGGTATTTTAAAAAATGAATGCTTTCCAGTCCATACAGTTGAAGAGGTATTGAAAACAACTTATAATATTCCACTTTTATGCATGATTTATCATTTTATTCTAGAGCATGGGTTTTATAAAGTTAATGTGAAAGATTTATTAATTAGATGTCACAGATTATATATTTCTATAACAACTAGTTTAATGCCTAACAAAAAGAAACTATGACTTGAAAGCCATGGGTATTCACAGCTCTGTCATTAACTTTGCCATTCTTCTCAATTTATCCCGTTTTTTTTTTATAAGTTGCAAACTGGGCTTCAACAAAAATAAGAGTCCAAAAGTGATAGAAACGTGTTTATAGATTGAAGGGAAAAGAAGAAAGTGATTATTTTTTAGTTTTTCAGTTTTTATCTTCATAATTTGGATTTACTTATAATAATGAAAAGGTAATACTAAAATCATTTGATAAAAAAAGGCTTTTACATTTATGACCTTTAGATTTATCATTGCAAAAATATATTTTAAACTCCTTCTAGAATATGTAACTTTTTCAAGAATACAGCTGAAGACTAATGGTGGGTGAGGGCACCCAACATGGCTCTCAGCTAAACTGTAGATTTGGATTTGGGATGGAGATTAGGAGTCTCTGGACATGCGGTGGGGAAAAGGCTGGGGATTTCTGGGGATGCAGAAGCAGTGAGCGGTGGGCCCAGTGGGGCTGAGATATGGAGCCATTGATGGCTGACTTGGAAGGAAATGAAAGGAAAACCAGCGCACTGAGAACTGAGCTGGAGCCCTTGTGGTGAAATTGTGCTGTGTGAATCCGTAACTGGAAATCAGCCTAATCAAACCCCTCACACTACCATTTCACGCCAGAGCCTGGGGTTCTCTGAGCAGAAATCCTGCCCATTGCACATCCACCATGGAAATCCCACCCATCAGATGCCCCACCCCTCCTGGATTGCAGTGAGAAGGCAGTCCCAAACCTCAATGCTACCTTCTATCACCGCCTTGTGGGTAGAAATGAAACAGTCTGATTGCCAAGCCTCAGCATGTCAATCCCATACAACGCCAGGGAAACAGAACCCTCAGAAATATCAACAGAATGCAGAATAGAGCAAAGGCATGGAGAAATATATGTGAAATGATGGATTCAATGAAAAACCCAGGGGAAAATCCAAATGTAGCAGATGTATATAAATTACCTAGAGAGGAATTTAGGGTAACAATGACTAACAAACTCATGGGAATCCAGAAATTAGTAGAGGCAGTAAGCAAGAATGTCAGGAAGCAAAAGAGAAGAATTAAAACAAGACATCGAACAAGTAAGAGACATGATGGCTAATTTAAAGAACTCAGTAGAGGGAATCAATGATAAAATGGAGGAAATGTCCAATAGAATCAGTGATCTGGAAGATAGGATAGATAAATTCAATCAAGCAAGCCAGCAAAGAGATAAAAAAATTTCAAAGAATTGAAGACAGCATTTGAGATCTGGGATAACATCAAAAGGAACATCAAAAGGAACAGCATTCACACATAGGATCCCAGAGGAAGAGAGAAAAGGAGGCAGAAATCATATCTGAAGAAATAATAGATGAGAACCTCCCCAATTTAAGGAATGAAATAAGCCTCCAGATCCAGGAAGTTCAAAGAGTTCCTAATAAAAGAAAACCAAACAGAAATACACCTAGACACATTGTCATCAAAATGTCAAAAATACAAGACAAAGAAAGATTATTAAAAGCAGCCAGAGAAAAACATGTCACCAACAGAGAAACCCGCATATGATTGTAAGGGGTCTTCTCAAATGAAACTCTACAGGCCAGAAGGGAATGACAGAATGTATTCAAAGTGCTGAAAGAAAAGGATTTTCAACCTAGGATACTATATCTGGAAAGATTATCATTCAGAACTGAAGGAATGATAAAAACATTTTCTGAAAAGAAAGAAGTTAAAAGAGTCTATCACCACGAAATCAGCTTTACAAAAATTATTGAAGGATGCTCAATAAAGCATAAAGAAATCACAGAAAAGCAGTGTGACAGTAAATATTAAAAGTGGGGAAGATGAGAAGAGAACAAAAATGTGAGTAGTTAGAATGAGTGGAAGACTACTATGCTTTCAAACAAAACTAGGTATTAAGCAAAGAACTGTGAATGCTAACTACAGGGTAACCTCAAAATATATCCCTAGAAAACAAATGAAGAAAATGAAAGACAAAACCAGTCAAAACATCATTGCTCCAATCCAACCTAAAAAGAGAAGAAGAACAAAGTCATCATCTGGAGCAACATACAAAAGACATATTATAAAATAACACTAAGCAGCTATATATCAATAATTACCCTAAATGTTAATGGACTGAACTCACCAGTCAAACAACTCAGAGTGGCTGAATGGACTAAAAAGCATAACTTTCTGCAGCATTCAGGAAACCCACCTTCTTCCAAAGATAAACAAAGACAGAAAGACAATGACTGGAAGAAAATCCTATAGTTGAATGGCAACCACAAAAGACCAGGAACACCTATGCTATTATCAGATAAAACAGACTTCCATGTAAAAAGCATAACAAAAGACAGACATGATACTATATAATGATTAAAGGATCAATCCAACAGAAAGATGTAACACTTATTAGCATTGCACCAAATGAAGGAGCATCAAAATATGTTAAGCAAGTATTATTAGACCTGAAGAGAGACACTGACAGCAATACAATAATAGTGAGCACTTCAACACCCCACTTACAACAATGGACAGATCAACCATGCAGAAAGCTAACAGGAAAAAAAAATCACTTTAAATGATCATCTAAACAGATAGGTCTAATAGACATATACCGATCACCTCAGCCAACGACTATAGATTTCACTTTCTTCTCAAGCATTCATGGAACATTCTTAAGGATAGATCATATGCTGAGACACAAAGCATCTCTCAATAAATGTATGAAGACTGAGGACATACCAAGTATCTTCTCTGACGACAATGGCCTAAAACTGGAATTCAACCACAAAAAGAAAGTTGAAAAACTCCAAATTGGAAACTCAACAATATGCTTCTGTAGGACACTAGGGTAAAAGAGGAAAACAAAGAGGAACTTAAAAAATACTTAGAGTCAAATGAAAATGAGGACACGAGCTACCAGTATCTATGAGATGCAGCAAAAGCGGTGCTAAGGAGAAAGTTCATCGCAATCCAGACTGGACTCAAGAAATAAGAACAATCACACATAAACAACTTAACACTACATTTAAAACAATTAGAGAAAAAAAGAATAATTCAAACAAAAAAAAGTCATCAGAAGGATGGAAATAGTCAAAATTTGAGCAGAAATAAATGAAATGGAAAACAAAAAGACAATCCAGGATATAAATGAAACCAAAATTTGGGTCTTTGAAAAAAATAAACAAAATTGACAAACCATTGGCAAAACTCAAAAAGAAAAAAGGGAGAAAACTCTCATAACTAAATGAATGGGGAGAAGTTAGAGCAGATAACACAGAAATTCAAGACATCATGAAGGACTATTATGAACAGCTCTATGTCACCAAAATGGGCAACCTTGATGACATGGACTGATTTATAGAAAAGTATAGTCTACAGAGACTGTACCTGGAATAACTGGGAAACCTGAACACAACAATCACAAAAAAAAATGGAAGAAGTAATCAAGAGTCTCCTCAAAATTAAAAGACCAGGACTAGATGGATTCTCCTATGAGTTCTACTAAACCCGCAGAGATTAATTAATACCTATTCTTCTCAACCTTTTCCAAAATATTGAAGAACAGGGAAGTCACCCAAATACTTTTTATGAGTCTAACATTACACTGACACTAAAATCCAACAGAGATGTCACCAAAAAAGAAGATTACAGACTAATATCTCTAACAAACTTAGATGTAAAAATTCTCAACAAAATATTAGCAAATTGAATTCAACAATGCATCAAAAGATCATCTATCAAGATCAAGTGAGATTCATTCTAAGGATGCAAGGATGGTTCCACACATGTGAATCTACTAATGTCATACACCATATCAGTAAGAGCAAAGAGAAAAAAACATATGATCATTATAAATAGATGCAGACAAAGCTTTTGACAAAATCCAACACCATTTATGATTTTAAAAACTCCATAAAATGGGAATAGAAGGTTCATAACTCAAGATAATAAAGGTCATATATGAAAAACCCACAACCAACATCATAGTCAATGGTGAAAAATGGAAAGCATTTCCTCTTAGGTGAGGAACAAGGCAAGGCTGCCCACTCTCACCACTGCTATTTAATATTGTATTGGAGGTCTTAGCCAGAGCAAGTAGGCAAAAAGGAAAAAAAAAGAATCCAAATTGAAAAGGAGGAAATAAAGCTCTCATTATTTGTAGATGACATGATTATATATGGATTGAAAATCCCCAAAACTCTATCAAAAATTTTTCTAGAACTGATCAATGAATACAGTAAAGTGGCACGCTACAAAGTCAATGAACAAAATCGATTGCATTTTTATGTGCAAACAACATGCTAGAAGAAAACAAAATCACAAAAATCACATCATTTAAAATAGAAGTAAAATGAATGAAATACCTGGGCATATACCTAACTAAGGAAGTAAAAGATATATGCAACTAAAACTACAAGTCCTTCTTAAAAGGAGTGCAGAACGAAATGCAAAGACATTCCCTGTTAATGGCTGGGAAGTTCAATATCATTAAAGTCGTCATCTTACCCAAAGCAATATATAGGTTTAATGCAACCCCCATTAAAATTCCCTGGGCTTATTTCCAGGAAATAAAGCAAAAAATCTTAAAATTTGTATGGAACAACAAAAGACCCCAAATAGCCAAAGCAATCATTAGGAAAAAGAACAAATCTAGAGGCATTACACTTCTAGACTGTGGACGATATTACAAAGCAATAGTGATCAAAATTGTATGGTAATGGAATAATAACAGATGAACACATGAGTGTAATAGAACTGAATCACCAGAAGCTGATGCACTCACATGCAGTCAGTTAATTAACATCTAAGGAGCCAAAAACATTCGATGGAAAAAGGAAAGTCTCGACAAATGGTTTTGGGGAAACTGGACAGCCACATGCAAAAGAATGAAACTATACCACTCTAACACTATTCACAAAAATTAACTCAATGTGAATTAAAGACTTGGATATACAGCTAGAAACCATAAAGCTTTTACAACATAGGAAAGACTTTCCATGACATCACTTGCGAGAAGCCTTTGGAGTCTCAACTCCACCATCAAGGGAAACAAAAAGAAAAATAAAGAACTGGGACTACATCAAACTAAGGTGCTTATTTACAATAAAAGGAAACATCACCAAAACCAAAAGGAAACCTACTAACTGGGAGAAGATATTTTCATTCAATATTTCTGAAAAGGCTTAATATCTAAAATATACAAAGAACTCATAAAACTCAACAGCAGAACAGACAATCCAAAAAATGGGAGGAGGAAATGGAGAGTACATACATATGGTCAACAGGCACATGGAATTATTTTCCTACTCACTATCAGAAAAATGCAAATTAAAGTAACAAGAGGGTATCACCTTATACCTGAAACGCTGGCTATTATTCAAATGTCTGGAAACAAGAAATGTTGGAGAAGATGTGAAGAAAAAGGAACACTTTTACACTGTTTTTGGGAACACAAATTGGTATGACCCTTACGGAGAGCAGTTTGGAGATATCTCAAAAAAGTGAAGATGGGAATCCCATATGATCCCGTCATTCCACTGCCAGGGAACTCTACCCAAAAGATACAAAAGCACCCATCACAGAGATGTGCGTATCCTGGTGTTTATTGTGACCCTATTCACAATGGCTAAGAACTGGAAATTACCTAAGTGCTGAACATCAGATGAATGTATAAAGAAGATGAGGTACATATACACAATGAAATATTACACAGCCCTTAGAAGAGATGAAACCCTGTCATTTGAATCAACATGGATGGAACTAGAGGGAATTATAATAAGTGAAACAAGTCAAAATAAGAGACACAGAGACCAGCTGACCTCACTCATAGGTGGAATATGAATTAGCAAAACAAGGAACATATGAAATACAACCAACCCTGAAACATTTGCAATAGAACCGAGGTTACCAAAAAGGAATGTTGTGGGTGGGTGTAAATGGTGATGGAGCCCACCAGACAATGGTGAAGAACACTTGGTGTTTGGGTGGGGGGCATGGTATATTGAAATATATGTAACAATGGGGAACCTATACATAGGAAATTATTTTGATGTGCAGAATTATTACTGCAACAAAAATTTTAAAAAGTAATTTAAAAAGAAATGTAGTACCCATTTGTGGATCAGATGGTTAAGGTACAGGCTGTGAAAGATAAGGATGGAGGTTTGATACCTGGGATCAAGGAATTTGAAAAAATGTAGATTCAATTAAAAATAAGAATTTAATAATCCTAGGTAAAATTGTTTTAAAATAAAGCTATACAACATGGAAAAAGAAAAGTGTGGACTGGTTTTAGAAAATTGTTCAGCAAATTTTGGACAAATAAATACTATTATAACAAATGTAAAGATAAAACAAATATCAAACTGAAAAACTTTGTGTTGGAACCAATTTTAATGCCTTTTCCACTAGTTTTCCACTTGATCCAAATTGGTATGGTCTCACAAGTCACCTGGGCTTTGCAATTTACTCAGTGAAGAGATCATACCACCTCACCCCGATATGCCCTTCTGCTATTTTCTCAAGTCCTAATGTCACAGACACTAGTAACATTACCAGAGACAAATGGCACATCTCTTGCTGATTAGAAATAGGAAGGATCCTTTGTCAGTCAAGACCTGGATTTTAAAAACGAGCCTCTCAACTAAGCGTTTAAATCTCATCTCAGTTTTAATTTTCAGATTATCCAGGTTTTAAAACATCTCTTTATGGACAATACCTTTACTATACATTTTTTTCTGTTGAAAGTCCACTAGGATTCAATTTTTGCTATGCAGGTACTGCACATGAATTATAAAAATTTGATTAATAAAATATTTATTTTGTTTACATACATTTCTGAAGCTAATAATTTCCCAAAGATAAGAATTCTTTTAATTTAATTTTCTGTTTCTCTACACAAGAAATACTCTGAATAGAAATTACAATAATTCTAAGAAAACTATATTGAGTTAATTATGTGTTAGGGTGTTTTCTCATTTAGCTTGCATTCTTACATATGCATCTACTCTCCAGTGTTGTTTATTTTCTTCCTAATATCACCCTCATATTTTTTATTCTAATAAATATTTATATTTTATTTAGTGGTTTCTTGCTATAGCCTTCCAATTCTCTCTCTCTCTCTCTCTCTCTCTCTCTCTCTCTCTCTCTCTCTCCTCTCCTCTCCTCTCCCTCATCTTCCCTGCAAATCAGTTAAATTATGGTATAAATTGAAAGATATCTAATTACCACAATTATTACTCAATTTAGTAAATATAATTTAAATTTAAGATTTGATTTTACAGTATGTTTCTCGGTGAATTATAAAATGCCAAAGGACATTTGGAAGAAAACATATATGAAAATCCCTGAGAGTAAAGAACTACTTCAGGGAACAAACAAGGAATTGTTTTCCTGAGTTAACAGCAAAGTAGTGTCTCCAAAATGGTATGAGAAATTTTAAAAAGTAAAAAAAAAAAAAAAAAAGAATTGCATTGAACTGCATGCTAATGACCACTGCTAGTATTCTTAGTTTAGGAAAAAGGTGATATGCATTATTTCTTTATCTTTCAGCTACTTTATCTGATTAACTGTACAATATAAAATTTGGACACGATCTTCTCTTGAGACTACTAGTTGCACACATTTGTAATTTTAATGGAAAACAATTTAAAAATAAATCAAAGTTTGTTATTTCAAGTTATAATTAATAGTTTGAATAAATAATATAGCCTTAAAGGGACATTAATGACAAAGAGAGAAAGAGAAAACTACTACTGTGAAATTCTGAAACATTTTTTTAATTATTATTAAAAACCTGCTGTTCTTATTCATTTTATCTGACTTCATGAGTTGATATAAAGGACTCTATTTTTATGTCTGTACTGTTATACTTTTGCTAGGTTTGTGAAAACTATAGCAAATAGGTTAAGGAAATGAGAAAATATACAGTACGCATCTTGATAATTTTGCGTATACCTGCCTGCATAGCTGTTTCCGACAATAATTATTAGTAGATTGGAATGATATCTCAGTTATGACTCTAGAGATTATTTGATCTGATTTAATTTAATGCTGTTGCTACTATTAGGAAGTACTTTAAATGACAGAGAAATTTATTCAGTCACAACAGTTCAATTCATAAATCAGATATAATTTAAGGGAATAAGATTATTAAAAGTAAAGTGGACATTCTCTAAATCTCTACTGTGAGTTCAGTACACTTATTCTTAAAGAATACATCTCCTCCTAATCTTTCATTATCTGTGCTAAAAGAGAGAGATAGATGTCAGTTATTTGGAGTTGCCCTTAAACATCTACATCATAGAGATTTGGATTCTCTCATCTTTTGAAAAACACCCACAATGCTCTGAATATTACTATGAAGTTCATGAGGTTTATGTTTTCATGTGCACTTTGAATCTCAAGATTTACTAGGTGAATTCCTTGATAGCTATTCATTTTATTTCATTCTCATCAAGGAATTGTCCTTCAGGGCCATCTGAGTCCAGAATGAAACTGAGACTATTTTTCTGACTTCCACTAAAGAAAAGAACTCAGATAATAACTCAAAAAATCAACAACACTGGAATAAAAAAGAATTAAGTAAACATTCAAATCAAATCTAATATGGAGTTTTGGAGTTTTTAATTTATCGTCAGAATGAAAAGATCTTCAAAGAGAATTCTGTCTTAAGATCTGTGAGGAGTCTATGCCTTGCTTGTAAACCAATACTTCAGTTTGTCACAGATTCATGAATTCTGCCAGAAGATAATTGCTTGCTGTTTCAGGGAAATGAATTTATTACTCATAGCATGGCAGAAAGTTTGAGATTTATATTTGTATCAATTGCTCTGGCCTCACAAGTTCCACTGAGGTAATGAAGAGGAGAGTTGAATTGGATTCTGTATATCAAGTAGCTTTGGGTACCAACCAAAGAAACTCAAGCTATAAAGGAATTGTATGCAAACATGTTCAAACTTGCAAACACATGGAAACATTAGCTCTCTTATCCTAGATAGCAAATAAATCAATCCTCTACCCTGGACATTATCTCTGTATTGCGTGATGTTTTGCTAAACTTACTTCTTTGGAAAAATAATCCAGAACAGTAAATGTCAGTGACTTCACTCAAAAAAGATTGAGGAAGAAGAGAGAAGCTTGAAGAATTGTCTCCTGAGTGTCTCATTCTATATTAGGTCTATGAAAAATTATCTGGAAATACTAGCTTTTCTTCCTTTTTTTCCCCCAAATTTGTTTTTTAGTTGCTTTTTATTTCTAATAATAAAAAATGAACTTATTTTGCATTCAGTGACTCACTTTAAAACCTAGTCTCAAGATCTCTGAATCTGCTCTAGGAGATAAAATCATTATTTCTATTAAATGCTATAAAATGACTTTGATTTCCCTGTAAAATGAAATTTCCAGCTAATATGAAACTGTGTTTTATACTATTTCAGTAAAATATTAGCCAAATTTGGAGATTGAAGCTTATTATTTATTCCTGCATCATTTCAAGAAAAGAACAAGATACATCATTGATAATTTTTAAGTTATACAGCTAAAATAAATTTGTATTTCTGTTGAGACTGAGGCCTTCAGATTCAGAAATAAAATGTGCTAAGCCATAATTTCCAGATCCAAGCTTCAGTCTACTTTACTACAGATATTCATCTGCACTGTAGAGTTAATAAATATAAAAAAATATGGAAGGAAACTCATCAGAGGTAGTTCAAATGTATAGGGAAACCCCAAACTGTCTAAATTAGAAAGATAAAGGATTTCCATAAACAAAATCAGAAATCAGAGCAAATCCTTTTACATCAGGATGCAATCATCTAAACAATAAAAGGGAAAAAACAACTGAAAAAAAGAGTAAAATATATAAAGAAAAGCAAAACTGAGCAAATCAAGATACTTTAAAATTATATAATTGAAACAATATGACATGCTGGCAAGGTAATACACACAAACTCATACATATTCTGAGATAGTGATAGAGACTCCAGTTTCTGAGTACAATTGAGCAGTATTTCTTGCATCCTTGGCAAAAATAATTTTACACATGGAAAGAAAATATTTAAAAAAAATCAAAGATAAGTTCTTGTCTCCATATTTTAAAATCCCCAGTCATTTTCTTGAAAGAATCAGTAGAAAAAATGGGTTATTATAATAATATAAAAATTTAGTTGCCCTTTTATATAAAGTCCAGCACATCCTATATTTCATATATTTAAAACTAGTTTTAAAGTAAAAAACAAAACAAAACAAACAGCTAGTTATATAAGGTCTGAATCATCTCTAAACGTTTCATTGTTTCTCATTTTCTTTAAAAGATTTACAAATATGTTTGCTTAAAGATCTGTTTAATACTAGAGTATATATTTGTCATTGGCATTATAGTTCTGTCCCTAAGTATTAACATCACACTTGTTTTGCTTAAAATAAATATCATCTGTAAATTGTTTAGATTTAAAAAACAATGGACTTGTATATCAGAATTTCTAGTTTCATAATCTGACCATGTTAATGATAAGCTCTGTGATCTTGGGCAAATTTATTCATTTTGTATCATACTTGCAAATTAAAAACATTAGTGGATGTGACCTCTAAATCGCTTTTAGGTTTTATGACTCCATGTCAGTAACAGAAATTAGAGCCACCTTTTAAAACAAATGGACTTGTTTTCAACAGGCCATTTTGGTCTCCGTCTCATGTAAAGTGACCTCTTCTGCACCATCAAGAGGAAATCTCCCACTCTTAATCCTTGATTTAATAGATGAGTCACGTATAACCAAAAAGCCACAAAAAACAAGATTGCAATATCCTACATTAAAGTTACATGAGAATGCTCTGGCCACAGGAAATCATCTATTTTTACAATCCTTTAAAAAACTGTTATTAAAGAAGGGACAGAAAAAAAGGGTTTTTTATAAATTGATTTAATCATGAAGTCACTACAAAGAGATAGAAGATAATACTTAAATATAAAATTATTTTGATTTCTTAGGAACTTTTAATAGTTTATTTACAGATATACTTTATTATTTTTCCTTTAGCATATTTTTCCATTCTAATTTATTTGTTTTGTTTAAATCATTTCCAGGACTGGACAATCTGGTAGCATTCCTAAAAGATGCAAAGTTCTTACTAATTATTTTTAAACTTGGACTAAATACAATTTTTAAAACATCATGTGATAATAGCATATCTGAGAACACTGTCATACAACAACAACAACAACAAAAGCACTTGATTCATTATGGCAACAAAACAACAAAGATCACACTTAATTTTTTTAATAATCTCGTGATATAAAATGGCATTTTGCTTAGATTTAGGTGATCCATCTAATACTCAGTTAGCATACACAATTCCAAAAGCTATTCATGAAGATGCATAAATGATGGAGAGTAGATGTGATCACTAAATGAATGAACATCTACATATTTCCACTTTATCTAGTATTTGTCAGAGTAACTCTAGCCCCCTTCTCTCCAAAGAGCTTTAGAAATTTATAGGAGGTCAAAAAACACCATCAAAATGATAATTTTCTAAGTTTTCTATTTTACTTAGAATTTTGAAAAGTATCCGGATGTCAAACCAAATATCAATACTAAATAGATAATTAAGAGAAAATATCAGTTAATTTTTAGGCATTTCTATAATTTAAGATAAAGAAAAGCTTCAAGAGAAGTATAATTCTTACTATACACTTCTTCAAAGAGGAAGTGTTGTAGGCCCAGCAAGCAAGGGAATGGTTCACCAAGGTTTTATCAGGAAACAAGGTTTATTCTTTCTGCCAGCAGAGTTCAGCAGATTCACATCCAAAAGGTGAGCCCCAATTGTGCTGGGGCTCCATCTTTTGTACCTCCCAGTCAGCATTCCACAACTTTCTCAATATGTGATTACAAAGGATTTCACTGGCTACACTGCCAGTGTAGAATAGTATACATGTCAAGTCCCTCCTCCTTGCCACATCACCTCTGTATATTTTCAAGTTTCTCCTATGACAAAAGAATCATGTCTTAAAACTTTTGTACATTCTTGGAATCTAGAAGTTTGTGGATCATATCGGTAACTAACAATATAAGTTGGAAGCAAGAAGATTTCCTCTTTCCAAAAATGCTCACTTTGGTTAAAGTAGAATATACAATTATTTTTTTTCCTTTTCCTGAAAGAACACATTAAATCCTTCTAATTGAGGGAATGTATTTACCATAGGGAAAATGGAAGGGTTAGAGGAAAATGTATCAAATGAAAGATGTAGCCATTTTTTCTCACCCTTATTCTGTTGCCATGTACCTAACACTGACATTGAAACTTTAACCTCTTTTAAGAATAATGGTAAATTATAATAAGACTGATAAAATCAAGGAAAAATATCTAGGTAATGGTGATAGAGGGACAGTTTAAAATGGGATGCTCCCTGTCTGAGTCACAGTAGATAGGCCCTTTCCTGAGCACTAAAGGTCAAAGAGGTCAAAGCTTATCCTTAACTCTCTGGAAAGATTCCTGCAATAACCAACTTAATGTTTTGCCCAAAACAACAAGGAGCCCAGGACCACCAAAATATTGGAGACTACTACACAAACATGGAGGTTGGGGAGCTGACAGGATGGACCCATAGAATCTCTTCTTATCAATAGCCCTTTCTCAGGGCAAAAGAGGGGTATAAATGTTGGAATCTCAGCAATCCCCTGCAGCTCTCCCTGCCCAGGAGAAATCTAACTCCTGCTTTGCTTTCTGTCTCCTCCATTTTCTCTAATAAACTTATAAAACTGCACTCTATAAAGCACAATAAATTCTTTCTTGAACTGTTCACCACCAACAACCGCAGTCCCCAAATTGATGGCATTTTATAGTCTTTAAGAGAAAACACAACTATATTACCTTTAGACCTAAAGTCCCTTAAAACAACAAAAACTTGATAAGCAATTGAAAGTCTGTAGTATTCATGTTTAATGTCTTATTCTTCAGCATTAATAATCACCAGAAATTAGAGATAAACGTACAATATAAAAGAAAACAAAAGTAAGCTAAATCACACGAGTTGCAGCAATAGTCCAAACAAATAAGCAGGAAATAAAATTAAGAACTAAAATTTGCAGATACCAGAAAACAAATCATTCATGCATCAAAACAATTTGCAATTAGAAAAAAAAAAAGTGCAGCTAATTTAGGTGAAAAGAAAAATACGTTATATAATTATTTTAAGAACATATATGAAATAAAATTTCCTCAAAACACAGCCATTATTTGGTCCCTCTATAATTCAGTATAAATTGTCAGAGTTTTAAGTATAAGTAAGGTACAGCATCTATCTAAAGGTTTTCAAAAAATTATCTTCCAGAAAAGTTCACTCACTATTCTTTAACAACCAACACATATTTTAAATTATTTTCTTAAAACAAGCATTTTGTTCTTTTTATATTTGTTATTACTCTAGGAATCTGTAACTTCAAAATAAAAAAATACACAAAATTAACAATCACAATATTAATATGGGATAAAAATCAGCAAAAGTTCAAGCTAAAGTAATGAATTAAACATTTACATAGTTCTGTTTATTTAAATTATGGAATTCATGCAAATACATCAGTTGAAAATAGTATGATTTGTTTTGACAAAAAAAATAGGTTTAATTTATTTTATATGAATTTTGCACTTCAATCATAATGAAATTATGGAACATAAGGTAACTGAAAATACTTTAATCTTCTATATATTTATATTGCACATCAATAAATTTCAATTTAGAGAACGTTATCTATATTAATAAACAACAGTTAATTTACATATGTACAATCAACTCATTTCCAAAAATAGCATAAACCTGTCTTTTTGGAAAACATACAGTTTAATTATTATTGAGCAAAGTTAGAAAGATTAGTTAGCAGAGAAAGTAAATCAGCAATTTTATTAGAGCATGAAATTAAGTACGTTATATAGAAGATGGAAACCCCAAGAGTTTAAAGATGATGTTATCAGATCATTCTAATATGTGATTAGTAGCTGCATTTATATAAATGGATGCAAAAGGCTAATTGTATTAAGTGCACACACAAAATAATTCTATTAAAAAATTTTAATGGCTTAAGCTTACATTCATTTAACAGCTCAATTGCATATTATCATTCACTGAACACACCTATGTTGAATTTTCATAACCAAAGGATATAAGGAATTGAGATAATTATACTAATAATTTAGTCTGAATGTCACACTTGGAGTTCCCAAGAATTGGAAAGTAAGCCCCATTTATAGTTTGATTCAGAAAAGTAATATTCTATACTAGTTTCTAAATTAATGTGATAAACTCTTTGACTCAGATGTTTTTTCAGAAACCTCAGGAGAAAGAAGGAATGAATACAATATTTGGTGCATGTGTGGTCAGAGGAATGACCATCTATTAAATGATTTGACTATGTTTTTTAGTCCTGTGCTATACATAGTGTTTTTATTTATATTTTAAAAATTATAATATGTGACTTACCAAGATTTCAGATTTTCTACAAAAGCATTCAAACAACAGAAGTTGTAAAAAATTAAGGGGAAATTCTAGAACCCTGACTTCTAAATACAGGCTTCTTATAAGCCGAACAAAGGTTTTACGTTACATACTGAAAAGAAACAATATCTTTTTTTGCAAATTGTATTGATATTATTGACTTTGCATTTTTAAGTGGGGCATTTCACTACTGCCAACTAGCGATGAGTTAGGGGGGGAAATAGAAGACAGAGAAAGGAAGGAGAGGGAAAGAAGGATGATGAAGAGGGAAATAATAGAGGGCAAACAGGAGAGGAAAGGTAAAAGAAGAAAGAAATAAAGGGTTTTTTTTTATATCTTTTAGATAAAAAACTGTATATTTTGAATACTCTAAGACATTATAAATCATTGGTATTCTTTAAATAGATTTATAATCATTGCAATAGAAATATCAACTCATAGTCTCTAAACTTGTAACATTGGAGTGTATTATTTCTAAATAGCTAATTGAATTAAGTTTTGCAATAATGAAATAAGCTATAATTTTTTTCTTGATAATGTCTGCATTTGACATTTTTTTCTTGATATATGTATACATATATTGGATAAGATTCCTAAGTACAGAGAAATAACAAGCTAGAGTGGTCTATTAGCTCAGAAATTAAATTAATGAGCAGAAGTCAGAATTTGATGCTTTGAATAAGAAATGAACAGATCTGAAAGTGATGAATATAAGACCAAAAATACTATAGAAAGCTATGGAAGCAGAGGATACCAGATGGAGGAAAAATGATTTGGAAGATAGAAAAAGTTAACAACCACTTGAAAGGGGGGAAATTGAATATTAAAAAAATTGGGAGATATCCAACTCCACCAGAAAAGACAGCATAAAAATATTGAATATTTCAGAATGTCAAGGGAGAGAGAAGAGAGCACAGAACTTATTGAAAGTAGTAATAGTTGAAAACTTCCCACACCTGGGGAAGGGACTGGATATACAAATCAATGAAACCAACAAAGAATCTACAGGAAGCACGCTATTAATAGTGAAAAAAAAAATCAAGCCTCAAGAACAAAGAAACATATTAAAGGTGACTATGGGGGCAAAAATAAGTAACATATGAAGATATTGTCATGAGGGTATTGAGATCTGCTCATTAGCCATGCTATATGCCAAGAGAATGGAAAGACATATTTAAAACACTCCAAGATAAAAACTCTTAGTCAAGAATACTATATCCTGAAAACTCCTTTTCATATATGGAGATCTAAATATTTCCCTAACAAACAAAATATGAATGGGTTTACTACCACTAGGTAACAAATAAAGGAGTCTTAATTATGGCTAGCTTCACTAAACTTGAAGGCATTAAATACAAATCTAACTCTTTGTAAGACAAAGAAAGAAATATGTGGTTTCAAAATCAGCACTGGATTATCAAATCTCAAGTTCCAGAAGAAAATAAATGGATTACTTAGATCCTATAAGTAAGCAATTTAGAGAAATCAGAAATTGCAACATTTAAATTTTAATAAAATAAAATTCTCAGTTTGTGTTACTACAATATCTCAGATTTTTAAAATAATTGCTTTACACTGAATTGAAAATAAACCTATTCATGTTACTAACACACCTACTCTATGTTCCCCCAAAGATTTGGGGAATTTGGGGTTTTGGTTTGGGAGAATGGAAAGGAGTAACCCAGAGAAAAACTTTGAATATCCGAAATCATTTATTTAGGAACTTCCAAAGTGGACTGTCTCTGTAAATGAGAAAACCAGCACTGGGGAAAAGGACTCTTGGATATTTCTAAGAAGATGGAGGCAGGTTGGACTTTCAGATTCATGGCAGGCACTGCTGCCATTCACTGACTCCAGAGGCAAAGAGTCTGTTTAGAAATTCATTAAGATGTTAATACAGACATAAGTCAAAACGGTGATGACCATTTCCAGAAGAGACTGAGAAATGTACCCGGGACCTGCCTCTCCAGCATCAGGAAACATTGAAACAGGCCAGTGAAGAATCCCTTCCAAGTGCCACACACAACATGGAATCATCCATGCCTTTCTGAGGGACCTTGCCCCATCATTCCCCTCTTTTTCTCTTGGCAACATGGGTTGAAGTCTTCTCCATGATTTACTACTCCCCACTGACATATTGGAGGTAGAGCTGTCCCTTAAATTGAAGTGGGGGCCAGCTCAAGGTCATTATTATTATTATCTCAGGTTAAGAGAGGCTATTTTTCTATTAGAGCTAAAATGATTTCTTCACTTACACTATTTCATCTACCTGCCTCTTTCCTACATAACATCCAGCAGTTTTAAGAAACAATACTGTAATTTCACTCACTTGTTAAATGACTCATTCCAGTTAAAATGAGTTATCTCTGAAATAAGTATCCTACTTTTTTTATTCACTGTTATTAGTTCTAGCACCTAGTGCAGTGCTTGACACTGAGAAATAGTCACCAAATATTTATTAAATAACATACTTCATTATTTTTCAATAAAATGCTATTAATTTTACTTTGTCATATATATAAATGCATAAGTAGATGTACAATTTTAAATGATGAAAAAATACTTCAGTAACCATGATTTCTCCTAAGAAATAAACTATCAGAATGACATTTTAAGTTTAGTAATTTTCCTTCTAAGTTGCATCACTCTTTTTCCCCTGATACGATCAACTTTCTGCTTTGTAGTTACTTTCTTATTTTTCTTTGTAGATTCTACTTGATTATTTTTCCTTTTATGTGGTCTCTTTAGATGACACATACTAGGTAGATTCTTCTATGACACAATATCATACCCTAAATCCTAATATAACTGTCCTAATATATGCATCTATACATTCTTTTCCATTATGATATGGAAATCTAACTATACATACCTTACTAGTTAATGACTACTCAATCATTGATAGCTATTGAGGATTTCTTTTTCATTTATAAAGCTATTTTAAGTTACTATGTGCCATATGATATGGGGACAGAATAGCTTAAAATTTATATGGTAGTATGTAGCTGTATAAGCAGAAAATTAATTAACTGGCAAAACATGACACTTCTGAGAGTAAGGACCCTGAAAAGCAAGAACCCCACCTTAGCAACTTGGGTCTGAGACACATCCCTATATACTCACACCATTTTAACTCCAGGTAGCATGGACACACCCACAAAGGGAGAAGACCCACTCCTCATTTATATACAAAGTTGATCTCTGTGTGAGATGTAGGCAGCATGTATGGTACACACATGTTCATTCCCTCGATGCAAATATTCCAGCCCTCAGAGAGCTTAAAATCAATGTCTCTGCTTTTAATAAACTTACTATACGATTCTGACCAAACAGCACTCACCATGAATTGTTTCTGAACAGAACAAATGTCTCATTAGTGTGTATCAGCCCACCCTTACCAGCATCACATATACATATGTGAGCAAATTAACATAAACTTTATACCTAGGAGATAAATTTCTATGAATGTTAATTATATGTGTATGCTTACCTTTAGTGTGAGTGAACTACATAAAATAAGTCATTCACTTTAGTTTATGTGTGTATATATATATATATATATTTGACAATGTATATGGCTATATATGTTTGTATATATCAATCAGATATAAAGAGAGATGACAGGTATAGATAGATGATAAATATAGACACCAGCAAAAATGTAATTCAAATAAATTATCATTCCGTATCTAAAGAAAAGAAACTCATTTATATGTTTTCTAAAATTTGGAGTATGTTGAAGTACATTAGAAAAACAATAAAATAAACTACAAAAATGTCTATCTATCTTGATAATAAAAAGGGAAGCATTGTGTTGAAAATTTTGATTTCCAGTATTTCACATCTTCAATATACACTGATAAAAGATGTGAAAATTTGATGCCATTTTTAATGCTTGTTCAATTAAAGGAGAATAAACACACTTGGTGAATACAAATATTTAGAAGGCGGTGTAATGTAGTCAAAGATAAAATTTTTGTCTCACAAGAAAACAGCACTATTATGAAAAATAGAAGAAAGGATGAATGTTCACTTAACTGAAAAATCATTTTGGTAAAATAACAGGTTTTCTCACATACCTACACAAAAATATAACAAACTGCCCTAGAATCACCTAGGATTAAATTTATTAAATCTAGCATTCAAATTTTACTTGTTTTGCCCAAGAATTTTGTATTCCCTATAATGAATCATAATGAAGGGGAGTCTTTTCAAGAATAAATATAGTTGTGATTTTTTTTTCAGGTAAGTGTCTATGTTGATATTTGGTGCTAAATGTATCACATACAGATTAAGTTGTTGAATGTAGCAAGCATGTTAAAAATTTCTTCCTAAGCACTTTGTTTTTTGAGCTGTGATAGATGTGAATGTTGTCTTGGTAAGCAAGATATTGGCATTTGTAATTTGTGGCTCTGTTTTAGAAACTCAAAATATATAGCTCTTGTTTGGAATTGTCTTTGCCTAGGAACTCCAGACAAGTGAGCAGAAAACATGACCTTGTTGTAATCAATGTTGTTTATAGAAGTTTGATTCATTTATTTATTAATTGTTATAGTAGGTTTCTTATGATAGGTACTCTTTAAGAAAATGAGACAGAATTTAGAACTTAAAGTGAGTATTAGGATCAATCCACATGAGAAAAATGAGGAAACCAATATTGGAGTAAGGAATATTTGAACTCTGAGAAACATGCAGAGTATGTGTTGACATTTGCAATGACAATTATTCTCCACGAGAACAATAAAGACATCCCTCCTAAGTCTTATCCTGGAAAGTTTGCAGGGAAAGCTGGGAAGCTCTCTGCATGCCTAAAGGATACCAAACTGAATCATTACTAGAGCCTTCTGATGAGTAAACTCCCCAGTCACAGAAAATGTTTTTCCTTTAAGTAAAATGTAAGTAGTACATAACCATGTCTAGAACAGTAATCTCCAACTCTGCATATATATTCAAGGGCCATTTCTAATATGAACACATGTATCTCTCTTCCTAGAGGAAGTTTAGAAGCAGGAAATCTGTAAGGCTAAATTTCAGACATTAAAATTATAACTAGTCTCATAACCACAGTTGAGTCTATTTATATTCATCTTTAACTATTTGTTCTGATTATCTTTACTTTAAATGACATTTAGAAAAATAAGTTATTTATTATGGTTATTTACACCTTGATTTATGAGGTGCCTGAGTCTCTGGTCACCATGTCCATAGTGATTGTTTTTCCTGTTCATTTTCTTTCATATTTGGTCAAAAGGAAACCATGTGACTCAACTATTTTATACAAACATTCTTCCTACTCTATCTGAGTAAGAGCAACCACACCACATCCTGATGATTGGTCAAATATCTGTGCCAAATAAATGGTTTCTCTTTAGTTCAGTGCTTCTTGTTCACAATTAGTCCAAATTTCACATACATTAGCCACATTTTATAATTAAATAGGACTTTTGCTATGAACAAGGAGAAAGATACTCCTTTCAAAGACTAACACCCCTAATCCTGCAAAATTCCAAAATGGTGGAATAGAAAAGACAAATTCATTGGGTCATTAGGAATGATGGTAAGCAGAAACACTCATGTATTTTGACAATCAACTCAAGATCTCTGGGTATTTCCTACTAGGACTATAATGTCTTTAATGCAAGGTGTATTCTACATCCAGAAGCATGAAACTCCATGCTTACCTAGTGCTTCCTCCAAATTGGTGCTTTATGCTTTATCCACAATTGCTTATTGGAGTGGAAGTTTCTCCACAGTGTGATAAAATCTCTGGGCACGATGTCTAGAAATCTATAAATCATTCTTTCCGCAAGTCATGTCTACCAGTCTTACGTGATTTTATGGTTATAACACTCAGATATTTATGTTGGCTGAGAAATTTCATGTAAAAAATGAAAGCCTATGTTTAAATTTGATAGCATTCCTCTGAGAATAAATGACATGGTTCCATAGTGTAAAAGACCATTATAGTCAACTAGTCACTAAGAGGTCATCTGATTTTTTTGAGAATTGAATCTTATTGAGATCTTTCTCTTGGTCTGTATTGTTGTCACATAACATATGGTAGACAATTGTAATAGATGTGTATATGTCCTCATGCTTAGCCTCTATCTCTACCACAAAAGAAATTTTGTTCAAGGGCTCATCATGACAATATTATTGTCACCAGTGACTAAGAATAGCTGACATAAACTTGCCTGGTTATATTTCCATCATAGTTGTTTAGTGCTTGCTCTACATTCACATGTATTCTGCTGAGTTTAAAATGTGATGTGTCACCAATATCTCTACCCCAGGACTGCTCTTTTCTAATACTCCAAAATTTTTCTTCCAAGACACTCATAACCAACTGACAATTCAATCTTCACTACAAGGAGTCTGCAAATAATTCCATAGAGTTAAAAACAGGAATACCGACTGAAGATCTGTCCACTAGGAAGGTATCTAATATTGTTTTCAGGGCCATGCAGTATGAAGCTGTAGTCAACTTTATGCCATTTATAGCTGATGTCCATGTATGAATGGATGCTATCACTCAGGCATACTTTGATTCTATAAGAATGAAACCACATGCCACCTTCTGGAGTAGATTCCTGTACACTATTTCCATTTCAACATTCTAGTTCTGATTTTAAGAATAAAAGAAGATACAAAAATGTTTCAAGAATCAAAACAAAAAATAATGTTATATTTCACAAACTGTGTACATAGAAACTCCAAATAATTTGTAACTTTAAAAATATTTATATTAAAACATAAATATTCAAAATAGGCTATAAACTTGAAGCTCAACTTGACATAAAAAACAAGTACTAGGCACGTCCTGGTGTAGTAATAGTTTGGTCAATTGCTTCTGGTCTTAGCACAGTTCACAAACATCCGAAGGACATGGGTTTGCATCCCAGGCCAGAGGGAGCAACCAAGATGTACAACTAAGTAAAAATAAATAAAATACCTCTTCCTCCCTTTCTTGCTGTCTGTCTTTCTACATGCCATTCCAACCTGTACCTCTGTACCTTCAAAAACAAACACATAGTTTTATATATGAAAAAAAAATATTTGAACAATAAAATTTTAGAAGAAATATATCAGAAGATTAGACATCAATCTAAGAAATGGGATAAGATGTCCACCTAAGATAACAAATTCTTCAATGTATAATAAATTTTAATATCAAGATTCTAATCAAAATAAGTAAAGTATATAAAGGAAAAATGTGAGCTAATTGACAAATAAATGAAGACATTTTCATAATATTAGTGGGTGAAGAAATCTTAGAGAAATTATTTTGTAGAGAATCACAGATTCAACGCACTCAAACTAAAATTCTAGCAAAATTTTTGATGAACAGTGAAAATAGTTCCATAATTTATAACAAATGAAAATGGCCAAGACAGTACAAGTCATATTTTTAGAACAAAATAATTTATTCTACTAAATAAAATTTATTTTAAACAACATTCAACAAATAAATGTGGTATTAACAGAAAAGCAGATAAAAGAATAGAGCAGACTAGATACCTAAAAAGATTCCTAAGTGTAAATGAAACAAAAAATTAAGTGCTGTTATTCAGGGTTGATTCTTCTTAACAGTATTTTGATTCCCTTCCTTTCTTGTTGATTTCTGGCAGTAGAGTATGTAATAGATTTATGGATCCCATGGTCATATCCCCACTGTCATATTTCTTTTGCTGGAAAGTGTCTTTGCAGTTTAAAAGTTTAAATGACTATTCATCTAAGTTACTTCTCACAATTCATGGATTTATTTATTATTATTTGAACCACTTGTTTTTCTGACTAAATTGGGTCATTTTAAGTTTTGCCTGAGGATTGTCAGATCAATGTTTCAAATGTTCAATAATTCTTAGGATAATAGCAGGGCTTTAGGTATTGCAAAGAGTAATAGCAAACTTATAATAATGACAAATCGTCTCCCCTTTCAAATTGATGTTGTCCAGTGTAACCAGATATTCATTAAATGGCTGGAATTTCTCACTGAAAATTTCTTTTTGAAATTTTAAACACTGAAATTTATTTTGTAATGTCATTTGATGGTATATCATAGATATTGTTAATTTATGTTCCTTGAAGATTTGGCATTCCGTAGTACCATTACATAGATTAGTTTGCATGACTTATATGTTTTGAAGTCATGGAGAGCTCTACCTCTGATATTAATTCCACTCCATAAATGTGTTTTGTAACTTCCATAGGGTATTAATGGCAAACTTTAGTTGCTGATAACTTGCTAAGTCATTGTTTCTTACACGGTTGTTAAGTAAATTATTATTTTATTTATTTAATTTACGGTAGATGCTCACTGTTAAAAAACTTCACAACTTGCTTTTATTTATATAGATACATTCAAGTGTTACTTCCATAGATCTTGACACCCAAATTTTCATCATTTCCTTTCAGGTTCTTGTCCAATCATCTAAGTTATTACTCATTATCTATGTATTTATTTATTCTTACTTTGAACCACTTGCATATCTGCCTAAATTGGGTCATTAGATGTGTTGTGGGAATCTGCTGTTTGGGAAAATTTTTCCACATAGAATATACATCCTGGATTCAGAAAGCTTATGAAGAATTCTCTTTATAACAACAAAGTTAAAGGTGTAAAGGAAATATTAATGGAGAAGAGAAATGTTAAATTAAGTTTCAGTTACAAGGAAGACTGAGATAATCTTATATAAAAATTCAATTTGATATGTGACCAGAATTTTCCATATTGAGTAAATTGACAGAGATTTTTAATACCAAATGAATTTCTAAGTAGATGCAGACTGTGCCCATGAGGGATCATAATGTGAGTGATACAGCTTCTTTATGCAAAGTGCATCCCAGGGAACTCTCAGGTGAACCATTCTTTACCCCTAGAGTCTAGGAAAAAATGTTTCTAGCATGAAGGAAGGATATGAGGAGCACAACACAACATCTACAGTAGAAAGAAAATTCTCTGAAAGGGATAATGGGCCACTATTGTAAATTGTGCTAGTTTTAAAGACTGATGATGTTCTGAAATATTCTTTTTGAAATTAAATAAGGAATGAATGCAAAATCACTTTGGATATTAGAAGTATTAGACCAATGCAAAGTTATATTATTACAAATAATAGGAAGTTATGTCTTTATTTAACTTATGTACTATTGAAAATAAGTCACAGTCAACAGACATGAGTCAGTTAAATAAAGATTTGTATATTGACAAATAAAAATGAAAGAAAAACATTGTATATTTTCTGCTTGCTTGAATGTGTCAGTCCTCCATTAAGCTATTTAAAATAAACTTGATACATGAACGTGTCAGTTTCATCATAAAACTTGGCAATGAGAAGACCTTTCATCAAATAATTAAGCCATCATATTATTATTACATTGTTGAAATTAATTGACATTAAGGCATTATTATTAACTAAGGACCCTATATTATTCATAGTCCCTTAATTTTTACCTATCACTTCCCTCCCCGAGAATTCCATTCAGGATGTTGCCTTACACTGAAGCATCATGATTCTTAACGTTCTTTTGCTCATTTATTTTCTCACTTTTTTTGATGCTCTTGATAATGTTGAAGAATATGCCCCTCAATTAATAATTTTATGATGCTTTTTAAATGATTATCCCAAGATTTTATGTTTTTACTAGTAATATGACAGAGGCAAATACTATTATCATGATATTATATTAAGGTTACATATTATCAACATGATTTATCACTGTTAATATACGACAGGGAATTTTACTTCAAAATATGACAGTTGGAGGTATTTTAATTTCATTTATCCTTTCCACACTATACATGTCAAACATGAACTCTAAATCTGCCTCTTTATTTCTATTTCATATAAAATGGAATTAGCTAAAAAATTGTCAAACTAATGTATACCTATGTCTCAGGCTGAGCTGCTAATTGATTTTCTTTGCCCTGTTATTCATTGTAAAATAATGTACAAATAACAGCTATTAATTTTTAATAAGATCATACATTTTATTTATATTTTAAAATATGAAACACACTCTACACAATCTACAACAAATTCAAGTAAATTATGTAATATAAAATGATAGGCTGTAAAAATGTTTTTCTAAACTTTGAGACATAACATAGTCTCAGTCTATGACCTTATTACTCATCAGTGAAATGAGAAAAAAGAAAGATGTCTGCCTCACAAAGTTCCACTGGACAATCAACATAAATAATACATTTATTGCCATTCAGCTACCAATAAATCTTAAAACAAACTCAACTTATTCCATTTCAATAAACATTTATTGAGTACTTTAAGAAGAAATGAACCTTTTCATTACCTTTAAGAAATTATACAAATAAAACAAGACATGCTGCTTAAGCTCATAATTTCATATTCATAGGGATGATCAAGTAAAGAAAAAGAAGTAAAGGAAGGAAAACAATCCTACTTTTTAAAATTTCTAATTCAGACCATAAGTCAGACCCTATAACAGGAAGTATCATATCCAGTATCTCAGTTAATCCACTAAAAATACCAATGAGATAAAAATATTTTAGTTTTTAAAAAGAAAAGACTAAAACACTGAGGGAAAAAGTTAAATTCTGAGAAATATTTAAAATCAACATATTTTAATGTGCTTCTCCAATTTTAATTTGACATTAAAAATTACTTACTAGATGATCACCAATATGTGAATCTTCAAATTATCTTCTAGACACTTTGGGGGAAAGACATATCTGAAAAGCAAAATATTTTCAGAGGTCATGAGGAGGATAATCCTCATAAACGGTAAAAGGGCGTTACCCCAGGGAAACCTTACATAATAAGTGAATATTTTAAAGTACTTAGGTGAAAATAATTTCTTTTACCTGATTTTTTACCAGCAAAGATTAGGGGATTAATTTCATGCAGCAGGCAGACAAGCCTGAAAACACATTTAATATGCTGGAGTTTGCTATTCTATCCTCTGACCTAGCACCTTATTTTCCTGTTAATTTACCAACAATTCAATCTAATTACCTCACCAAAAATTCACACAATATAAACCTGTGGTAACCAAAGGGAATTGAGGGGGGAGGGAATCAGAGAATATAGCAAATTTATTGTTTTGATGGGCCCTAGAATGCTGGTGATGGGTGTGATATGATGTGTGCACAAATTGAAGTGTGAATTCAATGTCCTGAAAATCATATAGGAAAGTAAACATAGAAAAAGTTTAAATGAATGAATGAATGAATAAAAAAATAAACCTTATAACCTCAGCATTGTAGCCCATGCACATATAATATGACAAATGCTCCCTTTTTCTCATATATTTGAATGTTTTTACTAGAAATGTGGGATAATTTAAATAAACATGCTGAAATACTGTATAGGAAGATAAGGGACTATAAAATAATTTATATCTCACATACACACAAACACAAAACTGACTGTAATCCAGAAGAGAATATTTTCTATTAGGACTTATTGTTTTTACTAGATGATATAGTATTTATATTATATTCATCAACTGACATATTCTAAAATCTTATTGGATTAAACTCTGCTTTATGCCTGATAATCTACAATGCCTATATAAAATATGTGGTATTAGTCTATTAATTTTTAATTTCCAACATCCTACTTGTAATTACAACTGTCTCTTTGACTTGGAAAAATATAAATTTTTTGAATTTATAGAGAAAGTTCACATTCTATGTGAGATAATCAGCTATCTCAAATTCTGATAAAATCTGAACAAATCAATTTGTCAACCTCTCTCTGATTCTCCAGTTCAACTATTTTTTTTTTTTTTTGCTAAAGCACAGGACTAGAGAAAGGTGATAAACAAAAAATCAAAACAAAAACAAACCAATCTATTAATTAAAATATTTCTTTCCTCATATATTTTTTGCATTGTTTCTTTCACGTTTACACATACACAACAAGAATTATCTCAGTGATTTATATGTATCACATTTATTTTGAAGAAGACAATGTTTACAATTTTGTCTTTATTATGATGAGATGGTAGATCTAAAGAGAAATAGAATAATAATAATATACATTAAGAAATAGCTAACACAAATGATTGGAATAGTTGGAATATTGAGCATAACGATGAAGAAAAGCATTATATACTATTTTCCAAAAATTTGAGATAATGCTTGAACGACTTCCTATACAAAATATAACATCATTATATATTGGAAACCATGTAAAGCTGAGAACATTTTTTCCCCAGTTTTTATGTACAATGCATATTTGATGTGATTAACTTATGGCTGTCTTAAAATTTACCACTGTACTCTGTTTTCCCAGGAGGAACATTGCTTGGATTTCTGTAGTTCGTTTTCTGTCAGGCTTTTTTCGAGAACTCTGTCTTGTTACTTTCCATAGTCTCAGCCTTCATAAACTCTGATATGTGTCTCTTTTACAGTAAAGTTGCTGGAATTAATTTAGGTTTCCTTTCCCTAAACCATTGTTCCTGAATGGTGTTTCCAAGCACAAATATAGCATAATAATAGAGCTCACACTGTTCCCTTTTCTTAAGGATTACAATCCTGTGAAGTTGTGTCTAATGTTAAAATATTTTTTTTATGTAGTCCTGAAATTTTCCAGATTTTTTTAATCAAGGAAAGTTGTGACTCAGTATTAGATATTTAAACTATTCTATTTCCATTTAATGTTCTAACACTTAAAAATATGAAAGCAAACAGAAATTATCCATCAAAGTCATACACAAATTAAATATGGTGATATTTATTCTCATTAGTTTAACTGACATATAAAATCAATTTGACAACATAAATATCAAATTTGTAACAAAAATAGCCATGATTATGGTAGCATTTGGGGGGATAATTATTATCATGATTATTACAAGACAGAACAGGGAATGAACGCTCACTCCTATTTCATTACCAATTTTGAATTTTGTCAATGTATTTTCGTACTAAATTCATTTAATTATCAGTTGGATTAAATAGTTGCTGAAACCATTCCCTCAGTTCTATGTATTTATTCAGTAGATCTGGAGAGAAAATAACCAGTTTTACATAGATTTAATTTTATGTTCTTAAAAATATATGAACTATTTCATAAGAATATTTGTAGTAGTTTCCATATCCATATGAGGAGACAGCTCTAAGCAAACTCACACACTCACAAATAACAATATACAGTTTGGGAAAAAAATTCTAAAACATGCTATAAAAAGAAAGAAATAGCTTAACTTTCCATAAAGAAATCTATAGAATGAATAATAGCAGACATAATTTGGTGGAGCTCTAAAACTTTGCAGAGTGTGCAATTACTGAGAGATTTTGACATCATTGTGTTTTTGCCTTAATGTGAAAACCGATATTATATAGCGCAGTTTGACTAAAATGATTAGAATATTCTATTGGCTAGAGGAACTGGAAGAAAGTTTTGCTAAAAACAAGTGATGTTAGAATATGAAGAAACTATTCTAGAAAGAAAATAATGATAAAAAGAAAATATTAAATTATATGTATTAGAAATGTATTAATAACTCAATGACACCTGAACCATTACACAAATGGCAAGCTAAAAGAAGTCTGGTCTAAGATTTGAGTTGTCACCCACCACAGGCAAGACAGAGATTACTTTTAATATGAGTGCATTAATTGTCTGCCAAAATAACATGTCAAGTTTCATTAGAGGGCTGCAGAAGAACCCAGTTGCTACAACATAATATTCATGAGGTCCAGAAAGCAATCTAAAGCTTTTAAAAATATCAAGAGGATCAAAATCATTTGGTAGCATGGAATCACAGATTGAAATCACAATGTTAATACATATCCATCAGAAAGGCTAAAATGTATTACTATATTTTTATAGGAATTTACAATCTAAAATACTACTGATTATTGATTAGCATATAAAAATATTCAAGTTTGGGCAGCTATTTTGGAAATTATTTCTTAAAATTTCAATACAGCATGGTCTTTTCATTCTGAGACACTAAATCAGGAGAAATGACAGCCCATCTACAAACACTTGTATCCACATGTTCATAAGACTTTTACTTCTAAGTTAACTACCCATATGCTCATTAATATATACATGCATAAATAAATACAATATGCTACACTTACATATTATGATACTATTCAAAAAATAAAGCAAATAAAATACTGGTAAATACACAACATGAATTAATTTCAAAGTTGTTTTTCTGAGTAAACATAGCCAGATATAAAACAATATGCTTTGTATGAATTAAACTCCACGATACTTAATAACATGCAAAAAAATCACCTCTTGTTTCCTGAGTCCAAAGTCACAGGCAGGAATTAACTACTAAGGGTCACAAAAAAAAATCTCTTGGGAATAATAATAACCTGTTTCTTAGTTATGACAGCGATATTATGGGTAGATATATTTTCCAAAACTAATCAAAGTGTCTACTTTAAATGGATACAATTCATGAAATTTGATATAATAAAATAATGTTTGGTGAATAAAAAACCCACATTAAGTTAAACTGTTATTTGTTCAAGTCCATCATTCCAGAAATGATTGAGAGTAATGTTATCAGATACTTTTTAATGGGATTTTTGCATATCACACTGACTTCAAGTTATTTTATCTTCCCTGAGTCTAATTAATACTATCATAAAGGTAAGCGAAAATATGTTTATTCTTTAAAAGAATGCTCAAGATCATTTTATAATATTAAGAATAAACATCAATCATATACTTTAAATATAATCATGAATATTAAACAGACAAAAATTGAGATGTCATCAATTTAGCTTAAATAATTAAGAAAACTACCATTCTCACATTTTTTGCATTTGAAATTATTGTTTAAATTTCAAATATTTAAGTAGAATATAAAAATGAATTATATTTGAACTAATAATCAGATAAATGTTTAGGAAATAATACTATTACATTCTAGGATTTTGCTGCTTAAATGCATAAAGTTTAATGCTTTCATTGCATTTGGAAGAAAAACAATAGTATGGAACAATTTATTTCAAATATTTTTGGAATCAATTTTATTTGGCAAAAGTTTAAACAAATTATACTTAAGCTTCCATTTTATCTCTAGTCTTCTATTGTGATTTATAAAAGATGAAATACAATCTCTTTAAATAGGAAAATGTTCATGCAATTTCTTTAGATATGTAAAAATACTTTTTAATTTCAAATGCATGAATTATTTTATTCTCTGATATATGTAAAGTCCATTTTTATAGAGGGCATGCAGAGTCTTGATCATTTTATTCCCATGCACTGGAGGATAATATCTTGTAGAAAGTTTCTACAATATACATTACATAAATATGATGATGTTTCAGATGGGGATTATTCAGTGAAGGATCTGAATTGATTAGTTTTTTATTATTTCGATGGGTCATCAAGGTTTGCATATTTTATTATGATTTTCCCCTTCTGCTTGACTTTTAGTTATCCTTCTATAAGACGAAAGATAGAATTGAACTGTTGGTAGTAAACACTACTATATACAGATGTTGATTTGTAATGATGATGCATAACTTAAATCTATATAATGCTATGAGGTCGTTTTCCTTCTGTGATGCTAAAATAACTATATATATATGACATGTATGTAAACATAAATGATATGTAACTACATATGTATATATGTGTGTACAACTATTACATTATTAACTATACATCTGTAAGCCTTCATCATTGCTTGTTATGAAATGATTATAGCTACAATATTGAGACATTAGTATGGATGGGAATTATTAGGATAAGTATTGGTCAGGTAGCAGAGTACAGAGTTGGCATTCAAAACTAGCCTTGAAAATTACAACTCAGGGAGTATTGAACAAACAACCTAACTACTTTCATTAATAATTTTGTTGATCTATCAAATGTGGATAATGCCAAATTTGAAAGACTGCAGTAAGTACAAAAAGTAACTTATGCAAAACTGAGATGATTATAATTTTCATCATTTAATTTGCTATAAATACAAAGAAAAGGATGCTAATCTTTAACCATCACCCTCTAGTGATGATAGTCTTAGAGTATTACTGCAGCTGTGCACCAAACTTAGAAAATGCCAATGATATACACTTATTATCTTTGAATTTATTTCAGCCAATAACCTATAAGAATAGGAGAGAACCATCTGCAAATCACACTGTATAGCAGACTAGAAGCACCCTTTATTCACATTTGTACATCAGTTTCATTTTTCTTTTCCTGTTTATAATTTACCAATAATATACTGTATCAACAAACTCACCTCATTCAAGTGAAAATACCTTCTAGCTTATAAATCTTCGACATTATTATCAAAGTAAATTTGTTGAAAGGAAAACAAAACCATTTCTAAGTAAAGATAACTGAATCTTATATTATCAATAATAAACTAAAGAATTATAATTTTCACCACACAAATTCTTAGTGAATTTTGATACATATATAGATCTAATTTTCATTGATACTGAAAGTCCAATTTACTAAAAATTTGTTTGAAAATTTACATTGAGAAACACCGTGTCTTCTAGCAACTCAAGTTGTTAACTCTCAAATCTGTCCTGAGTCAGACTCTTTTCTCTAAATGCCACGTTGAGATGTCTATGTAAAAAGTAAGTTGACTGACTCAGCAACCAGACTCAACTCCTTATCAGCTTCCTTTAAAGGAACATTATTTCTCCCCATAAATGACAATGAAAGACTAGCAGCACCCTTTCCTGTTCTCTCCTTGTGGATAGTTAGGAAGACACAGGAAGACCATCTCTATTAACTTAAAACAAACAAACCATCAAACAAGCAAAAACCCCTCATGTTGCAACACGAAGATTCCTGTCAAACAATCCAAAATTTCCAAACAAAAAACCTTAGTTTAACTGTGCCACAGCCCATTAAATCCTTCAAAACTCCCCTGTACCCAGACTCTAATGGAATACATGCTGCTACTTACTCTTGGTTGTGGATCTAAATTAAAATTTAGATCCTCCAATAAACTTTGCTTGATTATTTTACAGTCCGATTATTTTTGAGTCAATTACTTAAACAAATAACTTAGCTTGCATTTAAGCACAGAAATAAGGAGAAACATTACTTTAAATATGAGAAACCAATAACTAGAAATACTTTAAATTTTAAATTTCAATTCCCAAATTGGACAAATTTGATATTTTTGATTGATTATTAAAGCATAGAATATTTGAGATTTTTGACATAAAACACATTAATACAACAAAATGAAATTCAGTTCTTAAAAATAGTGCTGCAAATTAAATCCTTGGCACGTAAAAACAAAGGTTCTGAACCTGAAGCTGATTAGATCTAATGCAAAATGCATTAGTGTTTAGTAGCAGGTATTTTAGAGTGCTTTTATCAAGAGTTCCAAACAAAAACAGTTGGTCGTAATGTCAAATCAATGGAATAATTCATGACTCAACTCATCCTCTAACTTATTTTCACTTGCTAAACAATTGACTCTAACCCTGTTAAGCCTATCGTAGATATCAGATATTTGCAAAGACAAAATTTTACTTTAGTTCTTTATAAAAGAACATGATATTGAAGTTATTAAAAGAGTTTCCCTGTTTTTAAATTTCTCCTCACCTTTAGTATTCTTACGTTTGTTCTTCTCATGGTAACTGGTATTTCTCACAGTGTTTCTTCATTTTCAATCTTGTTGCTCTGTCTTCCTGCATGAGTGTCACCTATATATTTTTGTCTTCAGTTTATGAGATCTGTTCCCCTGCAGGATTGAGCTTATTTATAGAAATTTCCATGTTTATCTTCAATTTGCTGACAGCATGCTTCATATTTAGCAGCTTTGTTGGGACTTTCTATAGCTTTCAGTCTCTTTGGTGCAGCAGTCCTTATAATCTATCATTTCTTTTCTGAGGTCTTAGATTCCCCTTTGTGCAGTTAAATGAGGAGACTGCAGTTTATTCAGCTTTTTTTTATACTAAACTCTTTGAATTCTTTACCTGCTATAGTGTTAAATTCAGTGGGAACTTCTGTTATCTTCCTTTCTGTACCCTGCTTGTGCTTTATTTTGAGAGGATTTGAATTTTGGTATTTACCTCCCCTCTATCCTCTTTCGATAGTGAGAATTTACATTTCTTTTTCTCTTGTTTGTTATTTAGGATATGGTGAGCTTCAGAAATTGAAGATTGTGAGATAACTGTGGACTGTATAATATACATGTGCAGGTTCACTATACACTGGTAAACCTGCTGCTCGGCAGTTGGCTGAATCCCTTATATAAATGTAAGCTTGATTGTTCAGCTAGAGGCCTTTGGACAACTTAGGCCAACAGTATTAGACTTTGCAGCCCTACTGTGTTGGCAAACTGTTTGGAACATGTCTTCTCATTCCACTCTGGATTTCTCCCCTCTCTACTCATGGGCTTTGTGTTTGTTCCTGAGCTGGGTGGGTTGAAGCTTCTCACTCCTCATACTTCACTCCTTTCAGTGTTTCCCTTAGGAATTTACAGGAATCCAATAGTATACTACTGAGCATGGTGGGCTGATAGGTGCATAATTTTCTATTTCAAAATTTCTATTATAAAAATAATTTCATAAGACTTGTTTGGTCTCGTGATCTTAAATTCAGTATAGTAGCTGTATATTAAATAATAAAATATAACTACATGTCTTCTCTTTCATTTTAATGAAGAGATTCGTTATTCATATTTAATCTATTTTTTTCATTTTACATATGATGTCAGACACACAATAAGTAAATTGAATATATCTGTACAAATCAAATTATTTCGTGAATTAACTTTTATTCATGGACAATAACTTTCAATGGCTAGGGATCTGGTGATCAACTATTAATGTAGTTATTACAAGATTATTAATAGATGTTTAATTAATATAGTTAAGATTGATAGATGGCATTAAAATATAGGTATTCATTCTATCCACTCAAATGTATTAAATTACTTCTTTGTCTGTAACATTAGCTTAACCCTAAAATAAATCCTCCTCCAGAATCTAAAAAGAAAAAGGCAAACATAGCAGAAACAGAAAACAATAAAATCAGTAAGCTTCTCAACAGCACTGATATAATTTTGTAAGTTCCTTACATGTCATTGGAGCTTTTTGTGGTATTACAAGTAAAGAATGTAAACTATTGCATTAATGCAACTCAATGTAAGATTAGAAATTTTGTCAAACATTTAGTAATGAATGCTTAGATTCACAAAATCTTACTTGAGGTAATGATGTGCAGGGCTATGGATATTTGGGACTTAGGAGTGATTCTTATTATTTGCCATGAGTTTCCATCTATTAAACAGATAGAGATAATCTCCTATGTCTAGAAGAGCATGTACTGAAAGTTATAGGTCATAATGAGAATCAGGCACATTTTATATAAAGATAATATAAAATCGAGGCATTTGTAATTTTTACAGATTACTACATATTGAAGGGTTTGCATGTTTCTACTTTTTTATAATTAAAAAAAAGGAAAGGAAAAAATTTTCCTAAAACTTAAATGAGAATGTAAAAATGGTAAACTAGGATCAACAATACTAACCCTCTTTGCAATAAAAAAAGAGACAGAAAGAAGAAACAGACATATTTAACTGTTAAATTTAATATCCATAGAACTTGATATTTGAACATTATTACAAAGTCTCCAGATGGCGAGAAGCCTGACAACCAGGTACTCTGAGTTAGAGAAGGCAGAACTTTATTGCAAGCACCAGTGCTGGCTCAGGGGTATAGTTACCCAAAGCTGAGCAATGAAGGATCTAGGGGAGTTCCTTTTACACTCTTAAGCAAAGGTTCATCTCCTTGGCTATGTGTTTCTGCTGGCAACTATTATCAGTTATGTACAGTTGCAGGGTAGGGAGGCTATGTTTGCTAGTCCTTGGTCATGATAATAGGAAATAGCTACAGTATCCATAGTAGAGTGGAAAATTCCTGGCAGAATAACTTTCGCATTGGGTTCAGGAAAAAAAGTCTTCTACACATTCCCCCTTCTTGATCCTCAAGCTGATTTACAGCCTTGGGGATTATACAGGAAATGATACAGGAGACTGGAGATGGGAACAGGGATGATGAGTCTTTCTGACTAATTCCTGCTTAACAGGGACTTTGTGGGGTTCAACAGCATTAGTCTTCTTCACCCAGGGGGTTATAATGGCAGTTTGGTGACCTGGTTGGGAGTAACAGCTGAAGCTTCAAAGTCTCTAGGTGAGAGAAGATAAAAACAGATGAGTAGGTTCAGGATGCAGGGACCAGACAAGAATACAAGTAACAATACAAAGAGGGATCCTGACAGTGGCAAGATCCACGATAACCAGTTGATGTTTCCTAACCAGCAGCTCCCGAGAATTTTGACAAATAGTAAAATAGAATCAGAAACAAAGTCAGAACCATCAGTAGAGAACAAAAACTGACTAAAAAGGGAATGAATAAATGAATCTTCATGAAATATCAGCTTTGAAAAATACCATAGTAGATGGGTTGAACTTGAGATGAAATACAGTATAGCCACAAAACAAAATCTTACAGAGGTATATAGATGGAAAGTTAGAGAATCAGAAAAAATATATATATCTGAAGAAAAAGGCAATCAGAAACAAATGGGAAAATAATATGCTAAGGTATATAATCAAAAGAAAACAGAAACAAATAATAGCAACAATATCTTCCATATCAATAATCACCCTAAATGAAAATGGACTGATCTCACCAAAAGATACATACAGATGGCTGGATCAAAAAATAGGAAACATTGATACTGTGCCTATGAGAAGTTCACCTAAGAGCCAAAGACAAATACATATTGAAAGTAAAAAGAAATAGAAAAAAAATCAAAGCAATATGGATGAAAGGATATGAATATCAGGAAGTACAATATTAATATCATACAAGATAGAGTAACATCCAAAAGGGTAACATGAGGCAAAGATGGAGACTGCATCATCATCATCATCAAAGAGTTAATCCATCAAGAATAAATAGCTATGATATGTATATATATATATATGTATATATGTATATATATATCTCCAATTCTGGACACATAAATATATCAAATATATACTAACAGACATAAAGGGAGATATTAAAAGCAACACAAAAATAGTAAGAATTTCAACATGTATCTATAGATAAACCAGGTGAAAAAAAATCAATGAAAAATAAATACCAACAAAAGTAATCACATGGACCTAAAATAAATTTACAGATATATATGCATCAATAAAAACATTGTTTTTTTTTTTTTTTTTTGCATTCCTCTCAAGCACACATAGAACATCTTCTAGGATTGACAACATCCTGGGACATAAAACAAGTCAACACATTTAACAAGATTGAAATTATAGATATTTCTTCTCTGATTGAAAGGATATAAAATTAGAAATGAACACAAAAAACAGAAATTGAAGAACATGAAGATATGGAAATTAAATAGCATTTTTTGTACAATTCTGCAAAGAAGAAAGTAAAGAAACTATTAAAAATTATCTGGAAACCAATGAAATAAAAGTTGAGTGACCAGAACATTTGGGATGCAGCAAAAACAGTAATCAGAGAAAAGGGTATAGTTATATAAGCATGCATTAAAAAAACAAGAGATGCCTCAAATTAAATATTCAGCAATGCATCTGAAGGAATTAGAAAAAGAATAACTGAAACAAAAAATAAGCAGAGGAAAGAAAATAATATAGGAGCAGAACTAAACGAATTTAAAATACCATTCGAAATGAAACTAAAAGTTTATTCTATGAAAAAAGTGAACAAAATTGATAGACCGTTAGCCAGGATCAGAAAGAAAACAAAAAAGAGAAAAATTAAAAATAAGAATCAGAAATGAGAGATGGAAAATCACTAGTCATTTCAGAAACAAATTTATCGATCTTGAAAAAAGTGACAAATTTCTATAATCCTAAAACCTTCCAAAATTAATTCAGAAAACCATAAATAATTTGAGTAGATCAATCACAAGTATATAAATCAAACAATAATCAAAAGATTCCTTAAAAACAAGTCCAGAACCAGATAGCTTTACTAGTGAATTCTACCGAATATTGAAAGACAACATACATCTCACCCTTTTTAAACTTCCACAAACTTGAGGGCAAGGGAAAACTCCTAAATACATTCTTTGAGGCTAATATTATACTGATTGCTAAATCAGGTAAGGGGAGAACCAAAGAAGAAAAGTACAAACTAATATCACTGATGAATATAACTGCACAAATCAATAAAATTTTGGCAAATCAAAATCAACAATATACACCAAAAATTATAAATCATGAACAACTGGGATTATTTCTGGAGATACAAGGATGGTTTAACATGCATTAGTCAATGTAATATACCACTTTAAAAAAGCTCAAAACAAAAATCATAAATCATACCAATAGACACAGAGATAGCATTTGTCAAAATTCAGCACTCATTCTTATAAAAATTAAAAACTCACTAAAATGGAAAAGGAAGGCATATAGCTCAGCTAATAAAAGACATTGCTAACATCTAACATCATAGTCAATGGCGAAAAACAACTCATTTCTCCTAAGATCTTGAACAAGACAAGGATGGATACCCTCAACGATTTTTTTAGCATATTCTATAAGTCTTGACCAGAGTAATAAGGCAAAAAAAGAACATCAAAGGAATCCACATTGGAAATGAAGATATAAAATTACTATTATTTGTGGATATGATATTATACTAGAAAACACCAAAGCCTTTACAAAAAGCAACTATTAGAAACAATAAGCAAATACATCAAAGTGACAGATATAAATCAGCACACAAACAGCAAAAGCATTTTTTATATACAAACAACAAACTAGAGGAAAGAGAAATAAAGAAAAAAATTTCCATTGACAATCGCACTGACAAAGATAAAATATCTAGGGAGAAAGTTAAAAAGTAAGTGTGAGATGTACATTCTAAAAAAATATAAAATACTGCTAAAAATGTAAGAAAATACAAAGAAATGGAATAAAATGAATTAAAATGTGCTATGTGTGTGAATCAGAATTAGTGAAGCTAAAATAGTCATCTTACCCAAAGGATTATATGAATTTAAAGCAGTTCCTATGAATGTCCAGGAACATTTTTCAAGGAAATTGATCTAATAATACTAAAATTTGTATGAAACCAAGAAAGTCCTCAAATATCCAAAGCTGGTTTCATAAAAAGTCAAAAACCAAAGGAATATTAATGACCAATTTCAAATTATATTACAGAGTAATTGTCATCAAAATACTGTGGTGTTGGAATTAAAACAGAGAAGTGCAATAAAAATACGAGCACAGAAATAAAACCACACCGATATAGGTAGCTTATCTAAAGGACCAACAAGCACACAAATGGAGACAGAAAAAACATCTATTCAACCTATGGTTCTGAGAAAATGTACCTTCAAGGTTCAAGTACCTTCATACTTCAAAAGTTATCTTCAAGGAAATCTAAATTAACACTAAATAATTTGGAGCCCACCTCACTAAAATGTTGTTATACAGTAGAAGAAATCACCGCTAAAACAAAAAAGTCAGCCACTGAATTGAAAAAATATTTGTCCAGCATATGTCAGACAAGAGCTTTATCTCTGAAATATATAAAGAATTTATACACTTCAACAGCAAAAAAAAACAATCACACATTCAAAAATTGGGCAGAAAAATGGAACAGGTACTTTTCTAGAGAAGACATCCAGATGTCCTAAAGTCGCAGAAAAATACTCTACATCACTCACTATCAGAGAAATGCAAATAAAAATCACAACTGAAATATCACGTTATACCAGTGAGAATGGCCTATATCAAAAAGACTAGAAACAAGTGTTGCAGACGGTATGGAGATAAAGGAACACAATTACACAATTACTATATGGTAGGAATTCAAATTAGTGCAAAATCTTTGGAAAAAAGCTTGAAAATTCCTCAAAAATTTAAGATGGATCTACTATTGGATCCATCAATCCTACTTCTAGGTATATACTGAGAGAATGAAAAATCTCTAATCAGGAAAAGTATGTGTACCTCTATGGTTTATAGCAGCTAAGTCACAAAACCAAAATGTAGAAAAAAAAAATGCCTGTCAACAGATGTAGAAACTATTACACATATATATATGTGCATATAAAATAGTTTGTGATATATATCAATCATAGTTTCTTCATATATATATATTTAATGAAATGCTATATAATCATTAAAAAATTAAATAATGCCTTTTTGCAGCAAACTGGATGAAACTTCAGGCCGTTATGCTAGAAGATATAAGCCAGAAAGAAAAAGAGAAGCACTGGATAGTTGCAATCATATGTAGAATTTCAATAACAATAATAATAATAATAAGCAGACAAGTCTCAAAGAATTTCACAGGATGCAAAACTGTGGCTATTGGGATAGGAGGTGGATAAGGACAGAAGCTAGCAAGGTGTGATAAAGGACAGAAACTCTGGAATGGGTGCGGTATGAAGCGCACACAGATTGATTTGCAAATTCAATGTAAAAAAAGGATATAGCAATGTGAAATAATAAAATAAAATAGACTAATTCAATACTTCAATATTTTCATTTAGCATTTAAAAATTAAATACATTTCTGGGAATGTACACTTCATTATGATAATTAAAATACTCAAAGTATGAGAGGGAAAAAGTGTTGAAGTCCTATGCATTCAAAACCTTGGGTCTGCAAAAACTAACCAGATTAGACCCAAGATAGAGTCACTCATACTAAGTTCTATGTCAATAAACCATAACTCAGTAACTAGTTTTCTATTCTGGGATCTTCCAGAAAAGAAAACAAAGAAGGCTAGACAATCAACCAGTATTTGCCTGCTCAGTCAAGTTTACTGGACCAGGCTCCAAGGTCTCCCTTTGTTCCAAATAAGTACAGTGACTGTTTTCATTCAATCAGCAAATGCCCCAAATTAATTCCTTTTTACTTCACCCTCTGGTCTAGAAAATGTCACACCTTATAGAGTTCTTTAGAACTCTTAGATGGAATTTGTCTGGTTCATAAATGAAGTCAAAAATTCCTTTTAGAATATACTCAATTGGATTTTGATTTTTAACAGGTTCAAACCATCTTTAACATTAGATAAAAGTGAATTCATCGATGTTCTATACCTATGTACAGACAGAATTATGACTAGGGAAAGAAAAAGAATGATGAAATTATTTTAAGGTCACTATTACTAGGTCTACTTTTCAGCATTGTTACTGTATATTCAATTTAAGAGAAAAAATATAGTAAAAGTAAAACAAGTAAATACTAATAATATATAATTACTAGAATGTTTATTATATAACGTTAAAAACAAAATGGAGAAGAGATTGTGAAAAGGTACTAATTATTAATATTAATTAGTATTAATGAGTTAGTATTTATTAAGCAAATTAAACATTGGTCCTTCCATTCTTCTCATTTGGTCATAGACTTCCCAAGATGCTTGTTAATTGTGGTCTGAAACTTTGAAATAGAAATTATATTGGCTTTGAATATCATTAAGGGTGGAAGAAACATTGACTTTGGAGTGAGACATTTTTACTTTAAAAGCTGTCTCCACTTCTTGCTATATCTGCGAGGGAGAAGTAACATCAATACTTTGAGTCATAGTTAGCTTATTTTGTTTCTGCTATGGAAGAATAGATTGCAAACATATTCCTGTCATTTTGAGAGCAAAAAACAACTTAATTCATTACCATTTTGATATATGGATAATGAATAAGGGTATAAATCAGGAAATATAACCTGAGTCTTGCAAGAAGACTTTCTGAATCCAGACACCATGAATTCATATTGACTTCGTTATGAAAATTGAGTGATAGAGTCAGCATGTGACATTGTGTGAGAAATACGAATCTCCATTCATTTATTTCATCAATTATTATCCTAATTATCTTTGGAATTTTAAATAGCAGAGCTATTTTTAAATTTAGAACAGAAAAAATAATGAATTCAATCTATACATATCATGAATTTAAAGGGTGCAAACGACAAGAAAAGAAAACACTTTTAGAATAAATTAGATTTGAAATAAACAGCTCCCAGATAATGCATAAAATCTCATGTAAGCTTTCCAAATAAACACAGAGATATATCATTCAGCAGGGAGCCAGAGCTTCATCAGAAACAGATATCACTCTGTTGCCTTATCAGTAATATAGGGTAATGGGATGAGATCATGATCTCAAATGACATCTTGAATAATAACTAAAGCAACTTTTAAAAATCTCTAATTTTTTGATGATACAAAGTAATTTGCTATTTATCTTATATTTTATCCAAATAATAAAAAAGTAAAAAAATCCTTTATTAATCTTTATGACAGATAGGGTCAGAACCAAGACTGAGAAAGAATTTCATTATCTAACACAGCTTGTATTTGATGCATTCTTTTAGACAGATTAAAAATATGCTTTTAATAGTAGCAAAGTGTTGTTCAAGACAGTACGTGCAGTATATGCACAACAAATGCTAAAGAATTGAAACTATTTGAATTATAGTTTTAAATTAAAAAAGCTTATTTAACTCACTGAATGTATTGTTATGTGTGTGTATGTGTGTGTGTGTGTGTGTGTGTGTGTGTGTGTGTGTGTGTGTGTGTGTGTATGGAATGAGGAGAATAACTTCATTTAGGAAATGCTGAGCTTAATCCTCTTAAAGTAAAATGACAGTTGAGGTAAGCTGATCCCTCTTTTTAAGTAGTGGCTATGATAAAATAGATTTATTTCAAGTTAAAAAGGAGGCAGCTCTCTGACCACATATATACTAAAAGTTGTAATACTGATTTTTTAAATAATTATTTGGGTTTTTCTCATTAGAGCCTGTTTGACTAAATCTATAGTTTCACTTACTGCTTATGTGAAATCATGAAGTACTATTCACCAGGGATGAAAATAAATAATGTCATTTAAGACAACCCATTTTTTAAAAAATAGACAAGCATATTTAGGGGCAAAAATTTTCAAATAAAAGATGAATGAGTTGTGGAGATCTATTTACAGCACAGTGATTATAGTCAACAATACATCATTATATACTTAAAAGTTGCAAAAATACTAGATCTTAAATGTTCTTACCACACCTTAAAAAAATAGTATATATGTGTTGTTGAAATATTAGCTAATTCTATAGTGATAATATTGTAGAATATAAGAGTATCACATAAGGATGTAAAATATCTTAAATTTCTGCAATGTTATGTACTAGTTATATCTCAATTAGGAAAATAGAACTTGTCACTGGAGAAGCAAGACTAGAGCAAGAATTTGAAGAAAGCAACAATGGGTTAAGGATAATATTGAAGCTCTAAGATCAGATCTAAGGGGATGTAAACATTTGTAGAGTGGAAGCTTTTTATAGGAAAGAATAGGAAGCAAGAATGAGAGTTAAGGAAGTTGTTCAGATTAGGGAAGTAGGAAACTATGCTAATAGAATGGTGATATGGAGACAAAACATTTATTCCAGCAAACTTAGGAAGCACATACAATGACAATAAGAGGTAATCTTCATATTATGTGACTAGATCCCTTGGTACTGTTTCTGAGAGTGGATTCTGAATTAATTCGGGTAGACACTGTTTCAGATTCTGCTATGCAATTTATTTATTCTACTTGTATCTCCCCAGATATATGAAACATGGTCTCTTAGTTTTATAATACTGGGGAAATTCCTTAAATATTTGTTACATCTCTTATCGATAAAATGAGTTTAACAATTCTACTAAAATAATCTTGAAAGGTTATTACCTCTTCTCTAAAAATCATGTATCTTCACTTCTTAAATGTATTTGAGACTAATGATAATATGATCATCACTGAAATTAACATTATAATATATAAAATGATAACATAAATAATACAATGATTTTCTAAGAACACATTTGATATATAAAATTTAAATTTTATATTACACCTATGTTTTGATGAGAATTATACAATTGGAATGTTGTTTTAGAATTGTTATAATTTTGCTATTTTTATATTCTAAAATATATCTTTGACAAGCTTAATCTTACCCATTTTCTCTTCTTTCCAATTATATAGGAAAGAGATGTAATGCATTTAGGAGCAGTCAAATAAAATTAACAAAACAAAAAGGAATCCTTGACCATTTTTTTTGAGGGGGGAATGCTATTACCAGGTTAATTTATTACAGACTTTTTCAATATATTTATACCAGCATATACATAAACCATACTGTAATATCTGTAATAAGATATTACATCTATTTCATTCATGCTTTCCTAGCTTCTAGAAGAATTGTCAGAAAACATGTTCAATGAATACATAAATAAAAATAATTTCAGAGAGAATCCAGTTATGATCAAACAGAAAAACATCTTCCCAGATGTAGAATATTCCACCATTAGTGGGAAATACTGAGGCTACATTGGTAATCCAGTGATTCAGTACATACATACATATACATATATATATATATATATATATATGTATATATACGTATGTGCTTGAAACTGTGAGGAGCAAGACACAGTGATATTAGAGCAATATTAGGAGGTCACAACTTTTCAGGTAAAAGAAGTCCACCTGGAAGTATAAGCAATCATATGTAGATTTAGTATGCAGGGAAACAAGAAAGCATGTGATAGAAATTAAGAAATCTAAGAACATGATAATAAGAAAGCAAGTCAACTCTTCCAAGTGCTATCAGTTACTGACACAACACTTCAACTTAGAAAATAAAATATATACGTATCTTATATAATCAAAATGAATATTCATATAGTGAAAATATAAACTTAGTGCATTATATACAGATAATGATTTACAATTATGCACACCTCAAACCTGTATAAAGTCATTATGCAATGATCTCGATAAAATTAATTAAAAAATTTAAAAGCAAGGATTATAATTGAATAAAGGTAGACAGCTGTATACTCAACTTTCAGATTGATAAAAGAACCAACCTAGAAAAATTGAGTCTTACATCTTTTGCGTACCGTATTTCGTATTCCCTCAGTAAGATGAATCTGAGGGAAAAAATTGCAAGTTGAACTTGATTCTTAATTAGTATAATTAGTCAATTTTTTTTAATATTCACAAAAATGGGAGTATTCATAAACTTACATATAATATATATCCCTGTGTAAATACATATAGGTACATACATTTATATACACATATGTTGCAGCACAGGAAAAAAGATCCCAACATTTCTAGGTTCTTCACAGGCTTGACAAACAAATTAACATTAGACATAATTAGTAAGGGGAAAGCCAAATTTAATAGTATGCATATAGAGAATTTGCATGACTGTAAATTCTGAGATAACTGGGGCAGACAAAAGACATATCCTGTGCTGAAGCTTGGGAAAAGGAGACCTGAGGTATCAAGGACAGAGGAAGGGGCTCTACACTTGACAAGGAGATAATTCATCTCTACTTTGAAAGTAAAGGCAGATTTCTTAAAGTGGACTGTTTGAAGATAAATTAACTTCTGGATTGACATCTTCCCAGACTACATTATTCTAAGATAATGGAACAATGGCCACTTCTTGATTATGAGCAGGGCAGAGATTTAGGGAGTGGTGGTGGCTTTTTTGATTAAGGAGTGGGCAAAATAACTAGAGGAAAAGTTAATATTTCTCCTTTTCCTAGCCTGTCATTATTTTCAGCTCAAAATAATATGCATGCCAGAGATGAGTCTCTGTAGAGACCTTAGGTGATCTGTCTTGAACTCCTTTACATGCATGTGTATTGTGTTTGTGTGTAATTGTTAATGACTAGAAAAATACTAAAAGAAAAGTATAAATCTGGCAGGAGACTTACAAAGTTATTATGGCCAAATTCTTTTATTTTCCAAGCAACAAAATTGAAACCGTGAGATTTAAAGTGACTGAACTGTAGTTAACCTTAACTTAGTGACCAAGTTAATGTCTCGTATATTGTTGTGTTGTTGCTTTGTCTGCTTCACAGCAATGACTCAATATTTAAGCTGATAATATGTGAAAATTTATTGAATCTTAAGGGAAATATCCAGAATTTTATTTATAGAATTAAACTATCTTTAGTATCCATGGGTCATACTGTTATATAAATCTTAATAAAACATGCCTTACACATATTGATTCAAGTTTTCCTCACTTTAAGTTGCAGCAATAGAATACTCACCAAAAGACAGGGTGAAAATAATTCCCAAGAAAAGTTTTCTATAAAAGGGAAACATCACTTTACTATACAAAACAAACTGGTTTGAAACAAGTATTTTGATGAGATGCTTTGCAGTGCTAGCCACATTATTCTCTTTTAAGAATTGTCTATTCATGGTTTCATGTACTAACTTATTTCTTTCATAATTGTTAATTTGGCATTGTGATGAGACAAGCTGTGAGATTAAACACATTTAAAATTAAACGTCAAAAAAACAGAATGATTGTGCAGTGCGTTTGAAACTGAGAAATATCTGAGTTAATCACAATGTTAAAAGTTTTTATTGCACATTTTGTTGGACACGGTATACTTCTTAATTGTTGAAACTAGAAACTCATTTTTACTCTATTTTCTAAAAGAATGTTAAATATAATCCAACATTTTTGTTTTAATTTTAGACTTAATCATGTTATCATTTTTAAAAGCACCTCTGATTATGAAGGTAAAATAGATACATTGCCATAAAGTGCATTATGAATGAAACCTCTTTAAACAAATGTATTTTAAATGTAAACATCAAGAAAAAAAAGTAGCATAAATGTACTGTCAGTAAATTTTCAATTTTAATTATGTTTTATTAATCAGGGTTAGTTGTAATTTTTTCACAATGGAAAACCCCTCTGAAGTGACGTTCCTAGAAATTTTTTTTGACTTTATACTGGGTTCTGAGATAATAAAGACCAAGATTTGTTTAGTTTAGTATCCAAAGATACCAACAAAGACGAAGATATTTTCCATATTTCTTTTCTGCCATTCTCATCATGTCATTTAGGTGTCCTCAAGGTTATAATTTGTCTATAGGAACAGAAAATTATATATTCACACAAAAAAATTCTAAAAACAAAAATAAAAGCCCTGACCTTTCAAAGAGCAAGTTAAAATTTCCTGAAATATCACAGTAGCAGACTTTCCCTCATATTTCATTGGACTTGGTAATATATTATTTTGTAAGATAGTCTCTTCATGAGATGTTATACTGTTTGATTGGAATTGAATAATCAAATATATGTAATGGGGCAAAATTATTCCTTAGGCTTAAGAAGTAGTGTGAGATGAAAAATAAATGTCTTTAAAGAGCACCTCTCCATAGATTTCAAAACACTACTCCTTCATGCTACCTTATGTTAAAATAAATGACGTCATTCAGGCTACTGGGTTGGGTGCATTGTTTTGTGTCTATGATATTGAATCACCATGGATTAACCAGGTGATATAATTTATAATTCTATTTTTTTTATTTACTGAATACATGACATTTGATGAGTTATTGATTGCTTGGATGGTCTCAGGTTTTTGATTTGGAAAAGGAGGAAATCTATTAGCAAATTTCTAAGTGTCCTTTCAGATATAACTTCTCTAATCTAGAGAATAGTACCTATACTGAAAGTTCATTCAGGATCTCTGTATTCATTATTCTTACTTCTTCTAACTTGGTTCACAACATTAGATAATACTGCAGTTTAAAAATGCTTGTGTTCATTCAGAGTTAGAGATTATATGGTGACTTGTTTCAGTTTATTCTTTTTACAAATCAAGAAATTGGCAATTGTATAGAGAGAAGAAAGAAATTACTTGATCAATATACATGTACTACAAAGTTAGTGCTTAAGAAGCAAAAAGTAAAATATCACATTGTACCTAAGAAAAAATCATTTATTCTGGAAGTCAAATTATATTTCTCTTGTTTATTCTTTACAAAATATTTTTTTTTAACCTTTGAAGATTAATTAGCTGGAAGTAGTGTTCATTTACAAGGGTACATATCAGCAAAGAACTCCCAAAAAGTTTTATTTAATTCAAACATAATTCAGTTTCTGAATTCTGTCTAATACCTAATTTGAGTAATTGATATTCTTGAAATTGTGTTGATTAGTACAATATTTTTTATTGTTTTTTACCATATCATTTTTACCTTATTAAGTTTTAAGGTTAAAAATTCTTTGACACTGTGTTCAGATTTGTTGCTATGAGGTTCAGTTTTCAATCAGTATATTTACCAAAAGTGTTTTGGTTAGTTAAGTTTGAAATGCATAACTACTCAGTAACCATACTTGAATATATTTCTTGTTGACTAAGGGTGAACATTGAAAATATAACAAAAAGACGTCAACCGATTAAGTAGTCAACAATCTTGGACACAAAGGGAATGCGTTGTAGATATCAAAGAAGGTTTTGAGTATGGTTGTCATTGCTAAAGGTAGACAGTTATGTAAGCAGATTATTTAAATGAAAATAGAGGCTAAATTAATAATAAAATTTGAGGAATGAATTTATGGAAGCCACTAATTCATTTCATTATCAACATTATTGTTTTAACTTCACAACATGAGTCCATGGCGCTCAAAGAGTAGTTTGTCCAACTTATACATAATAAAGTGAAATTTGCACTGCTTTATATGATTTGATTTCAGTGCCTATGAAGCCTATAATTGGTCCACTAGATTGTTGTATGATAATAATAAGAAGAAAAAGAATCAGACACCTCTGGAAAGTGGAGCATTAATTGTCCTTATGTATAATGACTCTCAGACTTCTACTACACTACTTAGCTTTAAATCTGCTGTTATCAGGAAAAGACACATCCTCAAAACTATGTTGGAAAAGCAAAGATTGGAGACTGTTCCACCAGATTGAAGAGTATGTTGAAATTCAGTGTCCTAAAAGTCAACCAGAGTGAGTTTACAATAAAAATCATTCAGAAATGACATAGAGTTAAGAATCGGCAGTATTCACCAAAAATTACTTTTAATCAAGTGTTTCTCATTGATTATTTTCAATGAACATTTTTGAAAGGAAGGAAAGGAGATGAGACAGAAGAATTTTTAATGAAGGAAGAGAATGGGGAGGCACTTTATTTGTTTACTTCTTATTTTTGGTTGTTTAACCTGCCTGGGTCATTAACTGGTGACTTTGCACTTAACATGGTTTATGCTCAAGCTACTGAACTAGTGCCTGAGCCATCAGCATTCAACTATAATTCAAATTTTTAGGACAATAGTAGTTGAAACAGAAACAATAATGTTTCATGAAATAATTTCAAGGAAATACCAGAAAGAGGACATAATTTAGTTTGAATTAAATATGCATGCTAATTAAATATTTTTAAGTGAATAATTTCTGTAATTTAAAGAAATTAATTGCAAATTGAGTAACTCAAGCTGCATGAGATATGAAATAAGTCTAAAAAGACATAGGGAGAGTTAACAGGTAGGAAGAAAAGGGATAAACCAATCACATTTAAAAATGGAAAACAATAGAAATAATTACTGAGAATTCAGAAAAAAATGTTAAAAAAAAACCCAAAAACTATGGGGCTCTCAAAAGAAATCAATCTTCAGAGTAGATAGTGTAGTCATCAGCCAAATTACAGAGAGATGGGAATGAGAATATATTTTGTGTAGACTTTAGATGTTCTGAAAGTATTGCTATGAATTAATCAATAGTGAACCAATTAAAGGTGAGAAAAGCATTGCTAAGTAGTTTTAGCAACCTACTTGATATATGAACTTATCAAGTGCCCCCCAAAAGGCAATATTAAGAATTGTCGTGATTTCATTATATGATGTTGAAATTTAACTCTTTAAGAATGTGGAGAGAAAGAGAATACTTGATTCTGTCTCAAGTGGACAAACTTCATAGCAAATCTAACATAAGCATGTTAATAAAAGACAAATAAATAATTTTCCAATATATCCTGACTGAAAAAAAAGTGTAACAACACTGCTCTTCAAGAAAATACATGATTTTCTTCAACAGACCGAAGTCTTGGTTATATTCTTTGACTCTCTCAGGTTCCTTCACCTACAGTCAGTTTAAAATCCCTGAGCTCAGTTAACAAGCTGCCTGAGAGCAAATATTTTCTCCTGATGTTCACATCTCCAACTTCCTTTCAAATTTCCTGTATTAAACAGCATAATAATCTTTCAATAATAATCTCAGACAATACATTTCTACTGATTACTTGTTAATTTTCTAACCATATATTATTTCTTATTTGAATATTCCTACTGTATTCTTCATTTGTGGTAGCTGTCTTACTAAACCATGAGTTTAGTGATATGAATTATACCTGGTGCTCTCCATCATCTAACCTCTCCTATGTTGTTCAAAATGAGAACCACAAAGTATCTTGATCATTTATGACTCTTAAATAAATATTTTAAAATATTATCTCTATATGAGTCAATATTTGATAATTGCGGTAGCATTTTCTCTCTCATTTATATCTTTCTCCCTGAAGATTTCAACTTAGTCAACTGACATTAAATATGTGGTATATGACAGAAAAAATATTTTCTGTGACTTCTCATGTCTTTTTTACAAAAGTAACAAAGTTTCAATTGCAATTATCATGAACAATCTGTCAATATTTTAATGAGGTAATACTTCCATGTTTTCTGTAAATCAGTTATTGTTGGTTGATCTTATATTTAAGAAATATTTAAGTAAAGTACATGTATAGATAAAAATATTTTCCCTGAGTTTGGATAATTATATTTATGTTATAAACATGTATACATATTCAAACTTAAGATTGTGTTATCAGATAATTTCATTATCTTGGAAAGAAAATTATTGATACTATGTAGCTGTAATAATTTCAATCTATTTTCTATTCTTTAATTATTGATATTTATTAAAACTTTTGTTCATAATGCTTCATTCATTTTTTAATAATTAAATTGTCTCTCAATCAGTATTTCAAACCACACTCTCCACTAGAATTGCGGCTTCCTTTACCACTACCTTTCCCTCTCTTTCCATCCCTCCCCAACTCCAACCTCTCTGGCAATCATCATCTTGTGTTCTGCGAGTTTTTGTTGGGATTTGTCTATTTCTTTGTTTCATTTAATTATTTTTCATAAATGAAACCTTTCTATATTTCTCTTTTTTCTGATTTATTTCACTAGCATGATCCTGTCCAACTCCATACATATCATTGGAAACAGCACAATTTCATTTTTTTAGTAGCTGAATATAATTCCATTGAGTATATATACCACAGCATCTTTATCCAGTAATCTCTTGTTGGGCATTTATATTGTTACTATGTCTTGTCTATTGTGAACTATATTTCTGTGAACATCGAGGTACAGATTTTTTTTCTGATTAGGGATTTAGTATCCTTTGGGTATATGATTAAGAGTGGGATTGGTGGGTCAAATGTTAGATCCATCTTTATTTGTTTGAAGACTCTCCATACTGATTTCCAAAGAGATTGCACCAATTTACATTCTCACCAACAATGTAAGAGTTTTTAATCCACATCTCCTCCAATACATACTATCTCCATTTTATTCCATTTTTTTCCATATAAGTCATTCTCACTGTTGTGATATACTGTTGTAGTGTTTACTTGCATTTCTCTAATGAGTTATGTAGAACATATTTTCAGGTGTCTGTAGGCCATCTGCCTGTCTTCTTCAAATAGGTATCTATTCAGTTCTTTTGTTCATTTTTTGAATGGGTAATTTGCTTTTCTTTTGGTTGATGTGCCTGCACTTTCTATATATTTAGGAGATTAAGCTCTTATCTGATATATGATGTGTGAATTATCCACTCCAATTCTGTGAGTTGTCTTTTTAAGTGGTGGTTTCTTTCGCTGTGCAGAAGCTCTTCGATTTGTTGTAGTCTTGTCACAGCAATAAGGCAAGAAAAGTACATTGAAATAATATAGATTGGAAAAGAAGAAATAGAACTCACTACTTGCAAATGTTAAGATATTATACCTAGAAAAACCTGAAGACTCCATAAAAAAACTGCTTGAAACAGTAAATGAGTACAGCAAAGAAGCAGGATATAAAATCAACACACAAAAAACAGTAGTGTTCTCATATATAAACAATGAAGTAGAGGAAAAAGAAATTAAGAAAGAAGTTCCTTTCATAATATTACCAAAAGAGATCAGATACCTGGGAATAAACTTAACAAAGGAAGTGGAAGACCTCTATAATGAAAATAATGGGATCTCAAGCAAAATAAATAGAAGAAAATACAAACAGATGGAAAATATTCCATGTTCTTGAAAGAATTAACATAGTAAAAATGGTCATTCTACCCAAAGGAATATAGAAGTTTTTTTTTTTTTTTTTTTTTATGGAATTACAAAAGGACTCGAATAGCCAAAGCTATCTTAAGAGAAAAATAAATAAATAAGAGAACAATGGGGTAATTCTACTTCTTGACCTCAAAC